>VZRI01004513.1:429493-505182 GCA_013397515.1 Upupa epops
GGTGTCCCTGCCCATGGCGGGGGGGTGGGAACTGGATGATCCCATGGTCCCTGCAGTGGTGCTGCCTGGGGGGCTTGTGGTGTCTCCTTTTCTGGAGACGTTTGAAACCCCGCTGGATTTGGTCTGGATGATCCTGCTGTGACAGGGGGATTGGACTAGATGATCTTTCGAGGTCCCTTCCGATCCCTGATGATTCTATGATTCTAAGTGTTTGGATTTTTTTTTGTAAGTCAAAGAAAGCTGTGGTGTCCCAACATTTCTAAGAAAGTTGGTGATGTAGTTTAGAACTTTACCTTTGGGCTGATTTGTTTTTAAAATCTTCTGTCCCTGCTAAACAGTCATGCTTTTATTAATGCTATTGTCGTTATCAGAATAGTCCTGGAAGAGCCAGCAAACACGAATGGTCAGTTCACTGTGCTTTCTGGCTAACTACAGACATTTTGCCCAGGTTGTATGCATGAGAGTTTCCACTTTTAACTACATTTCTCTGAACATCATTGTTGTGTTTCTTTGTTGCGTATTCTGTCATCGTTGTAGATGGTACCTGCATCTGAAGACTCGTTTCATACTGTGATATTGATTTAATATGTGTCATATTCTGGCTGGACTTTCACCAATTTCTTCTAGAAACAATTGATTCTAACAAAGTAATGATGATATACATAGTTATGTGGTACAAAGAAAACAATTGCATGTCTACATTAGCCTATGAGTTTGTGGAATAGATGTGCTTTTGAAAGGAAACATCCCTTGTCACTTATGTAAAACCAAAACAGAGGACATCCTCTAGGATTGCACTGAGTTCACTGCAGCTGATCTATGGGACCACACCAAAATTTCCCATTTTAAACACCATGCAAAAATGTGTAGAGTGTCAGTGTTGGACCCTCATCCCCTGTTGTTTGGCTCTACTGATCCACTCCCACTGCACAGCTTTACCTGATAATGCAGATTATAGTCCCCCTGAATGAGAGGTGACAAAAGAGAGACAATACTCAACTCCTGCTGTTTCCAGGAACAGGATCAGTTTAATTTCAGAGAAGGATTCCAACAGCTCTTTATGGAAGATTTATCTAGGATATACTAGAATGTTAAAATATCCAATAGAATTTCAGCAACTGTGCTATCTTTGCTATAGAATCCCTTAGGATGGTTTGAAAGCCTGTAGGAAGTATATAATTTTCTCAAATTATGTAAATTATTTCACAGTAATTTCTATAGGAAATAACTGGTGGTATCCTTATTAAATCCTTCAGGACTTTTCCATAAGGGAGGGATTTCTGTACTTTGGAGATGAAGCTATAGCATTTTATTAACTCTGTTGAGTTTATGCACCTAATACTTAAGCAGATTAATAATGTGTGTGGCAGAGATCTTGGGGCAACTTCACTGGGCCAGTAAGAATAATAGTCAGCTGGTAATAGAGGCACAGCACTGAGCCTTTAATTATAAATCAATTATTATAGTAAAAGGTACAAGGAGTGCTTCTAATGATAGTGGTTCTCATCAACAGTGACATTTTCATTTTATTGCTTTTGTCCCATATTTAGGTTTTGGAACAAAAAATCCCCAGTAGTAACACATTGTAAATTGTTCAGTTCAGATCTCACATCTTCAACTATTTATGCTGTAGTCCTTGAAGAAATGCGAAGAACTTGTAAGAGAATCCAGAATACAAATTGTCTAGCAGTACATGCATAAGAGAGTGTCATTGTGCACTTAGACATTCGTTTTTGTGTTATACCTAGGGGTGAAAAACAAGCCTTAAAAAGCCAGTCAGCTTCTACAACCTGTTACTTTGACTCCCTAATGTCTAGTTATTTGGGGGCATCTGCCTGACAAGCTCCTTTTGTCCACTTCCACATGCAAACTGAAGCGTGCATTTGGTTTTAAACATTGTGATGGCTTTTCCACTTGGATATGGCACCAGATAGCAGCATGAAATGTTGAGCAAGTGCTGGGTACTTAATGCTTTTTCATTTAATGAACTGTTTCTTTATTATTTTGCAAAGCCTGCGTAAGACATTTTCATGGTTTAAAAAGTGCCCTGCATTCTACTTCATAGGAAGCAGACCTCATTTAGATTAACCTGTGACTTCAACAGCAGGTGGTAGAAAGAACCAACTGCTTCAATGGCTGCTTTTGCACATGACTTTCATGTGCTGCTAAGATTATCAGAGAAACCTGATTACATCCCCTTAGACACTGTTGTTGGCACAATGATTAAGCTGTTATTTATTCTTTTTTTCCCCTTTTCTTTTTTAAACTAGGAACCTAAAGAGCTTTTTGGCACGAAGCAAAAGCACTGTGTATAGAGATCAGTAAGATAGTGAGTATCATTGCCCTGTAGCTTATCTCCACATATACAGCTCCCTGGTGGATCCCTATGATAAACATTATTGGAACAATTAGCTGCTGCTGACATAGAATCCAGACACAATGGCAGTGGCCAGCAGCACTGAGCCAAACATCATGGAGCCAAAACCCATAAAAAAAGCAACACCAAGCTACTCTCCCCATTCAGCTGCTGTCATAACACCCTCCCAGTGCTGTGTTTGCATAGCTGGCTTCACCGATATGGCACTGAAACACAAAAGGAGAAGCTGCAGCACTTGTCTTTGTTTAGCTGGAATTACAAGCCATTGAATTAGTATGTCATCTTTATTGCGTTGTCTTGCACTGGAGGTGAGGAAGGCTCTCTGTAATGGATGGAAGGGTTTGATGGCCTAAAAGACAGTCTCACAGATGTTGTTGATATAAAACAGTTTGCCCTTTTTAAAAAAAAAAGGGAAAGGGAGGAAAAAAGTCTGAATGGAATAGGTCTCTGCTGATCTGAGTAGCTGTAACTAACAACATTTATGTAAGGCTGATCTTAGAGGAGTCTAGGGCTAGAAGGTGAACCAAGAGTTTGACTAAAGATTAGGACTCAGAAGTGCATGCTAAGCTATTTTAAAAAAAAATTTAAATATCAGTGAGGCAGCATGACCCGAAAGGTGAAGCGGGAAAGGTCTCGCTCGGAAGAAGTCGTTGCCACTATCCTTTTGCGAAGGAAGGTACCCTTGTGTGATTCTGCAGCAGCAGCAGAATTCTCATGAGCAGAATCAATGGAGATGCAAAGGAAACTTGTGGGAAGAAATGATTTATACATTTGAAGCAGCACTACGATATTCTCTTTTCTTCTTTGTTTAAACAGAAGGGAGGAAAAAGCCATTGCCAATCAAATCATTGCTATTAAGGGCTAAACCGAATGTTAAACTGTGCAGAAACTCTCTTTTCACCCAAAACACAAGATAGCCACTTCCCTACTCAATACTTCTGCGCAGTTTTCTGAAAGTGATGTTGCAGTCATGCCTAAAAAAAGGTGTTTTAAGATTAAACATAACCCAAATTCCTGAAAGCCCTTTTTTCTTTTTAATTGCCCCTGACAGTCTAGTTTTATACAAACCCATCATTCATTTCAGCCAGGTCAGTCTTTTTAAGAAACATAAAGAAAAGGCTATTCAAGCCCATGCTGAAGTCATACAGTATCTTCATTACAGTGCTTTGAGTTAAAGACACTGTCTGTTCCTTCCCTTTCTCCCCATCCCTCAGTATCACTGCCACCTCTTAGCACTGTAGGTAGTCTCTGAGTCCTGTGAAATAATCTTGCCCTAATCAGGAGTGTTTGACTAGCTTGGTCAAAATTTGTTAAGAGGAGATGTACCAGACAAAAGAGTCACCTGAGGCAAGCTATTCCACTCCACCAGAGTCCAAGCTTGGATGTGGGGCCACAGAGTGTTTCTCCACCTTCTGCCCACAAGTATTTCTATTTTCACAATCTCTCCTTTATTAAATAATAGCGCAACAAGACCAAAATTAGTGCCAGCATAGTCTTAGAAATATTATTTATATTTCAGCCAAAACCCAGGAGTTCCAATGATTTGGTTTAGCATGTTTTAATTAAAGGGTTGNAAATGGGGCCACAGAGTGTTTCTCCACCTTCTGCCCACAGGTATTTCTATTTTCACAATCTCTCCTTTATTAAATAATAGCGCAACAAGACCAAAATTAGTGCCAGCATAGTCTTAGAAATATTATTTATATTTCAGCCAAAACCCAGGAGTTCCAATGATTTGGTTTAGCATGTTTTAATTAAAGGGTTGGGTTTTTTCCATTGATGTTGCACAGCACATTCAGATTTAAAGACATTTGCACATGCCTTCTAGAAATTCTGTCACATATTCCCTCACAAAAAACTTTTAAAATTATTGTGGTCTGCCTGACAGAACAAAATCTAAAATAAGAGAAGAAACAAATGAAGGGGTAAACTCTCCTTTTTAATTCTCTGGGATTTTTTCTTTACTATGCTGTTAAATGTATCTATCAAAAATTACTCTGTATTATACAATCCAGAATTAAGACATATGAACATCATCTATAAAAATTCCTCTGAGACACAGTCTTCTGTTTCAATTGAGAAACCCATCCAGTATCAATGACCTTTCCATTTAGGGCATAATTTGTGGTTAACTGGATATGATATACTTTGGGAATGATTTTTATTGCATGCATTTGAATTAAAAGATACACCTTGTAGGGAGAAAATGATGAAATGGCACTCTGCCGATGGTTAGAGACAAATGATGGCCTTCCAGACATTTGTTTTGCTTAAACACAAAGTAAGAGACACTGTCATAGCCAGGCCCAGAGTGTTATTAAAGCATAAGGGATGAAGGCTGAATTCAGTCTCACTTAAATCAATGGGAATTTCACCTGCTACAGCTACAGCTGAGTTTGAATCATCAAGGTTAAATGGGCTCTTTTTTAATCATAAAGTGCATTAAGTCATAACAATATGTATTAATCCCTCTCATTCATTCTTGGAGGCTCACGTAACAGCCTTCAGATAGTGTAGATTTTCTCAAAAAAAAAAAAAGAAGAAAGCTGGATGTATTTTGAGAATACGTGTTAAAAATACTTGGGGCTTGTGTGTGTTTTGTTTGTTCATATAATATATATACGAATACACGCCATGTCACCAAAGTTTTTCAGCTTTCTGAATTTTATATATCTTACTTTTTTTTTGCTGTTGTCTTTGCTTATAGGTTTGTAAACATCTTTGAAATATCACTTATGGGAAGCCAAAGCAGATAAGTAGGTTTTCTGAGTGTTTGCCTTCTCATCAATCAAATTTTAGTGTAGTTTGGTGTCTTTGGTAAACAGTGATACTGATAAACAGAGATGCCTGGAGTTGCAAATGGGACAGATCTGTTTGCATGTCATTAACTGATGCTACATTAGCTGCTTTGCATTAGTTTCCTGCCTCTCTTCCAATTCTGACATATTTCTCCTACAGCATTAATATAATATTTCCTTTGTGGTCCTACTTTTTCCCTTGGCTGTGCTTTGCATCTCTTACAACCTTTGCCCTTGACTTGGCTACGTGTTTATCCAGGGAGCAACCCTCCACTGGGACCAGCTCTCAGAGATGTATATAAAGCCCTAATTTATACCTCCTTAAAATAAGACCCAGATGCCTGGACTGGCACTAGATACCAATTAAAAAACTAAAAATACTGAATCCAGAAGTGACTTGCTGTTGGTGACTCAGTTTGCTATTAAGAAGTACCTCCTTCTGAGTAATATTTTTTGGTACCACAATTGCACTGGCATCATACTGCTGTCAGGATCAAACTCCTCTTAGAGCACACTTTACCATGTTAAAACCTGTATGTTTTGGGTCATTATTGTTTAAGCTTATTATGTGGCCCTGGGAAGAAATGGAATAGTCTGAGCAGACACTTTTTGGTTTGCTTTGGTAGTTGTTCCGTGATTTTTTCCAATAACTAACCAATTAAACACTGCCCATGGCAGGGGGGGTTGCAACTGGATGATCCTGTAGTCCCTTTCAACCCTGACTGTTTCTATAAGTTCTTCCCAGGGAGGGAGATGGGGTGCTGCAGAGGCTGCCTGGGGGGGTTGTGAAGTCTCCTTCTTTGGAGACGTTCTAAACCCACCTGGACCCGGTCATGGTGCTCTGCTGTGGCAGGGGGATTGGACCATATGATCCTATAGTAATCCAAACAAGCAAAAGTTACCATGACCTAAGCAGATCTGTATTACTCAAACAAGATAACACCGAGCCTAATGCTTTCTGAACTTTGTTCATATAACACAGTCAAGGTTCACCTACAAGATCGTGTTTAGATCACCCCCAGTATGATTAGCCAGCTGCTTTTGGTGTTGTGCTTCTTTATTCCACCTTTTTCTGGATTTTATTCTTAGTGCTGGAAGGATTCCTAAGCAAACTTCCAGAATTATTTGTCTCATATAATGAACTGTAAAATTTACCATTTTTTCTTGGAGATCAGCTAAACCCCAGTTCTTACAGGTTAGCAGATCTTCTTGTTAAGCTGACCTTGAATTTTATGTAAAGGACTTCATTTCCATTCAATAATTCTTACATTATATATGTTTTAGTGGCATTGAATGTTTAAATTTTACTGCTGTTTCTTAGCCGTCATTCATCTGGAATATTTCCAGCACTTGCAATGCAGAAGACT
Source organism: Upupa epops (assembly GCA_013397515.1). Classification (NCBI taxonomy): domain Eukaryota; kingdom Metazoa; phylum Chordata; class Aves; order Bucerotiformes; family Upupidae; genus Upupa; species Upupa epops. The sequence goes on from VZRI01004513.1 coordinate 436,036, forward strand.
GTTCATCCCCTTCTGGCTGCTTCTACCTGAAGGTGGTCATGCACTGGGGACTGAGTCTGGGAGCACAAGGCACTTGTGCACTGTATTTTTGAACAGGAGCCAGACATTTCCCTGCTAAATTCCGAACTTGAAGTTGGCACTTCCAGGGTATAGGGTTTTTATAGCAGTGATGACTTGATCCAACAAATTAGCTGTCTGATATATACCAGACTTAAAATATTTAGGTTTAATGCAGTATGCTTGGATTTCAGCCTAAACGTTGTGCCTATTTCTAGAACTGGGATCTGCCCTCAGAATTTATCATCCACTACAACTATATTAAGCTTCCATCACTAAGTTTACTTGAATAAACACAGCAATTTTTGATCAACTTAACATCTAATATATGTTCACCATAAATACCTGGATGTTTTCCTGGCATTATTTACCTTTTCCTGTATCTTTAAGAAAATGCTAGAAGAGCAAAGCTTATGCTAAATCAGTCAATATCTCGCAGTATTGGAGCAGATGACATAAATGTCCAAGAATGTGCTAGGGATCAGCTCACACACTTTTCAGCTGAGCATATGTGTAAAAACAAAAACAAACCTTACTTTTTTTCTTCGAAAGCACTGCGTATTTCAGGCAGTTAGGCAGTAACAGATGTTGGAGACTCAGTAGGAAGCTAGATGTATGCTGGGATGTCACTCAACTCCCCTTAACAAGCTGCTGTGTTGGAGAACCGGTCTCCATATAGGCTCTGCTGAGTGTCTCAGAAATAAGATGACACTAAAATAACCAGCTTCCCATGAATACCGAGTCTCTCTTTTAAAGAATATACTACTCAGGGGCTGTAAGGGGAGGAGGGGGGATCTGTATGGTGAGATTGTATATATACTATATATACACAATATGTACAATATATGCCTGCAAAGGTATAACATGAGAGAAAGTGCCTTTGTTGTAAGTAATTTTCACTTTGGATAGAGGCAATATTGTGTTTATTATAGAAGATTTTCATTGAGAGTTGTTATAAAATATGATCCATCTGCATCTCTGATTGACATAGCTTCAGGTAACAAGCTGTGCCATGTCAATAAAATATATCCAGCATTAAATAACCGCATTTGAAAATGGATATTTTCCATATTTGAAAAGTCAGTACAAGCATATTAATTCCCTGTAAGACCACCGAGTTCTGATGCAGGAGTAGAGTAGAGCAGCAATTACAACGCAGCATCATAGCAATTACAGGCACTGCAAATCTAACGTTGAACTGAGCCAGAGAACACGGTGTAAGCAGGGCCAGAGACAGCAGACCGCATGTGGCACGAACAAATCTTATTGTCAATACAAAAGATGCTTTCATGCCTGCTATGGTAATGAGGAAGGTCATACCTGACCACATCAAAGTAGCCTGAAGTGTATAATTGACAGACATCTATCCAGCTTCAAGAGACTGAGCGCAGTGACACTAGGGGACTCGGAGGTAGCCAAGTACTGAGGGTCATACAAGGACTTTGACAGTCTGAGAGAGATACAGTACTCTGGAAACCCGAGCATTGTATTTTTCAATTTTCTTTCAGTGACTTCTGTTGTTTGGACCTGTATCTGCCACTGGGGAGCCTGGGATAGATATTTTTGAACAGTTTAGCTTTGATTTTGCTGTAGTATTTTCTTGTTTTTCAATTAAGCATTGATTTATTGAAGGTGCTTTTGAATCTCAGGGCTGTTTGGTGTAATATTTACTATAGTCTCGTCCTTGGGACAAGGGAAACAAACTTCTTACCTTAGGCAAAAGGCAGAAGAGAGGGCTGACAGTATCTGACCTGGGGCACTTTGTCACAGGTGTTCAAAGTGTCACCAAAAGGCTGATTGAAGTCAGTGACATGCAAGAGGACAGCCAGGGGGACCACAGGGGATGACAAGATTAGGGATCTTGTGGTTATCAGTCACAGACCTCTTCCCTCAGTAATCACAAAGGTATCAGCAGTCCTGGTGTGGAATGATGGAGAAGTCAGTGAGTTTGTTGGGAATGAGGAAGATGGCTTTTTCTTGCAGACCTCACCAATCTGCAGCACAGCAAGATAACTTGCAGAGCCCAAATGTTTTGTTGTTGGTTGTTTGGGGTTTTTTTTCCTCCACGGTAGCCAATATTTTAAAAGGCATATCCCAAAGTAATGGGGAGTGGGTGTTGGAGACTTGTATTTGCTTTATAGTCAGCTTTACATATAACAAATGAGCATTCCATTTCTCCTGGGAAATAAGTAAATTGTATTGAAATTGAAACAGTGGCAGGAAAGGAGTAAGTGGTTTGACTTGAATCACAGAGGGAGATTACAAGAGAACAGAGATTAAAATGCAGAAACCCTTACATCATGCCAGAGCTTTGTGTGCTGTACCTCCCTCTCTCCCTGCGTGGAATTGCTGCTTCTTTCTTCTGGGGCGCACTGAGCTGCTGCTGGGAAAATGGAGCCTGTGAGCAAATCATAAGACATCACAGTACTGTATTTTATGGACCCAGGAGATAAGGCTATTTTTGGTTCCTTTGGGGTTTTTAAACATTTTTTAAAAAATATATTTCTCTGTATTGTTATATATTCTCAGAACTATGCCTGAGACTTTAAATTCCTACACTTAGTTAATATTGTTCCACTCATCATGCAGGAAAAAAACCTCACTCAGTGTCCCTTTAACCACTACCTTCTCTATATTAATTGTAGATGATGCACTGGCTGAGTAATAAGCTGAAATGGGATGAACTGGTTGCAAGATTATTGTGCATTTATTCAGAAAATGTTTTTTCCTAATTCATTATTGATTGATACCCACTAGTGATTTTTTTTCCACTAGCTAATACTTCACTGTGCTCTATCAAGCTGTAGCTTGTTCCACACAATCACATTGATTAAAAAATGAGAAGAATGTCAGAAGAGTTCTGAAAAAATATTCCTGTTAGACCTGACTGGGGTATTTAGCTAAGTACTAGATGGCAGGGCTTATGGCTTTCAGAAGATAGCAATGTGTTTATTAAATGTTGATTCTTTGGAAAGGCCTAACTGAAACTCTTCATCATTTATGAGGTGCTTGCTTTATGCATGCAAAACTCGCAGGAAAGTTACGGTTAAGTGTGAAGATTTGTGTTTTTTTGGGGATAGGAATATCTGTTGACTGTTATAAAACAATTTTTTTACAAAAGTGGCAATAATTCTGTTATGGTTTAATGTGGGTCTTATTTTTTTTAGTTTACCACATTTTCCCAGATTTTAAAAATATTTGACCAACTCGCTGTATCATTTGTGAATTCGGGAAATGAGACGGACTGGTTGAATCTAGAATTTTTAAAGAAAAAATATTTTCAAAACTATTGACTACAAGGGCCTGTCTTTGTACATAAGCTGTGTGAACAGACCTGTAGATCACAACTAGACTCTCTGCAATGCCACTTCCATTGCAGAAGTGAGTACTCAGTGTTATTCTCACAATGGCATTACTTTAAAATATAATGATACTGTGTGACGATGAATTCTCCTGGTGCAAATGACAGTAGATGGATTTGAAAAATCATCTTCTTAATTTTTGCTTTTTGGGGCCACTGAGTATCCTGATCATTCTTTTCTGAACAAATGTAAATAAAGTTCCTTATTTGCCTTCACTGAATCAATTCAGAATTTTCTGAGTTTAATCTGTTCCCATCCACTAAAAGTCATTTTCCTGCATGTGTTTTCACACAGTCTTTGTGCCCTTCTCCATTGTAAAGCATTGAATCTCTTCCTCTCTGACCCCAGTCCTTTCACTGCAATGTTCTTTACCCAGCAAGTGTTGGGACAAAACCCGGTACTTCCCCTGAGGATGTAAACTGATTTATGAAATGGGATAATAAGGAAAACTAACAATGAAATGGTACCAATCACCCACAGAATTGTTATTATTTCTATTATTTCTGTTGTCTGTTTCACTGATTTTCTTTTTGCCTTCTGAATACATTGATCTTGAGCTGTTTAGATTATGCCTTGAACTTTATCTACTTCAGATAAAATTAGCTTACTGCTAATTTGGAATGTGGGAAAGTACACATTTTCAGCAATGATCTTTGAGATCTTACTAAAGCACCACAAATAGGGGCATCACTGCATTGACAGGGACCAGAAGCCAATGGTTAAACCAACATCCTCTGGTAAGTAAAGAAACTGAACTACTAAATTATGTGAAAAGTGGAAAAACTGTATCAGCTAAGTGACTGCTGACAGCAGCTATGGGATCAGGGAGAGGTTCTGACACCCAGCTGTGTCAGGCCTTGGACTACAACAATAAACCTTATGAAGAGCAATTGAAGGAGCTGGGGCTGCTTAGTTTGAAGAAGACAAGGCTGAGGGGAGATCACATTGCTCTCTACAGCTGCCGGAAAGGATGTTGTAGAGAGGTGGGTACTTGTTTCTTCTCACAGGTGATTAGTGATAGAACAAGAGGGAAAGGCTTTAAACTGCACCAGGGGAGGGTTACACTACACATTAGGAAAATTTTTTCACAGAAAGAGTAGTCAGATATTGGAACAGGCTGCCCAGGGAGTGGGTTGAGTCACCATCCCTGGAGGTGTTTAAAGGTGGTTTAGATGTGGTGTTGGGGGATATGGTTTAGAGGTGAACCTTGTAGACTAGACAGTTGGACTTGATGATTCCAAGGGTCTTTTCCAACTTGAATGATTCAATGACTACTGTTTTATGATATGTACCTTGTGGTGCTGGGTGATGAGAAATGGACCACAAGGATCGGCTCCAAAGGTTATTCCATTCCTTCCAATATCTGCTGAAGGACAATGCTCACTTTCTACTACATCCTTGCGCCCCTGGTTTGAAAAACCCTTGTTAAGTAGCATGGTACTTGAGTAGTATACTATATATACCCATGCTATTAGATGGCAATTACTCTTGGAAAGCCAAGTAAAAGTTCCTCTTGCTACTCCAGAAGGCCTTGTTGCTTAATTATTTCTTTTTTAGTGGAAACTGATAGGTAGCAACCACCTAATCCAGAAGGACCAAATGAATATTCTAGCAGCATGTCAAGTAATTTAACACCTCTCTAAAACTGTTTGGTGAGGGGTTGAATTTTTAGGGGAAAACATGATAGAAACTCTCTTATAGGAACTTGCACCTGAGAAATACAGAGAGATTTTCACACCTGCAGAGGAAAATTAGAATCTAGTTGAGGTCCAGAGTGAAGATGAGTTGCTCTTTTTCTCTCTCATGTTAATGCAGATGATAATTTCCTGCATTAACTAGCTTGCTGGAGACAAAAGGTATGAATAGCTACACCATCATCTTTTTCAGCCCTGGTTTTATTCTGAGTTTTAGCTTTAAAGACAGAGGCTGGTTTATTGTGTAGAAATAAGTGAGAATGTTAGGAAAGGCTAAATATCATCATAAACCAAAACATTATGATACCAGAAACCCTTAGGAGCAACACTAATGCTTTTAAATGAAGGTTTTATTTGTCTCTGCGCTGCAAAAGGAAGTCACTAATGAGATGTCATTTACATTCTAACACCTGTTAAATGGCACTTTTCTCTTTCCCCAAAGAGAGGGATGTTTATGAATGTTTGCAGTTTTCTGAGTGTATCGACAAGAATTATATTTTCATAAGCAAAGCTGTGTATTTTCCCTGTCTATACTTTAGTTACACTGGAACAATATGGGGAAATATCAGCAGCTCATTTTTTATTAAATTTATTTGCCATTGTTATATAAATCTAACATGGAATGTCTAGTTTACAAAGAGATTTCATTAATCAGGATTTAACACAATTGCATATTTAGAATGTGATTTGCAGCAGTTACAGTGCAAGAACTGTAAGTAGTTGTACATTGATTTTAATGAAAATTAAAAGCCTTTGTTGTAGCAGGGTACATGTACTGAATACACCGCTTTAGACAACAAGCTCTCCAAAGCTCAACACCTCAAAAATCAAAGTTCAATTGACTCTGTTGGGGAACTGCCTCATGCTGTGGCTTTTTAAGACTCGGACTCGCATTAGGACTGACCAGAAGGAAAGATGGGAAATTATGGGAAAGCAAATGGTCTATCATGACAGGAGTTGATAAACACCTGTTAGTTAAGCATAATGCAAGTTTCTTTCAATGATTTCTGAAGTACTTTGCTGTATTAATTAACTTGTTTGGTTCATAGAGCACATAGGTCTTTTCTGTAAATAGTAAGCTCTGCATAGGAATTTTAAGAAATAATTAAATTAGTATTACAATTAGAACTGGAATTAGAATTAAGAAAGAAATACAAAGGAGTCAGTGCACCAAGTGTTACACACTGTATTTGGTGCCTCTGCAGATCATGGAGGGGCTTCTTGTGGCAAACTCTAGGGACAGGACAATGGATGGTTTCAGACTGAAAGAGGGCAGATTTAGACTAGATGTTAGGTAGAAATTTCTCCCTGTGAGGGTGATGAGACACTGGAACAGGCTGTCCAGGGAGGTTATGGCTGCTCCATCCCTAGAGGTGTTCAAGGAAAGGTTGGATGCGGCTCTGGGCAAACTGGTCTGATGAGAGGTGTCCCTGTCCCTGGTGCCTTCCAATGTAAGCCATTCTATGGTTCTATGTCTCTTACCCGTTAAGTGTGGGATCCATCCCATCACATGAAAAAGGATAACAGAAGGCAGAGCACAGCTAAAATGGTTATGCTCTTATAAATGGAGACATGTCAGCTTGGGGGGGTGAGGTAGTACCATTTTGGAAACCAATATCAGAGCCAACTTCTGTATTTTCTAAACGTCAGTCAGGTGGGAGACAGCACTGATTGCTGTAGTGAACGATCAAATTATTCTTCAGCCAGTTCCACTGGAGATGGGCCAGGGGAGCTACTGGTGGCAGTAAGGTGACAAAGTATAATGTGCAAATCATGTGTTGGAGGTGAATTAAGCTCCAGGTTTCCTAAAACAGGTTCAGAAATTGCAAGGTTTAGAGATATCAAGCTCCTTTTCAATTGTGTAGCGCTGAGGTGGCTCTGCAGGCTTGGAAGCATTGTTTGTGTCAGTGGGTCCTAAGCCCTGGTTTGCATTTTTCAGAAAGGTTTTAGTATCTATATGTCTATCACAGATGTTTCTTGGGATTCAGCTTTCCTTGAGAAAGGCACACATAAGCTGACAGGGTCTCTTTCAGCGTGCTGGATGTGTGACAAAAGAGACCAGTGTTTGTAAATTAGAGTCGAGGTAGTGACAAGCCTTTGAATGAAGGCAAGAACCAGTCCTTTCAGGTTAAGTCTGCTTAAGTTGCCTTTTGGATTTAACCTAGATAAATCAGGTATTTTTTGAAGGGAGAATGTCTGAGCCTTGTTTGAAAGACAACACAAGCTTTACAGCCCAACGATTCTGTAATTTGAGGAAGGAAAGAATTTATTTTCAGGTATGAATGGATCTTTCTGAGAAATAATTGCAAGTTTTAGTTCATTAGCATCTTCCTTCCTGTATTTCCCAGTTCTAACATGACTGCCTCTCTCCCCCTCAAACCACAACACATTTTCTGTAATTCATGTTAGTCTTGGATGTTCTGCTCAGAGAGCAGAGAGACTGTTTTGCTTGAAATTTACAGCAGCTTTAAATTTTCTTGTATGTTCAAAAGACTTGTTTCCTCTTGCTTACCTTGTGTCTGGAAACATTATTTAGAAAAGTTTGCAGCCTAGAGAACATGAGCTTAATCAAGCTGCTCTGTAATTACTCACTGACTTTCTTCACCCCGGATGATATATACCTTTCACGGGGCTAAAAGAAGTAAGTATATTCATTTCCTATCCAGCTCCCACCTTGCATTATAAAAGCGAAATATCCATTCCGTAAATAGAGATGAATCAGCAATCCATATAATATCTATTCATCATACATATTTCACAAGGAGGATATTGTGGTGCCTGGAAAGTTCTTACAAAAATAATATGGAAATCCGGAACTTGATGTGGAGTGTCAGAGAGCTTCTTACTATTATTTACCTTATCAGCTTTTGCTTTCTGAAATCAATGGAAGGGCATCAAGTTCAGCTAATCCATATTTCTGAGTATGAAATTGAATTTATAGTCTGTAGTATGTTGACTACCGCTCGCATTTAAGGCATAATTGATTTTTATTGAAAAGCCAGCAGGCACATCAAAAATTTCCACAAACCACAAGGATGTTAAATTTTACCCTGTTTAGATAATAGTGCTGCTTTATTTATCCTTTCAAACTAAGCTTTTATATTTATATCAGCAAATGTTGTGTAAGTGTGACTGATGCCTTGTGAAACCACCAGTTCATAGTTCTGTTAAATTCTACACTACAGAAAGAATACTTTTCTATTCCTAAGGTAAATGCCTATAGTTTTTTTGTTTTAAGAACAGACTGAATAATAAATCTGCACAACAGTAACCATTGCAGACCGTGTAGTAATGTTATTTTTCTTCATTCCAGTAAACAGCTTGTGCAGTTAGCTTTCTGTCCTCTTCTCCTTTCCTTTTCTCTATATTTGCCACAGTTTATTTCTCTCTCAGTCTTCTAAACATAGAAGTATATTTTCATACCTGTTTTTTAATTATCCCCAGAGAGCAGAATAACCAATCCATATGAAAATTGTTTAGTTTCCGAAGCATTTCCTTCAGACACAAAGGTGATCTTGATGGCACACCACATTTAATATCAACAAATGCTTCCCGACAGGTTTCTTTTCAAGCAATTAAGCAATTAAACAGATTTCGCTCTACTTCCCTTGCTATGGCTATCCCAGCTATTTGTGCAAGTCTCTCTGCTGCATCACCTCAGCGCAGACATGTTTTTCACAAGAATTCTTTGTTAGAAGGAGGCAACACTCAGGGTTGCCCAGCACAGGCAATACAGCACAATAAATAACATAGCTGGGAGTTTTGAAAAAAAACAGGCGGTGAGGTATATCTGTGTGACTCAGGAGCATTCTAAACAATTTACTAATCCACTGACATACAAAACTGAAAAAGGTTATGCATCAGTTCCTTAGTGTAGAAGTATCAAGAAGAAGTGATCTCCCTTTAGAAAAGGCAGGTATTTTCAAATACATGTGCAACAGGTACAGGCACAAATCCAATTAATAAATAACAAGATTTGTGCCTGCTCCTCTCTATCACTTTCAAACCTCTACAGGTCTTCATACCTGCTTTTATTTTTCTCCCTGTGGTCCATAGCATTTTGTACATACTTGCACCTTCTCTATTAAGTGACTCAATGACAGCATCTGTTTCTTTCTGAAATATGGCTGGTAAAGATGTGGCTTGTAGCTACACTAATTGTGCTACATGTCAGTAATCTACAATCCAGTGGAAAGGCAGAGTTTCTCAAGTAGTTCTCTATATGCATAGGGTCTTCTCAAATAATTATTGAGCATCTTCATCTAGCACAATCCCCAGATCCATCATTCTGGTAGTGCTACATGACAAATAAGAGTGGCCAAGGTCTGACCTTGCAGCTATGGTCAAAATGTCTTCAGTTGATAGTCTGCAGCCTGAACATGCTTGGCCTGTTCCAGTTTACTCTGAGGGAAAAGTAGAGTATTTTAGGGGACACTTCATTCCAAGACTGATCCCAAAGCATGGCCAGATAACACCAGTTACAGTTCCTGTTGTTTTCCTCAGTTCTCTCCTCAGACATAGAAACGTCTTCAGCCACACCTTGAAGTGCACCCCAAGACCCCAAGACTCACAATACATGCACTCTCTTTGATGAGATGAAAATAATCATGTTGATGGACTGCAGCACAGCCCCTGCATTAGTTCCCGATGTTGTGAATGCAGAATAAACAACCTTACTGAACAATTGTATTTCTTAACACTGGAAGAGCCACTCAAGGCACAGAGGGCTGCAATACCGTGTGCAGAGCAAAGGAAGTGCTGAGTGGTGAGGATGTGAACCTGGCTCTCCCACTCGACCACCCCACGCTTTATTTAGCACAGTTAGAGTGCAGGCTGAGAGCTTTTGTACCAGCGCTGGGAAAGGAAAGTAGAATTTATTTCCTTACTGTGTACTTGTCTGTTCGTTCTGACAGCTAACACAGTGTTGTTGGGGCACTGTTCACCTGAAACTGAACCACACCGCTCATTCTCTCTGCTGAATAAAACTGTTCAAGGACCAAGATACGATTACAACAGCTGCCATGCACACAATGGAAAGACCTAAAATCGAGAATATCCAAAGGGTGAGTAAGAGACAAAAGGAAACCACAGACAGGCAGGACCTCAAAGCAAAGAAGTCAAAATGGAAGTTTTACCGCTTTTTCTCGTGATGCTCAAGTGTGTTTTTGGGGACGCTTTCTATGGGGTTTTTACAGTGAACACTGGAATAAAACAAGTTAAAGGAGAATAGGCTATTGAAGCTATACCTCACTTCACTGGCCTGGATTTGTTTTGCCTAATTTTATACCTCCAAGTGAAGGAAGATTTTTTGCATATTTTCAAAGAGAGGCGATTCTTTTCGAAGGTGCTCACCATGTCTCGTAATTACCATGCATCATTCTGTCTTTTTTGCTCTTCAGCTTTCCTGAAAAAGAGACTATTTTTGTGTAGGAACTTAAATATCTAAGCAAGCTCGTGTTTATTTGATTAAGGAAAGACAAAATCTTCGTGATCACTACCGATTTCAAGTGAGCATTAGAAGTCTGGTAATTTAGGACTGTCATCTTAAAAGGAAGCAGTGACTGCAATTTACCACATGTGTAGTACCAGGTCTGTGAGGGAGGAAAGATCAGTTTGTCTGTCTGTCTCTAATAATACATCCTCTGCGTCTAAGAGTCTGATCTTTCAAGTTCACATACATATTTAGGAAAAATATGCAAATTTACATGAAAATTCCCTGGAGTATTGTATGGACAAATCTTGCCCATTAATGGACTCATAATGTCTATTCTCATATGAAAGATAGAAAGGATATTGTTCACAAGAACTGAAATGGGAATAATTCCATTACAAATACATGTAAGGACGCTGAAACTAAGCAAGGACTGCATTCACGTACAAGCACAATGTCGATTTATCATTCTAACAATTTTGTACAAAAGGGGATTTTATTTGCATTCACATTGACTGCAGACATCTGAAAATTACTTACACAATGAATTTGGGCCCATAATTAGAGAAAATTTTCTGTTTTTAAAGAACTTTCTGGTTCTGAAGAAATAAATGGCTGCTGATTATGAAATATAATGACATTGGTGAAGAAAAGTGTGTGTCAGTGTGTACAGGAGAAATGCAGCTGTTGGAAATTTGATGATGGAACAAATGAATCTTTCCTTTATCATATCATTCTTTTAATCTTCCCCTTAGAACTTCTAATCACTAAAAGGATCATTCTTAAATGATTCTAACCTGCTCTCCTTGGTTGATTTTAATAACTACATATAGAATCACTAAACAAATGTCTTGGTTATTTTACTTCCTAATTTGGAACACACAGGTTTTAGGATGGATAATTTGGTAAATTTATCAAGGAAACTAATTCAGTGCCAGATTTTAATTTATCACGAATTTTAGGCCGAACAGAGATATGAAACGAGATGGTTGAAAACATGATACTTAGGAATTTTTATTTGGACAATGTATTTCTCCAGCCCTCGTTCTACCGCCACTCTTAACAAAACCTCAGAAAAGTAAAGCAAATAAAAAAGTACTTAATAAAATGTTAGGGAATGACCACACCTTTTAGTAGGGTGTTAATCATACTGCTTTATACATAAACATGGTCATAGAGACTCATGTTATTTTCCCCAAACAACTGAAAGTACCAACTTTATGTGAGTTTTCTCTTATACAGCAGAGGTTGTTATTGTATGCTTAATAATGAATTTCCAATGATTGAGTCAGACATAATTTTGCTCTAACCCGGTCCAGCAATAACGACAGTTTGATCTTTGCAAAAAACAGATGAGTAGCCCTGTGGAGACCTCAGCACTGCTGTGCTGAGTGTTCTTGACCGAGGAAGAAAAAGGTTCAAATCTCTAAAACTGTTAACTATATTACTATGAAAAAAAGAAATCTAGATTTCCACTTCAGTTAATTACTATCTGTATTAACTTCCCACCTGAAGGCCAATCCTATCTCCATAGTACATTGTAAGATATTGTTTACAAACTTCTCATTCTTCTGATGCATGAACTCCATCAGCAGGGTTAGATTTGGGTCTGTTTCTGCATTCATAACTTTATGCAAAAACTTTCCTTCTTGTTTCAGATTCATACTATTACTTCATTATTTCAAAATATTTGCCACAGTCTGTTATCCTTGAAATGAGGGAAAACCAAACGACTTTGAACTCCATTGAAATTGAGCTGGTAAATAAAATCTTGCTTTGACTAAATGCATTTGGGTGAGGTTCTATTGCATTTAACATAGCACCAAGTGCAGCACTTCAGTACCATAGTTTTATACCCCTCTAAAGCCTCGCCTTGAAAATTCTTGACTAAGGAGGTCTAAGGTAGGAACTCCTGTGTTACAACAGAGTGAAATGACCTCTGTAGCCTTGACATTCTTCAGTGTGAGTCAAACAAGACTTGCTTCTACATGGATTTTTCATGCCTAAAATAAAATCCCAAGCATAAAAATGAAAGACTTTATTTTTTGTCTTCTATAGTAGTTCTGTTTCTCAGGCAGTTTTAACTGATCGTTCTTCTCATTCAGGCTGTACCAAACATTTATATTCCGCCTCTTCTAGGCTAAAAAAGATGCTTCTCTCTCCATGACCTACAAAGGAAGATGTATGATAATGTAGGATAGAAGCAAAACTACTAAGAGAGATGTTACATGTTTGGACATTATGGTTTTTATCTATACTTTGCCATACACAAGCTTTCTAGAGCCAGGATGCCTTTTATTATCATTACAGTCTTATGCATTTACCTCCTCATAGCCAAGAGAAGAGACCTATGCAAACACTAGAATATGGAAAAACAGAATTTTCAGGTTAGAAATGGTTACTGCAAGATCAAACATCAATATGGCCAGTAAAATGCACCTTTTAATTCATAAACAAAACACAAAAACCCACAAGGAAGTTACGATGCAAAGAGGAAAAATAAAGTGGACACTGGATGACATTTTTATTCTTTTCTCCATTCTAACTACTTTCCTTAAGACCTAAGTAAGATCATGGAAGTACAATACTAAAAGGGTCCTTCAATAAACAGAAACAAATGAGCTTTTTCCTACCATAGAATTACTTAAAATCACTCCTTCTTGTGAAGCTAATCCCCCGGCAGATAAGACTGTGAATTCCCCCCTCCCCTTCCTCCACGCTCACAGATGGGTTGCAACAGAAAGATGACAAATGAGTTGTGTTTGGCTGGATTAATGGCTATTATCATGTTAATGGATGTTTATGGTGCAGTTTGGGAGGTTCATGTGGTTTTCAAAAAAGTGTTGGTGTTCTGGGTAGCTGAAGCCTGTGTATGTGTATGCATTATTAGCCAGCTTTTTATGCATATTGTACTTTTTGGGTCTCCTTAATGGTTCACAGCTAAACTGGCTGTGGAAGTGTTGGCATTATGCTCGGATCTTTCATCATACCATCAAGCGTGACATGCAGAATACAGCAATCTGAGGCTTGACTTTGCACAGTCTCTCTGAATGCAGGTGCATCATAATCCCAGGTCTACTTTGCTGCAATCACTTTTAAAATCTGACATATTGATCAGGAGTTTAGCCTGAGTAACTACTGCACATATATCAAGCCTGGTTGGGAATGTCAGGACAAATTTGTTAGCAAAGTGATCCTAAAGCTAACCAGGATAATTCTGGTACCTCACATGAACCAATGCTCAGTCTTGGTTCGCAGGGACACCATCCTTTGCGCCAACTCTCCCACCAATTGAATTGGGTAACAAGTGGAGCAGACCCTCAGGAAAATTCCTCACCAAAGACCTACATATGGAAAAATCTGTTCCACTAGGAATCATGAGTTCCTAAAAAATGTAAAATCACACAGAAATAAGTGAGCTTAGCTTTGGGTTTGGTCTGGCTTACTTTCTGTTCAAAGTTTCTTACTCTGAAAGACACTAACCTGTAACCACTTTCTTTGCTCCCATTTTCCTGTGTCTATAAGGCTACTTTCTCTCTTATTTTCACTATAGTTTTTATAGTTTTTAACTTGAGCCAATGCATTTATTTCATACTAACTATGTATATAAAGAGATACATCTATCAGACACTTGTGAGTAAACTTCTGCTTAAAACCCTAAGTGCACATTTGAATGCTAAAATGCATCGTTTGCATGCAGCATTGAGGGAGCTGTTTGCATAAATGTACAGTTGTGTTGATAGTTTTTCTATAAAAAGAGCAGGTATTTAAAATGTGGAATTGCCAGAGACTACACTACATCCTCATCAATTAATACATTTATTGTCTTAGACTATATAAAAGATAATGAAGCTTTGCAGTACAATGAGAATCTAGGCAATAATCTGTTTTATCTAATCCATCAGATACATGAGGGTTTTGTCTAAAATTTGGAAAGTCACATTTTTCCTACCAAAATAGCATAATTTGGGGATTTAGCCCATGAAGGCAATCTTCTGAAATCCATACCAGAGGGGATTTCAATGTACAGAGATAGTGCTTGCCATTTATTTGGTATTCCTCCACCATCCAGTATGAAATAATTCCTTCATGTCTTTGCTTTCCTTAAAAATTCACCAGGCGTATGTGGACCTCACAGATGCAGCTTTAATTGAAAGTAATGTCAAAAACAGTGTTTTGATCTGTTTCCTTTCTTTTGACATTCTCTGTTTTTGGAATGTGTTGAGTCTGTACGACCATTCTCTGCTCAGAAATTCATCTGGAAATTTACATATTTTAAAGGCTTCTTGCTCTATAATGCAGCTGAGCATAATAGTGCAAGCTACACAGAAATTGAGGTGTGAAAGAGAAATTTCCCAATTTCAGTCCTTAACTGAAATAGAAAAACAATCCTTCACCATCTGGGAATTGCTATCCAAAGCTTTCTTCTGAGTAGGCTTGCTAGAGAGATAAAGTTTGCATGATCTAGCAATAGATAGGCTGTTTCTGGCTTAAAAAAAGCCCCCAACAACCAACAAATGGGTTTTTTTGGCCGAATCATTAATTTCCAAAGCCGTCATTGAAGTACACAGAATGCTTTGTCCATTCAGAACCACGGTGAAACACATTACATCTGAGTGAACCTCTGATATTGTGACATCAAATAAATCAGCTGTTATTCTGCAGGAGGATCATGTCTATCTCAGATGAAGGAAGGAATGTTGCTGATACAGAGAGGTGTAAATCCCACAGGAAGCATTACGTATCAATGATGCTCAGCAATTTACTGGATTATGCCCCAAGAGAAAGAAAGACAAAAGAGAAGAGGGATGAAATAAGATAGACATTCATAAGCTTGTCCTTTATTTTTTTTTATGTTTTCCACCCCTACAGATAAAATCAAGAAAGGTTGTAGCCTCAGAAAAGGTCGTTAGTTCTATATAATTTTTCCTCCAATGAAACCACCTGCTGTTAAAAATAAATGAAATCTAAAGAAAATGCACATGTAGTCTGTTATTTGAAGACAGGACTAACTCTGACTGTCCAGGACCAGATGCTGTGGATGTGAGCACCTCTCAGACTCTACTGCACTTATTACTCTCCAATAAATCTGCAGTAGCAGGAAGCATATGTAGTCCTCAGATTGTATTGGTATCATCCAGATATATCAACCAAACTCACCCCTTGCTAGTTACCAAACTACAAAGGATGGGGAAGAGACTAGTTTACTGAAAGCTAAAAGTCTCAGAGTAGTTAAAACTGTGAGCACACCCACTGGGCACAGTCCAACTGTAGGCATTTCAAAAACAATTTTAAAAGCTCTACTTGCAGAAGGAATAGAAAGTATATACAAAGCTCCACGGAAACCACTAGAACCAGAAGAGCTAAGCATTAGCAAAACCCTGTGGCATAAGCCAGCATACATAACTGTGAGTTTTCTGTGTGTATTTGTTCAAGCAAATGTAGGCACAGGGCTCGCTGTATCCTGCCTGTGCTGAGTTCAGGTGACTGAGGGCACTCTCGTGATAGCTAATGCTCAAATCCACACTCTCTGAGCCCCCAGAAACTGTAGGTGCAAGATTAATCCATAATGCAGGTGACAGGCTGGGGGTCAGCAGTCCAAGGATACTACTTGCTCTCTGGCCTAGCAACCTGAAACTACAATGCAGAGGCAGCCTTGATCTCTCTGATCCTGCTTCTCATTTTGAACGTATTGACAGTTACACTTCCTTACTTCATTGGGCAGAGGATTTGGATAAAAGCAGTCTGTTCATTACCACTTGTCAGGCCACTTTGGGTCGACCAAGATTATTTGAAAATGTACTTGAAATAAATATTTCTTTTCAGATCACAAAGCCCTGGGAGGCAATGAGGAATATCAGAAATATTAATATTGTGACCATTTATTAGGTGCTTTTCAAAAGTAGATTTCCAAGTTTGCATTTTACAGTGATGTTTTCAATAGTGCTGAATTTACAAGTCTAAATATACAAAACAAAACCTATTGTTGAGCTGAGTATTCTGATCAATGTGCATTTCTAGTAATCTATTTGGGGGGTAGGGAAGAGAACCCCACTGGCTCAGGATTCCCTATTCACCAAATTGAAAGAATCAATATTATTTAAGATATATACATCATATGCAGTGAGACAGTGAGTGCCAGATATGTCATTATTAAACTAATGTACCACCTTTTGTCTCTTTCTCCAGGGTGGCTGCACCATCTGTGTTGATGGTTGACTTAGTTTTCTGGGTGTAAAATTTAAACCACTGCAGAGGATAGCATTTGTGCTCCCCTCTTTGCTTTTCTCTTCTCCCCATTTGTTAAAAAAGAAGATGAAATGCAGTATTTACCCTTAATGTAAGAAGTGTTTCACCGTCTCACTCACCAGCTCTGTCCAGTGACTTTGTTCTGAGTGCTGGGATGGTCTCACTCCTGCACCACTAAGCTGTGATATCTCTGCCCTTGAACAAAGTCTCTGACTGTTTGAACTGATCTTCTGTGCACCCTGACCATGCTGATACACTACCATAAGGGTTGCAAGTGCTGGAATTCATCTGGGGATGCACTGAAGACCAAAGGGGTTGGTCATTTCTGGACTCCATACATGTTCTAGGTTGTAATGGGCTTTGCAGAAAGTTGCAGTCTTGGCACTTGTCTCTTGAATAAGTTCTAGTCATGAAGCTGATGATGAGGTCTATGCTACTTTCTATAATAAATGTGTGTATTTGTGAAGGAGCAGTGTTCATCCCAGTGAGCTGAAGGGGTGTTGTAAGTATTTGGATCAATAATAGCAGTGCTTGCAATGTCTTTTTAGGAAGGGTTTTCATGTGTAATCAGATGTTGTACATGTCAGGAGAGTGACAATACAATCCTGTGATATCTTCTATGTTTTTCATTAAAAAACCAGGGTCTCAGAGAGAGTCATTCTTCCGTTTTTCCCCATGAACAAACTATTCAGTCTTCGCTTTACCCAATACAATGCTGGGTGCAAGCCTCTACACTTTGGCTTTGCCTGTGGCTCATCTACCAATGGGTAGAGTTCAACATCCCAAACCGTAAGTACCCTTCAGTTTCACTGCAATGAAAGACGAGGACTACTGTGCCATGTGGGGTGAGCAAACCAAACAGGCTTAGGGGATGCACAGATTCTGACAAGACACACAAGCTTTCCGCCACCTCTGTTTTCCCAGACCAGTGATATTTTTCACTATTTTATTGTCCCAGCAATAGGAGACGTCTTATAATAACATTGTATTGCTGTTCCATCTGGGGCAAGTTTAGATGTTATCCCAGTGATATACTTTGTCATAGATTTATTATTAAGTTGCCATATAATATAGTTGAACAGAGTTATAACAATTGTAGTTAACCAAGTTTAATACGGGATTGTGAAATTTTAACGTGAAGTAGGTTTCTGCAATGACAAACTGTTATTACCTGCAAACTTCCAATGACAAATCAGATGACTTAATGTAAAAATGCAATTTAACAGCATTTGTTATTATCTGTACAGCTTTATTATTGTCTTCTTATTATATTCACAACCTGCAAATAATGTAAAAGAGATATATGCCTGATCAGGTAATGACCAATGGCATATTGTGTCTTGTTTAGTAGGTGGCTGTCCTCTTGTCTTATTTGTGAATATATAGTTTAACAAGATACTTGCCATCATTTTCTTAACAGGGATAATAAACAGAACAATTCTGCATAAAAGCTCATATCAGCTTCTTTCATGCCTTTTCTTTTCAGAAGGCTGCCTAAGGGTTTAAGCAATTTAGTTGTCTGACCCGCATCCTTTCTCTGCAGTCTGCAGTTCTTTTGTTTAACATTAGTATGTGGGCAAACAGCATTCAGAGCTGTGCAGAGCTTATCAGCCTGTGCTCAGTCGACCAGAACCCCATTCTGTGTATCTAAGAGGGGCCACGTTTAATGCTTCACAGTAGGAGCATCTGCAGTTTCCAAAAATGACTTGTTTATCAGATAAACTCTGTCCTTGCACTGACACATAGTGGCTCTTCAATATCATGCTCTCCTGTATGAGAACTGAGCAAAACAGTGTATGCACGGTGCATAACAAGTACGATTTATACACAGGGTACAGTGACACAGGTACCCTGCAACAGCCGGCAGAGTTTCCATGCACACCTTCACTAATTACACCCAGAAACTTCCTCATTACCTTAGACAATGTTTTAGGTACTCATTCGCAAGATATTTAGAGCACGTCGTGCACTGAAGTCAGTAAATTAATTAATTAATTGACTTATTTTGCTTGGAATTTAATTAGAAGGAGCACAAGGGGTCTGACTTCCAAGACACAGGCACAGGCACCTGGAACAGGGGCTGATCCTGAGGTCTGGGATGTGTGTGCAGGTGTGGCAGCCCCTCATGGTTTCTTCAGGACTTTCACTTTGGAGATGTTGTGTCAGGAGCACTGTAACTCAGTTTTTACAGGCTATCTTCTCTACGCTGATTGCTTCTCAGGACATCAATTAGAGCCCAAATGCTAAAACCATACATTTTTTCAAAAATAATGAATTTTGTGTTTATAATAAAGGCCTCAGTAAATATTTTCGATACCATTAATGTTGGCAAGTGGTTTAGAAGTACAAAGTTTATTAAAACATCATTATTTAAAACCAGGCAAATGCAGCAGCTTACAGTCAATGTCTGAGGCTCAAGATCCACCCAGAGTGAAGTGCCGTGAACATTTTCCAGGCAAGTGCAGTCTGTCTCTCAAATTCTCCATCCAACTGAATGAAGGCAGTTTTCTAAGTTGGCTTTGCAGACTCCCAGACTGCTCCAGATCCTTTTCTGAATATTAGTGGAAATATCTGTTTGACCAGTAACAGAAAGGGCAGGTTAGTGTGTCTAGAAAAAGAGGTTTGGATCAACACCAACTCATCTCCCTGAAATTCAGGAGATCCTGTATTCTGGAAGGATACCCTTGACTAATTCTAATGATTTTGCTATATGAAATTGAGATTACATTCTAAGCATTGATAGCTCCTGATAAAATTAACTTTGTTATCTGAGCAATTAAGATTTTTTTGGTACAAAGATGAGAACACAGTGAATCTGTCATCTGTGTTACTTTCCATGCATACAATAGCTTAACGCTCAGAGAGTTTGCTGGGAAACAGAGGCTTCTACCAGGCTTTCACCTTCCCCTTCTAACCAGTATATGCAGGCTGGTCAACTAGTCAGACAAAAATTGTTAATGAGGGTTAAATGGAAGTTATCTATTAAATGTCATTCTGGGATCAAGACATCAGATCTTTATTTTGAATAATGTCCATATTTTTCCTGTCTTTTTTTATTCGAACCTTCCCCCTCCCCCATCTCAAAGAAAATATCCAGTGGATGCCTGGCAGCATCCTGTGATTGCTCGCTGTTTGCCTGACACTAAATCTACTGTGTCATATTCCTTGCATGGGCTGCAGATTTTGGCCTTTTCACCTGCTGTTTTGGTTGGCTTTAGATGCAAAGAGAAGAATATGAAAAGGAGAGGGGGGAGGGAGGGAAGTTGGGAATGCTGGAGCTACAAAAAAAAAAAAGAGAAAAGGCAAATGTTTTTAGCGCCTTCATCTAGACATGTGTCCCCTCACTCTGTGACATGGCTGCTCCAATGTTGCCATGGTGAGGATTTCTAATCATCCCTACACATGACAGGCTCCTATTTGTCTGCACTCCCTTGGGTGTAAATTTCTAGGCTTAAAAAAAAAAAATCCATGTGAGCGTATCATCCGCCGTGCAGATGTTTCACTGCTTTAGAATATCAGGCAGCTGCTTGTGCCACCGTCGACAGCTAATTGGAGACTGCATCGCAGGAACAGAGGCGTAATTATGGCATAAATACACATCCTCTGGTGCATCATTGTATCTCTATTAACAGAAAATTTTAAACAGTGTTCAGAGTGTAATTAGTGTAGTTGATAAAGTTGTAAAACATGTAAATAAGGGAAATAGCAGGTACGTGGCCAATCCACTACCCAGCACTAGGGGATGCAGATTATTGCCTATTTAGAAATAATTAGCAAAGCTGCATTAGCAAAGCCTGTGTCCAACAGAAGCAATGCAAACATTTATTCTGGTAACAGCTCTTTCTGTGCTAGCCATGAAAATCTACTAATATTGGTAATTTAGCCCTCATTACCAGAGGATAAAGCATGAAAAGAGCTCAGACATGAAATATGACAAGTAATATTAATTTTTATTCCAGAGGAAAGGATGCTTTCTTGGGTTGCATGCTGATTTCTCGGCAGGGTCTCGGTAGTGTGTGAGTGAGCTGGTGCTGGAGGATGCAGCTCTGGAGCAGACTCCCTGCTGGAGGAACACCCCAGGGCACCAGTGACAGGAGCTGATGAGGCATGCTGTGGTTAGTGCCCAGCCAAACCCTGGGTCACAGTTCAAAACAAGCACTCAGGCATAAAACTTCTCTCCTTATACACTCGAACCTTTAATTTTGTCATTAGCCTCACTCCTTGCTGCCCCCAAATGATTTTGCCACATTACCTGATGTGCCCTCAGCTGTCCGTTCCCCCTCCACCCTGGACTGGGGTGAATTGGTGTGTTTGCTGCTAATTTTCACTTCTATCTTGTGCCCTGGTTGGGAAAAGATGGCTTCACCCTCACTGTTTATGTTTTGGAGGATGTTATGTGATGAACATTACCCCATAACCGTAAAAATAATTGCCAGAATTTTGGCTCTGCTTCACAGATGTATTTCCTAATGAAGAAAAATGTGGAAGCCTGGCTGGTACAGGAGGCACAGTTCACTCTTTAAAAACAAGAGGCTGAAATGGGATGAATGTTCCGGAAAAAAAATGGAAAAATTGGGAGGTCTGCACATCTCTGATTTTGTTCTTTTTTATTTTCTACTGGGTATAGAACCAGAATGAATCAAAACTCTAGCTTGTAGTGGCAGCCAAGTCCTGCTGCATCCCTAATAAACATGCACGTGTGTGTTTGCAAGGGAGAGGGGAAAGGGGGAACAGAAGAATTCTGCTTGACAAGTGCCAGTGATTTAAAAAGAAGTCTAAGAAAGATGTTATCTCTGGCTCAGGCAAATAAATTTCCCCACTTAGCCAGTGTTTTCTGAACATTTTCAGAATTCAGCTCTCACTACAGACTGCAGAAAATCCTGCCAAATAAGGTCTGAATTTCATGTAATACAATGCTTAAAAGAAGGGAGAAAGAAAGAAGAGGGGGAAAAGGTAGAGATGAAAAGAAGCCGGACAAGATGCTGTCTGAAGTATTAAAATGTAAAATAAGCTTTGGAGCTGTAGCAGGTGGAAAAGCCTTTTGCAGATACAAAGTGAACACTGTGTATATTTTATCACCCACAATAATGTGAATATTGAGAAAACACTGAACTTGTTGATTGAAGAGGGGTTGGGGGTTTTTCCACATTTTTGTGGAGGTTCAGTACTCATCCAGCTCCCTTGTTTAAATAATAAAAAAAACCAACCTGGAAAGAGCAGCTCAATTAGGTTTTTTTGCCTGTGGTAGAACTAAAAGCACACAAAACACCAGACAATACCCCCTTCATCTGCTCTAACGTGAGCATCCCATTGAGTTCTACCACAACAGTTTTTATAGCCTTAGCATATCTTTCCTGTGCGTAACATTTAGGTAGGTAGATGCAGATGTGCATTCCTCTGGCATGCAGTAAGTGCAGAGTTTACGCCTATATACCCTTTATGGGGGAACTGTCTGCATGTGCTCAAGATGCCACTTTAGAGGTACCAGCCCCACTCTGCTCCCACAGATCCCACTGAGCTTGTTTCCATGTACATCCCTGGAAGAAATGCTGGGCCAGCTTCTGTTGCTTTTCATAATGTCAGCACTAAGTGGCTCTGTGTGAGTCTGGCAGCACATATCTAGGGCTATATCCCTAGACAGATGACATTTAGTGTTTGTATGTGCATAAGTGTGTGTTTATAGACACTAATTTGAGTATTTGGATATGTATGTATATACATGCTTGTGATTATGAGTGTTTAATAGGTTTCCTTGAAAATGAGATGGATCAGGCACCAGATCAGCCTGCATGTGAACATATGTCTATATGTGTACAATGCATTCACATAGGGTACATACACACACGTACATAAGAAAGGCAAAAGACATTTTTAATTGATATGCTGAATTAACGGCTCCTGAAAATAAATCCTCAAACAAATTCGACTCTTTCCAACTCCACCCTGCCCCCAGCTTCACGTCTAGCATTTATCACAGTGTGTGCTTGGGTATATTTTCCCAGGGTCAGAGACTTTGCTGAGCCCCAAAAACTCACTTCAGAATCTTTAATTGCTCATCCACCAGAATGGGAGGGAAATGCTGTTCTGCTTCAGGAACAGCCACCTCTTTTCCTTCTTCCCTCTTTCCCTTCCAGTTAAGATGCATGTTGTTGGCAAGTCTGAGTGAATTACAGCACTGCAGGCAGGTCAGGAGCACTGGGTATGTTGGGAGAGGTGTTTGGAGAGGGGAAGAACAGGGCTTCTCAGAACACAATATGCACAAGGGGGTCCTGAAATGGTTTTAGGCAGATTAGAAGTAGTTCATTACAGGGCTGACAGGGTCATTGCTCATTCTGTGCTATAGAAAACGACCTGACATGTCATCGGTGGCTGGAAGTAATGTCAATGTTTGCTGGTTTTACATGCATTTAAAAACTTAGGTGCTATTGTTTGATATTAATAAACAGGTTTAAATGTTTCAGTGGCCTTTTTAATGGCATGAGCACTGTAACAGCAGTCTGACATACAAACATATTAACTAATATATTCTGACTAAATCAGTTTAAGGTCACACTTAATATAGTTCCCATGGCCAAATTTAGTCCTGTGTAAATTAGTTTAGGCCCATTAAAGTTAATGTGAGTTGTTATCTATCACACTAGGCTAGTATGATAAATGAATGCTAGCATATGTGGAATTTCTTTTGCATCTAACCGTGTGCCTACTGTGGCAGGAAAACATATTTCTCCATTTTTGTCGTTGTAGACAGTATCCCACAGCACCTTTGTGGGTTGTGACAGAGGAATGGCAAGGTTAGGCATGGTGAGGCATTGCTTGTTTGAAAGGGAAGCCTGAAGCTGTTAAATTAGAGGTGCACCAACCCCGAGGTTGGTTAAGCAAACTAGCTTGTACAGCTAGTTGAAAGTTGATTAATTAATTGGGCCAGGATGAAATTACAGTCAGATTTCGGTCTGAAGGTGAAAGAAATGGGGATCTTGCAGATGGCTGGTGTTTTCTCAAATAATTGCGGTCCCTTTATGGGTGTGGAGGCTACAATAGCTGTGACCCACAGCCCCTTGAGTTTGGACAGATGTCATTTGGTGAAAAAACGGTGGCAGGAGAGTGGGTGGGAAAAACAATGCAAGAAAAAGTGGTTCTGCTGCTGCAGATGTCATAACCATCCACCTGTCATTTTCTGCTCATTTATAATATTCTTGTGTTGTTTGCTCTAAGTAGGTATCAAAATAAAATGTTTTAACTGTGTTGTATCTTACAAATTATGATCATGAGTTGAACATTATGATTAATTTTACTTTGAAGCTCTCTGACTTCTTGTCCCAGTCCTTTCCTGCAAAGACTTGTGCGTGTATTTGCAAGGAGATAAAGGACATTGGGGGAGTGAAGGAACAGCAGGAGGGGCTGTGTCTCCCAGCAGCTATCTTGCCATTAGCAAGTAGTTTAGCTCAGGAAGAAATCTGTGTTATAAATGCATTGATGCTGAAGACCCAACTTCCTGCAATACTCTTACTGTGTGTTGATTCTCTTCTGTTCTTGTGAACCGAACATCCAGCTGGAGCTGGAGCAGAGAAGACTGTGCTGTCAGTCTACTGGGAAAGCCAAAAAGGCACTTTAGACCACCCTGTGGTGCAACCAAGGTGCAGTAAGTGGAGATTCACAGTCATTAGATCTGGACTAATCCATTGGCGTGAATGTACCCCATGCCTAGAGGTCTCTGTGTCTTGTTAGTTCTCGTACATTCATCGAATGTTCACTGCCCTCTGGATTATTACTATGTCCATGGATGTGATTCCTTTGCCTGCTTACCCTGGTGAGGGTAGGTGAGCCACAGGGGAGGAAGCAAATGAGAATAGATGAGTTTCTGTCTTGGTTTCACCTTTGTGCCCTAATAGGCAAAATAAGGATTAAGCAATGAAAATTCAAGGAGTAAAAGATATGTTTTTCTGAAATATGATTGTGAAAGGGACAATTCTATATCACTATACATATATTTAAGGCAACTCATCTGAACATGGGAAATAAGTAGTTTTGTATGTCTGTGAGTTACTGTGAGGAAAACAAAGTGTGACAACATTAGGTGAACACAAATATTTTCTCTAGTAGTCTGGGTCATTTCTGATTTATTTCTTTCCTCCCTCTAGCTTTGTTGGCACTGAGAAATACATGTACAAGTCTAGATTTGGATTACCAAACATCAGCAGTATACTTTCTCTGACTAGGTCTGTAAGTGCCATGCATTCATGGCATCCCTGGAATAATGTCCATTTTTTAGGTTACACCTTTTTCGAGGTGGTGGACGTTTCTCCCTTGTCTGGTAGCGTTAAAATTGCACTTTTGCACCCATATGACAAGTACTGTGAAATGCTCACTTTTAGTCAAGTTTCATTTTATGCTGAAAATAGCGTAAGGAATTCACAAGTTCCTCAAAGTATTAGCTCCTTCTAGATGGCCTGGTGAGTGACAACTGCAGTCCTTGGACCAGGCTCATTCTTTGTAGAAGTGTTCATTCAAAGTGATGAGAACTGGCCTTGATTTCATGGCATAGACATTACCTTCTGGTAATCTAGAGGTGTTATAGGATTTGGGAAGAAGAAAATACCTCCCACTTCTATACCTGTCACACTGCTGCAGCTCACATGAATCGGTAGCCAATAAAAAAATGTCACTATTTGTCTCCAAAGTCAGATAAACAAATCTATTTTGACAAACAAGACATGAAGACTCCTAACAGCCAGCCTTGATGAAGACCAATTGTTTTCAGAGGTTTTTTGAGCATACATAAATGTTTGTGGTTTAGAAAAACCACTCCTACAACCTAATCCTTTACAACTTTGAGCTGTTGCTTGCTAGAAATAGGTTACTCCAGTTTAAAGAAAACTGGGCCAAAGTCACTGCATGGGGCTGAAGTAGGATTTTTGACTCCTGCTCCTTAGTCTGGCTTCTAGTCCAGCCCTTAATTTATTTATCTGAGGGTTTGGACTTCTCAGGCATTTAGTGTTTTTTTAAGCAGATTGAAACCCTTAAACTTGAGGGCTGTTCAGTCTGGAGAAGAGGCTCCAAGGTGACCTTGTTGTGGCCTTCCAGTATCTGAAGGGGGCTACAAAAAAAAGCTGGGGAGGGGCTTTTTAGGATCTCAGGTAGCGACAGGACTAGGGGGAATGGAGCAAAGCTGGAGATGGGGAGACTGAGACTTGATGTGAGGAGGAAGTTCTTCACTGTGAGAGTGGGGAGAGCCTGGAATAGGTTGCCCAGGGAGGTGGTTGGGGCCCCGTCCCTGGAGGTGTTTAAGGACAGCCTGATCTAGGGTGGGGTGTCCCTGCCCATGACAGGGGGATCGGAACTGGATGATCCTGTGGTCCCTTCCAACCCTGACTGATTCTGTAACTTCTTCCCAGGGAGTGTGATGGGGTGCTGGAGGGGGCTGCCTGTGGGGTTTGTGGAGTCTCCTTTTCTGGAGACATTTTAAACCTGCCTGGACCTGGTCGGGGTGTCCTGCTGTGGCAGGGGGATTGGACTAGATGATCTTTCGAGGTCCCTTGTTTCTATGATTCTATGAAGGCAAATTATGTCTGCAAATTCATCATTATTACTGTTATTATTATGATGGTTTCACAGAGTTAAATATGACTTAATTTTGTAGATCACATTTTTGTAAGTAACTTGCTTTAAAACATGATGACACCTTTTATTTGTGAATCACTCTTTAGTTATAAGCAATACCAGTTATTCTGTATTAGCTCTGACTCGAAACAAACCCCAGCTAATTAACTGCTTCATCTCATCAATTGCTGTACATGTCTGGGTTTCATTTGACCCTGTCTGTTCTGTATAAAAACACAGTGTCTGGGTTCATTTGCAGCAACTAAACTTTTTTCTTTAGTGATAAGGAGAAAGTCCCCTGCACTGTGGGATTGTCACAAGGGAATACCACAGCACCCAGTGATATCCCTACACCGACCACACTGCATGGATGAGTGTGAGTGCACTCTCTACTCTGAACTCACCAAGTTATTGATTTCCACCAGCTGTAGAGTCTGCTCTGTGACAGTCCATCCATCCAAGTGCTGGGTGTGAGAAGCACACCATGTGCTAAAGTATGGGCAGACACCCCCATATTTATGGAAGAGCTGGGATTACAGCTGGTGGATAAGTCCCTTTGTATAAAACTGTAAGATAGAATGAAATCAGTATCTTTAAATACTTTTAAAATGGCTGTTTGTGTTTGCTCTTCAGAGTGTTTTTCTTGGAGACTTCATACTGGACTTGTAGAGAAATTCAGACTTGCCTAATATTACAGCACCTCCGCTTTCAGGAAGGCTGTGCTTGCACTTGTCAGCCTGTTGGACCAGATGGTCTTTTCCCATTTCTGCATCTTTTCATCAGTTTATGCACTGTCAGAAGTCAAACCCTCTTATCAACCAGCACAGGGATTTGTATCATCTGGGCCATTTTAACAGGTAGTTCCTTAATGCAGCAGAACTAATATAAGGGAACTTGCACAGAGACCTGACTGGAACTGGGGGTTAGGACAGCTGATTGGGGTTCTCTCATGCTTGTTAGCACAAGCCTGGTTGTAACAGCAATCTAACTGTGATACGGTCCTTTTCATCTGGGGGATCCCAGCGAGCCATACAAACCTAGCAAACTGTTATGAAAAACCTGTGTGGTGATCATCTCATACGTGCCTGTAGTGAGCAGCAGCTGTTCGGCAGCATACAGTAATATCCCCAAACTCCTCAGAGCAGGCAGTGATGAATGCTAAAAAATCGAAGACAGATTTTTTTTTCAAAACTGGGTGCATTAAAGTTAGCTGCTAAAATACGGCTTTGGCAGCGAAATCCTCTTGCTTTCACAGGTGAAGAGGGCTGGCATGTATCCTGAAATCCATTAAGAGCTGCAAGAACTTCAGTACTTCAGGGAAAAAACAGGATCTGGGTATTCTGCAGTTCACATCTTAACACTGCTAATAACCTTTAACGTGACGTAATATTCTTCAAAAGAGAATTCAGATAACATATTATGAAAGATTTAACCTTTGTGTGAATTTACATGCTCTTTCATGCCCTTGTGAAGCTATTATTAGCACAGAAAGCAGCTTTGCCCCAGAAAGTACAGGAGCAAAATATATCCCCCTGGAAAGGGGCCCTCACTTTAAGGAGAGGATGGTAATAGAGAACAAAACCGTATTTTTCTCCCCAGAGGAAATCACATTAGGGATTAATAACGCCGTGATGTTTGGTTATTGGGTTTGATATCGAAATGCAGTACAGATGAGTAACTAAAATTCTGTGCTTGCTGCCCATCCCCCTACCAGAGCTGGTGGTTCCTCTGTTACCCACTGAGTCCCATGATCACACCAGGCATCAAGCCTGCGGAACTGAAGAACGTGTGCTCTGCTCTTTGTGAGTGGTTTTGAACAAGCAACCACCAGTGTTCCAAGGATATGCCATAGCCATAGGGACAGATTATTTTCTCTCAGCTGATGGTATCCAGCTTTAAATAATAGAGGAAGAGAAATAGTTCACTTTTTCAATCAGGGAGAGGAAAAGATTTGTATTGGACCTGTTTTTGAGCCAGAAGGGCTTGAACCACAATACACACTTCCCTTACCAACAACATTTTGTAAGATTAACATTTTCCAAGAGCCTCATTAAAATTGTCTAAAAATGAAATATTTTGGAAAGGGTCACATAAATCTTGTCTTTCCACTTGGAGATTTTTTTCCAGTTAATTATTTAATAATTTTTAAAAACCCTCTGGCATTTCGGGAGAACAAATCCAGTGTTTCAGTCTGAAGCCTAGACTAATTTGGGTTGCCACACCTCAAGGGACAGCTGAAGTCTCCCAGAAGCATCCCTTGGCTCTTGCAGAGCAGAAAGAGTCTGAGCTTACCTGAGGGTAAGAAGATGCCCATGGAAGGACAGAGCTCAGGTGTGTAAAGGGAGACAGGGAATGTACCGGCCTGCCGGGAGCTATTCATCGTAAAGTTTAGTTGTCTCTGCCTGAGTAATGATAACTAAGGGACAGACTTTAATCTGAAATGTGCACCGGTGTGTGTCTTGAAATATACACTACAATGAAGGAGTACATTTATCAACACGTTCTTCACTGGTCACCCTACGTTTGGTCCAGGTCTATCTTATTTTGTGCAAAAATCTAACCACTAAAGATCTGAATACAATTAGTCTTGAATTAGTGAAATAGTTACAAAGCAGGGGACCAGTTAATAGTAGGGTTTACTAATTCATTTCCCTGCAGAAATCAATTTTCTGAACACTTCTTATTAGCAAAATGTTCACTTCTAATCAACAATTGCTAGTGCTAGCAATGCAGTAGTCAAAAGACTATTTTACAGGCAAAAATAAGCTGTAAACATAAGAAATATTAGAGCACTTTGATGTAAATAAAATGTTCCCTTAATAATTGATTAGTGGATGATGAGAGGAATGCACCTTACATGTGAAATGCTCACTGACATTGCAGGTAAGTTCACAACTGTAAATATATCGTGTATCACTTAAATTTTAAGCTAGCACATGCAGAAAGGACTTCCCTGTGCAAAAATAGGGTTCCTCTATGAAATGTTTTATGACAAAATATGATGGCAAAAAAAACCAACCCCAGTGAAGTACCATTAGGTGTATTTCTACTCCTGTGTCTCAGTATAGTTTTCTGTAAAAATGTAAATGTACAACATTCATAGCACTGTAAAAGATTTTTTTTTTCCTGGGACACACTTAAGCAAACATTTTGTCACCCAGAGATGCAGCTGTAATTCTTGGAAACCAGTAACACACAGGCTTTATTCTCAAGCCTGGGAGAGTGTCATCCTGACCTCTGTTTACTGCTATTACACATAGAAGATTTACTTTGAAGCATTCATTTAAGGAAGTGAGTTATTATTCCTTTGCTTGACCTTAGCCTATGGCAGATATATCATGAGATTCCATAAGACCATCATGCAAGAGAAAACTGGGCTACCAAAAGTTAAGAACAAACTTAAACTATTATTAAAGCTGGGGACAGAGGTTATTGCTCAAGTGCTCATCACTTGTTAGCTAAATAAGCATCCAGATATGCTGCAAATGTATATATTTGAAACTTGCCATTTTATGTATAGTAATCCCTAGGACAAGTACCTTGAAATGCGTCCTGTTGTTGAAGTTAACATTATGCGAGCTATTGCTTGTATTTATTACTGGGAAAACATTATTTTTAAAAGCATATGAAAAAATAGTTTTCAAGCTGTTTCCTTAATGAACTGGAAATAGTAACCCTGTCAAATGTAATACAAAAATAGTGTTATAAGCCTATGGCATCTATTTATTACTGGAGAACAAAAGCCTTCATCCATTTCCTTTAGAGAATGACATTTTTGTAATTCGCTGCCCATTTCATTTGTTCTAAAAGGACTTCGTAGGTTGACAAATATCCCACAGAAATGGCTTCTGATGCTTGATAGGATAATGTGCAGCCCCTTAGGACAAGGGCAAAGGCAGCAAACTTATCATCCTTTAGTTTAGCTTAGCATGGGTCAGTAACAGCGCCAGGGGTGACAGAAGATGTTAAAGTGTGGGAAGCAAGAACTAAGAGCTGTAGGAGGGTAGTTTTTATAGTTTATCCTTTCTTTCACCATGACGCTGCAGAGACAGCTTGAATCACATTGTTGATTTGGTTCACTGCACGCCACACTAACTGCTTCAGTAGGAGGAAAAAAACCACACTTACGGGTCATTTTCCCCAATAGTCTGTGACATTTCAGCACTTACCCCACAGGACAAAGAACATGTTTAATATTTTAGCTGGAAGTTGATATTTCAAAGATGTGTTGTCACACTTGGTGTGATAAATTGAAAGATTATTGTAGTTCTAGCAGTGTGAGGAATTAGGAGAAAGTGCTCTGCATGTTTAATTGTCCTCTACATTTTGTTCTGATTTGGGGTTTTTTTGGGCAAAGCAGGGAAAGAAATGAGCATTCGGTTCCTGTGGAGGGCACATCTTAAAACAACAAACTCAACTTTACACTGAGATGATGACTTTCATTCATCAAGAGCTGAATGCCATTTAGAAGTGCCACTTTAGAAACGTGTTTAGCACAGTTAGGTCTTCCTTACTGGTACAGGATTGCTCCTCAGACATGGATCTTGAAAACTTTGGGATGATCTAGAAAGACTTTCCACACCAAGATTTTCTGCCGAAGCCAAACAGAGTGACTGAACACCATGAGAAAAACCATGTTGCTCTCAAATTTGCAGCAAGTCTTACACTTTGTGGCCCAGCTGCACCTGCAAAAGGTTTTTCTACTGTCATGGTCCTTAGTTTCAGTTCAGCACATTGGAGTACTAATAATTTTGTTCCCAGATTAAAAAAGAGGTTTCCACACACTACATCCACACTCAATTATACCCATAATTAATATTGTTGCAAAACTCTTTAAGATTTTGATTGATAATGTGGATGGTGGCATCATGGCTTGTATCAGAACTGGTGTAACCAGCAGGAATAGGGAAGTACATATCCCTGAACTCTGCACTGGTGAGGACACACCTCGAATATTGTGTTGTGTTTTGGGCTCAAGAAGGACACAGAAGTGCTGGAGTGTGTCCAGGGAAGACCAATGGAGCTTGTGATGGGTCTGGAGCACAAGTACTGTGACAAGTGGTTGAGGAAACTGGGGTGTTTTAACCTGGAGAAAAGGAGACTCAAAGGAAAACTGAGACTTGAATTGCCTTTAAAAGATCCTTTTAGAATTAACCTGAACTCTGAGGTCCTGTATCATTTGAACCTTGACATTCCTGAACGTCAAACACTTGCACATTCTGCAAACTCCTATCCAAATACCTAGACCTCCTCCTGGATGCAGGGGTGGGGTGTGAGGTGTTCTTGATCATTCAGTTCTGATTAAATGTTTAGGTTTGTAAGCACTGGGAACACCTCTGACAAGAAGGTTTAGATTTCCAAAACACTGAGCTGCTTCTGAAGACTTAGATGTATCACAGAGTCACAGAATGTTAGGGATCTGAAGGGATCTCGAAAGATCATCTAGTCCAATCCCCCGGCCACAACAAGATCAATTTACTCTATTTTTGGGGTTTTTTTTGTTTTGTTAATGGTTCTAGAGTCTTCTTTTAACAGAAAGGAATGTTTTGATAACTCATGCACTGAGGTGGTGGGACCTAGTCTAGG
Organism: Upupa epops; assembly: GCA_013397515.1. Lineage (NCBI taxonomy): Eukaryota > Metazoa > Chordata > Aves > Bucerotiformes > Upupidae > Upupa > Upupa epops. The sequence goes on from VZRI01004513.1 coordinate 468,012, forward strand.
ATCATTTCCTAGCAGCAGAAAACTTCCACTGTTGTGGAGCAAAACTGAGGGAGCTCTTTAACCCCCACAGGCCCAAGGTTCAGACTACATATCCGTGAGTATTTTGTGCAGTTGTGACAAACCCTTCATACAAAAACCCAAACATTTTTATATTTGTACCACAAGAGACATTTCTTCAGCAGGTCTGATAATCACCATCCTTTGAGTGCTCCCCAAGAGCACAGCTCCAATGCCCCAGCCTGCGCCAGACACACCCACTACATATTAATTACAGGAACTGTCTGCATTGCAATGGCAATTCTGGTTGGATCAGATCTGTTTTACAAAGAAAGTGGAATAATTTGTTGGTGTAATGTATGATCTGAATTAATGTATTTTTAAGAATCAAATTATCCTGATGTGAGAGCCCCTAAAGGGACTAACACAGTGGAGAAGGACTGGAAGTTTTGACATGGTTTAATGAGCTGTATGCTAACTCCACCTGAGTAATTAACAGGCTTGACAGTCCTTTTGAACAGTGATATTCTCTGTAAGGATGTTTAATGCTCTGAGTATCAGCAATGAAAAACCCGAGACAGAGGCAGCTCTGACTAGGGATTTTTTTGTCAAAGGAGTTTTTGACTATATTTTTTTTTTGGCTAATGAATCATTAAGGCAAATTCTTTCAGAAGCAGTAGCTAATTTTACAGTAGTTCTATTTTTGAGCATTCAGTTACACACCACTTCCTCACAAGCTGTAGAGATTTCAGCTTCCTATCCCTTAGAAATGAAAATATGGATGTAAAGTGGTCCCACCAACACAAACACTGTTCTGCGAGTAAAAGATAAATGGTTCTGTGGAAAGCAATTCCAGTTCCTGCTTTGTTGTAATTGTTAATATGTTCTAACATGCATATCATCTTATAAATCATTCTTTTAAAATTAAAAAGGACTTGTCTGTACCCAGAAACAATGAGATTATTATATGATTCAGTGCAGAGGCCACAGCACTAGTAGGCTTTTTTTCTTAACAAAAGTAGCCCCCTGAAATGACAGAGCAGATACACTCCCGGCTGATTTCAAATGATATCGAGCATGGCCAGATTTTTCACACCTGGCCAATGTTAAAGCCCCGGCCCCCCAAAATTGCCTATCTTCTAGGTAGCACCATCCTGATTGGTGCTTTTCCTTGCCAGCAAAAGGAGAGGTGAAAAAGGATAGAGCTTGTCAGCTGTGTAAGATGCAAAGACAAACATTAAAAAGTTGGGTTTTTTCTTAGAATTTATTATCTTATTTTTCTCTTTATCCTTATTTTTTGTAAGCTAAATTTCTCAATCAGAAGTATTTGTATATCTTGTAACTCTACATGTTGATGGCTGTAACTTTCCTGCAAAACAGATTTTACTCCTCACTATGCCTATTGCTGGTTTAAGCAATCTGTGTGTAATTGATTTCTTCAGTAAAACAGATAACATTTGCTTAAAGCTCCTCTGATGGCTTTACAGCCTCTACATTAGCAACATCACTTCCATCTCCACTGGCATTCCAGTAAAATATCATTTATCCATCATAGACATAAAGATGAGAAAGTGAGCAGGAAGAGTCAGGTGTGCTTTTTTGCACCAAGTACCAAACTGTTCATCTCTTACTGCATGACTGTTAATACTCTCCCTCTCCCTGGCCCTGCACCGTGTAGCTTTCTAGTCACTAATTTCATACCAGGACCACTAATATTTCTGACTCTGAAACAAATAGGACTTTAACTGTCTTCTAGGTAAAGTGCCTTTTTTCAATAATTATTTTGTAACTTCAACAGAAACTTTAATATCAAATAACTGAACAAACCAGGATTAATTTAGTACAATGTAAAATAATGTGCTATTGTAGGTAATTAAACAAAAACAAGATACAAGGCCATCCCTCAGGACAAAATGTTTTTTGCCTGGGAAGGACATAACAAAGGGAAAATAAGACAGATGCATGGAGGAACTTAATTGTACCACACAGAGTAAACTCAAGGGACTGAAATGTGGCTTCTCTCCTCTCCAGCATTCTGTGGGTTGCAATTAGGCATCAGTTAGGGTACTGGACAGAGGATGTTTCCTACTGAGAAAGGAAAGGCTGAGACAAGAATTTTTAAGTGTTTTTATTGCTATTTCTTATGCAACCACTGCAGACAGATTTTACAACAATTAACTTCCCTGGTTTAGCACACGTGAAGAAACAGTATTTCCACCTTCCAAGGACAGGCAGATGTGTGAGGCGTTTCAGTGACAAGACAGGTCAGGCTCCAACTCATTGCACACTGTGTTCTCTCTGCTTGCAGTCTAGTGGGTTTCAAACTGGATTTTTCCCCACTCTCCTTGGAAACCAGAAGTGAGGGAAAACCGTTCTGTCTGATCCTCTTTCTGACCCTAAATAATGAACGTACCCATGATGAGTGAAACTCATTCTCATCAGCTACGGAATAAAAAGCTCTTGAAAAATAATAGCTTCATCTCAGCTGAATGCAGGACAGCACAGAAACGCATGCTTAGCTTGGGTATATGTGATTTTTCTGGGTTGTGGTCAGGGTACTCAACACCTCACAAGTTCTATTTTCAGGTCAATACCCGGGAGGTGCTCACCTGAAACCCAGTTCTGCTCATAACCCATTACCAACGTTTTAGTGAGTTCCTGCTGCTGGGTGCCCTCAGCCTGGGTTTTCTCACTGGTCAGTCTGTGTGCATGTACATGGGGTGGCAATGAAGGCAGGAGGGAGGCAGCTGCTTCTCTGTTTCTGCTGTCAAGAATAAATATTTGTAGCTCAGGGAACATCCTGCACTTCACTTCTCCCTCTGGTTTCCCCTTGGTTTTGCTTTTTATACAAAATTTAAGCTTTCTCTTCTTGCTTGTGTTTTAAATGAGAGCAACCTGTGTGCTGCAAGCCTGCAAACGGATTATTCCTCCCATCCTGGAAGCCATGGGGGAGAGAGGGTTCTAAGCAAGCTTGAAAGATTCGAATATGCAGAATGTTAAAACAAAAAAATGGTGTGTTTCATATTGATGTGGCAAAAGCAGTCTGGAAAATTTAGTTCCCAGCTGAGATCTGACTCTCACATATGTCTTATCGGTGCACTTTAAGGCAGACCTACATTTCATTTTCATAGAACAAATATGTCTGGTAAAAACACTTGGAAAAGTCACTGGGCTGGGAAATGGAGGATGGAGCTAGTCCAGTATTTAATATAATAGATTTCATTTCTTGCTTACTTTCTTAACTGTTCTTTCATGAGACCATAGACAAACATTTGTGTGAGTTAAAACACTAATGCTTACACATTAAATAATAAAGTCTTTCTTGAATGATGACTGATGTTTAGGTATCTCTGGGTGTGAATATGGTTGGGCTCGGTGATTTAGTAGGTCCTTTCCTACGATGTTTATTCTGTGATTGTGTGATGTGATTTGCTGTGATACAATTTTACATCCCAAATAACTTCTTAATGAAATGTTTTAGGCTGACTTGATATCGCAGTGTTGAGGGTGTAGGGTTTTTTTCCCCCTTCAGCTTGCAAAAGGTGCTAAGCAATGATCCTCAGATGTGAGGATCTCAAAACCTCTTTCTCAGAATTAAGATTCATGGCAGTTTGGTGAGAGCAGAAAAGATCTCTGTGTGAGAGGCAGCTGATATTTTTCTCCCACCATAAATCTTGATTTCAAAACTCTGATTTCAGAAGTGGGAAAACGGAAGCCCAAAGAGCTTAAGGGGAAAACTTAAAAGCACTTATTTGGCCTAGATTCAACCATGTTAAACTAGCTTAGCTGCTTGGGCACCTAAACACCACCAACTCTCAAAGACTCATAATATGAGCACTGAAAAATTAGAATATGCAGATTTGATCATATTGCCCCTTTGGCAAGGAGGATTCAGTCTGCAAGTATGTGAGGGGGAGAAGATGGCCAAGATCTGATCTGAACACACCAGTGTAACTAAAGACGCATTTTAAAACTGATTTAATTATATCAGTTAAAAAACTTGGCACAGTCACTCCTAATTCATCTTGCTTCTGTTGATTTAGCTAGAAACCGTAGTGTTAGAGTGTATGGAGCTATTTGGTGTAGAGCCTGCCTGACTTCTTCCTGATTTTTAACAGATTGCAGAAATGATGCCTCCTGGACCACTGTAGGTGTTGCCCAGGAAGCCAGGCAAGGCTTCACTCTGCCTCCTTCTCCTTCTGCCTGAAGTGTATGTAGTGTTGGACTTGCTGTCACTTCATGGTTATGTCATCAGTCCCTAGGCAGCAGCAGAAAATGCAATTATTTGCTTAGCTTCTGGAATAGAAAGGGAAAATAGAGAGCCTTGACTGCAGATCCCGCATATCAGACCTCGCTATTGCTGCTACTGAAGATGGACAAAATATTTACTGATAAAAGCAGTACCTACTGCTTGAGGGTCACCAAACCACACTGCAGAGCAATACAGGTACTCTGGATGCCATGTGGTCCTGTTTTTGTTTGGTCCTTCTTCATGTCCTCACATGCCATATTCTCACCTACCCCTCATTCCCATCTCTCATCATTAGCCAGCAGCAACATTCCAAAACCAACAAAACCCTGCAGCTTAAGGCCCTGTCTAACCTCTGTCACATGCTTTTCTTCTATGCTCTAAATGTTCTAAAGGGAGTGAGTGGGAGATCTGAATACAAGTGACTGACTCTTCAGGATTGTTGCCTATGTTGCGTATCATGAGCTAGGGTCCCTATCCATATTGGGGATACAATTGCAGATTCATACCTGACAGCAACCTCACACTGTGACCACAAACACACTGTTATAATTGTTTAAATAATTATATTCTCCCTGTTAAAAGGCTTCCCAGGCTGGAATAATCAATAGATGCTGTAATCCACAGAGCAGAGTTTGTAATTGAGACCTCCTATCACATTTTTTACTCCTATCGCTCAACAGTTTACAAAATCCTAAATGAGGAAAGAATCTGTGTGTATGGTCACTTGCACCTGATGCTCACTGCCAAAGAAACACCTTTGCTAAAATCTGTGAAGCCAGGCTGTCTCAGTACTTCTGGATCTTTGCATCAGCAAAAGCTCTTGTTTTTCTTTTCAAAGATAGGGAAAGAGGCCAAAATACACATGACAGCTTGTTTAAATGACTTCAGCATTTCAATGCTAGATTATTTCATGAGCTATTCTTGCTTCTGAGACCTCTCCTTTCTCACTGTTGCATTCAGGAAACACCTTTTTTTTATTGGTTTGTGCAATTAAAAGTATAGATACTGATGTTCAAGCTTTGTTCTTCCAGAGGGCCTGTAGCACTTGCTGGTGGTGGATCAGAGTGGTAAATTACATTGCTTAAAGTCTGGACATTGTGCAGTCTGGATTACTGTATTGGAAACACACCTGAGAGTTTCCTTGAGATACTTACTGCAGGTAGTGATAACTCTTTTTTCCATCACTTTTTAGGATTGAGTTTTTCCAGGTGTCTCTTGTCTCTTTCATCTCTTTTGTTCTTTCCAGGAATGAAAACAAGAAGCACAGAGCTATTCATTGTTCTCATGCCTTACTGATAGAAGAAATCCTGCAGCAGTAATATTAGGAAGAAATTTTATTTCTGTGGAATTCTTTCCAAGAGAGAAATGTCTGATACCTTTCTTTTATTTCATTTCAAAATGTAGCAAGTAACTTTTGATTTATTTTATACTTCCCTGAACAGGTCCCGAGTAATGCTTGTGACAGTAGGATGTGTTGTGAATGTGTTTTTGTCCTCCCTTGTGTCACCACCCTTACCATTATTCACTCTTCTTCAGTTCATCTCACCTGTTACATCATGTTTTTTCAAAGCAGGGACAGACAGGTAATGTGGTTTTTTTGATGCCTCATCCAACTGGGCACTCAGCCTTAGATAGGAAAGCAATGTTAATATTAACTAACAATAATAGAAGCTTGAAGTTTGGCAGTTCAGCCGCTGTTGAATTATTACCATGGGGAGAGGAAAAAAAGCCACAACCAGATATTTTTTTACTGTGCTGTTTAGAGGCATTGAAGGAATGAGGATTACTTTCTGATCTTCACATAAATCCAACATGGCTGAAGGAATTTTGTTCAAACTTTTAAAAGAAACACTTTGGGAACAAGTCAAAGTATGCTTTTTAATAGTAACCAAATAATTTACTGTAAAGAGGTTGACAACTGAATTGAGAAGTAGAATTAAAGTTAAAAATGTGTTTGAGTGTGCTATCCTTCTCTGCAAAAGCAAGAGCTTTTTTCATAGCATATGTCCAATCTTTCACTTAAAAAGGCAACCAGTGTCGAACCTGCTATTTTCTTGACGAATGAAAACAGTTTTCTGCTGTTGAACTGATAATAAGCTTTTATTATACTAACATGAAGACATCTTCACCAAATCTATCAAGAATCCAGTATGTAAGTAGAGCATATGAGCTATCTACTGGCAGTTTTCCCGGGAAACTGATTTATCTTTTCAGCAACAAATAGCTACTGCTACTGCTTAATCAAGCAATATTTGTGAATGCCATTGGAATGGGGGCACATTCCGTCAGTGTCAAGTGACTTAAGTGCTGTTTTAAGTATGAAATTCCATGCTGAGATTCCTACTGATCACTACAAGAAGTGTGGCATTTCAGCTCTAGTATCTCAAGATAGAAAACTAATCCTATTCTTCTAGAATAGAATGACACACCTAGTGGATGAGGGAAGGGCTGTGGACATTGTCTACCTGGACTTCAGTGAAGACTTTGACACTGTGTCCTACTTAATAACCCTATGAAAAAAGGATTCCAGAAGCTGCCTATGGAGGGAGTTAGAATTAAACACACAAAAGTATCATACTTAGACATCATGCGGGTTTTTTTCTAGAAAAGTAGATGATTGCAATTATTTAATTTAAAATATATTAGAATTTGGAGGGTTTTAAAATTTTTTCTTAAGGCAGCAGTATTTTACACAAATGGTGCCAAAAGCACTGTTATTAAATAATTCTATAAAATTGGTGACATTCATTATCGCAGTAGAATATTTCATGCTTTGTGTTTTCCCTGCCTGTAATACTCTAAGGTGTACTTGTTAAGATGAATGAAGTCTAATTTTCAAAGTGTTTAGGCTAATGCCACTGCTGTATTTTCCATTCTGACAATAGGACTGGTAAAACAAAAATATTGTTGAACATCAGATCATGAGGCAGAATTCTCATGCTGTAAACACTCACACTAATGTAATGGAAATGTTGGTGTTCACAGAAACTGTGAAATAAAACCAGTTTATATCTTCATTGTACTATCTTAAGACTTCCCATGATACTACAATTAAGTTTAAAGTTTTTTGTTAGTATTAGAGGGTGTGTGAAAGTATCCCATAGGTGACAATCAAGTCCACAGTAATCGATCGGGATGCTTTTCACAGGAAGATGTGTATTTTACAAAAACATGTTTGATAAGCTGAGCTCTAAACAATAGGGTTATAATTTGCAATGAAACTTTCCTGGGTGAGATAAGGTGGTTTTAAAGCCAAAAGCTATGAAATGGATGGAGGCTTTTCCTAGTGTTTTAAGAATGCAGCTTTTGTAATGCTGCAGTTGCTTGGTGTCTCTTAAGTTTGTTTTCTTAGTTCCTAAGAAGAGGAGAATGCTGAAGTTTGGGATTTCTGATGTTACATCATTGGCCAATCAGCCCCATTTTGATAGCTGGGAAAACCATGAACCAAGTTCGCTTTGAAGGTGTGGAATCTCTGCCCTTGGGGCTTTTCATGACCCAAAGAGGTAAATTGCTGGCCATCCTGGTCCATACTTAGTGTTGGCTGTGCTTTGAGCAGAGAGAGAGACTAGGTGACCTTCCTGCAGTCTTCCAGTATGTATTGCAGTATTGCCAGTACTGGAAATTATGAACTTGCTATCTCTGGTTCTGTTGGTTGGCTTGTTTTTATTTACACCCATGTTTTCCCTCTAATAAGCTGAGATGGAAATGGTGACTCCTCTAGCTGTTACTACTTTGGAGGGACAAACATAGTAACTTGAATAATTATAAGAATACAAAATCTAATTATTATGAAAAAGTTAAGAAAAAAAATCTAGTCTGGAAAGTAGAAAAAGATTCTGAAGCCCTGCACAAGATTTTGTTGATATCCCTGTGATGGTGAAAAAGACATTTGATTTGTATTTGCTGCCATATTTAAAGTTTCATGCTTTAGGCTCTGCAGGGGACCTGAAAGAATGAGGGAATCAGTCCTTAAGATTAAAAACATACGTTGGTTTTGTTTGCTGAAGAAATAGTGCCTGATTCTGCCTTTGCTATTGAATCTCAGCCTTTCCTGACCATGCAGGAACAATTAAATTACTTGGATTCTGTACATTAACATCTAATAAATTCCCTGTTATCACATGGAAGTAGGATACTGATCTCCTCTCTTCTCTCCTTTTATCTCCTCTCATTGTTTCTTTGAGGCAAATTATTATTTGTGGTCTTGACTTATTTAAGCAAGAAGTAGAAAAACATCTCCCCACTCGCCACAGAATATAGGCATTTAGTAATGAGGGTCGGCATGCTGGGCACTTTAACATGAGATTTGAGTTAAGTGTCTAACCTGGGTGAACCTGATCCCACCCTCAGTCATTAATGGTTGATAATGATATTCGTTTGATGGAAAAGCACACTTGGAATGTGGATAGCAAATTCTGTTTGAAAATTTTTAAACGCGGCACAAGTTACTTGGACGGCTGCTCTCATCCATTTAAATGAACACACAGGCGGCTGTCAGAAATATTCTTTAGAATGTAGAGCATTATTCTTAAGATTCTACAGTGCTTCCTAATCTCTGACTAAGTCTTCGGTATGTTCTCTGCAATATGTATAGTACTACCACTCGTAGTAAAAATAAGATGATAAATCTGTTCATTAGTGGAGGAAATATTTCATCCTAGTAGGCAGGCAGGAATGGAGAAAAGTGCCAACTTTTAGGTCATTAACTTAGATTCAGATAATCTAATATTATGTTTTCTGCACTTTGCAATTTGAGAAGTTAAACACGTTACTCTTGAGTCCTAGGTGGTAAATTTGGCTTCATTTGCACCTGTAACTTGAAGTAAAATGTTACGTGCAAAGCCAACTTAAAGGACAAAGGTATTAAAATACATGACACACAGAAGTTAAGAAATTGCCATCAGCTGTCAGTACAAGCATTGCTCTAAATCTCCAAAAGTATTCTTTGTCATGAAACCATTAGTTTAAAAAATCACTCTTTAAAAAATTCCTTTATTAATGCACGTGTTGGCCACTGGCCATCAAAATAATCTACTTATACTTTCCATAGTTCTTTATTATCTTTTTTTCTTATATACTTCCTTTACTAGTCTAGTCCAAGGCAATGGAAGTTACCTGGAGTCTTCCCACTGGTTTCCAGTACATCAGGTCACGTCCGGAGTGTAATGGTAGTCAGGTAGTGGGAGAAGAGACACACATCAGCTCTGGGTCAAGAGATAAAAACAAAATGAGATAAATGACTATGTTATTTCTTGGGATTTCTTGCATAAGTGTTTCTCAGCATAACATATGTACTCTGGAGCTAGAGAGCCGTTATCATGGATCCATTTGACATTCATTGTAAAGGCTGTGATCATCAATCCAATTAGTGCTCATATTGGTGTCAATGATGTTCCATTACAATTTATTATTAGTTAATGAACACCTGTATTAGGCTCATACTACACTCATTTTAAAAACTGTTTAAAAGAGTTAGCCGTGAAATTTAGTGGCAGCCAACTTATATGCCTCAAATTAATCCTCAGCTTTCTGCAAGGCTTCCCTCTGAAAATGATATCTTACTTATTGCCTGTAGGATATTTCAGCCATGCTTTGGGACTGAGAGTGATGTGAAGCCCACTCAAACAGTGCTTGCCAGCTCTTGGGCTCCTTCTGCCTCCATCCTCCACCTGTCTGATTGACCAGAGGCTATCAGCCTGTGGCCCTGGGTACTGGTTCTGTAGTGGGAGGCAAGCTGTCTTCCATGGACCAGGAGAACCTTGATTTTGTGCCAGTGGCTGGTGATAACAAGGTGTGTCTGAGAACCAGCTGCTGTGCTCGCCCAGCATACAGTCCAGCTCATGCTGCATCAGGAATCAGGCTGCCACTGAAGGACCAGAAAACACTGCCCCCAGAGAAGAAAGCAGCTGTGTTGCCCCTAACCCAAGAGGTACCCGAGTCATAACTTTTTTCTCACAGCATAACAAGGTTTCACCAGACACTTGGTCAACACTAGCTTAACTTTGCACAGTAACCTTTTTCTGATAGAGATGGAAAACCAACCACAAAGGACACACTTTTGATTTTTTTAAAAAATAAAACCTCAATGAAGACTTACTCCCTTTTTTTTTCATTTGTAATGAGTTTATTATTATTACTTTTCTACTCTGGAGAACTACCTTTGTAAATTCTATTTCAAGCAATAATTTTGGATGCAAACAGAGGCAAACAAGTTGTCACAGGGATGATTTGTCTTTTTTTTTTGTTTATATAAAATGAAATGGGGAAGTGAGATTAACATCACTGCTGACACACAAATTGTTGTGGGTACAGAAATCACTACTCCGTTGGTATACCCATTTATATTCTAGTTGTATATGGCACTCTTTCATTAATTTCCAGCTGTTAACTACTCACTGTGGCTTAGCATCATACTTTAGTCCTTGTATCCAAGTTCTCATTTGCCCTTGAACTATTTCTGCCTTATGTATCTTCATCAGAACGATTAAACGTGATTAACATGTATTTTTTATAATAACTACTTAAGTGTCCCTTTGGTACTCCTTTCAGATCTATTTTGTACCTCTAGACAAATACGTAGCTGTTAGTCCACCCCTGTATCACTGTTTTCAGTGTTTCCTCCTCAAATTCAAATGTTTAGCATCTTATTGGTTGTTCTGACCAACTTCTTTTACAGCAGTTGCTGGAGTGTTCCCCTTTGTGGATCTCCATACAGCATTTCCCCTCAGTCCTCTAAGTTCCAAATAAAGCCTCTCAATTCCTCTTTGGTTATCATGCCAGCCCTGCCATTTATCCCCTTTTCTACCCTTCAGTGAAATGTAAACCTCTCCCCATTATCTTTAGGATCCTTCACAACACTTACTGCATTTCCCATTCTCTTTGATTTGCCACTATCATTCTTCTTTGCCTGCGCTGCAGTGATCGCTGTGTTTTATGCCTTCCTGCACCACATGGAGCAACATCTAACAGCAGATCCATACAGTGACAACTGCAATTCCAGATTCTGCTATTTTCTGTAATACTAAAAGGCTTCAGGACCAATAGTAAGAGAAGAGCAGTTTGAATTTTGCTGTGATTCAGTAGGGAAGAATGCAGTACTCTTCTCCCTTGATTCTGGTTCATGCAGATACCACCTCAGAAGGCAATTTGTGTTCAAAAGACCATGTAGCACATTGTTGGTGCCAATGGAATACAAAACCAAAAATAGTTAAAACCCCTACCCAGAAAACCTTATTAAGGACTTCAGGTATCCCTTGAGTTAGGTATTGATCTATGTAAAGGATTGCTGTGTCATGCACTTACATGAAAGGCCAGATTTAAATCCACCAAAAAGCCACAGAAGAGCTCCCATTACATCCCAACAAAGGAGCTTGATTAAATGGGAGCTTAGTTCAACAACTGACATGGACGTATTAAAACTCCAGACGATCTTTTAATCAGAACTTGGATCCTTTTCTGTGGTTGGTCCATGATTGGATCTATGACTTTTTTTAGATGATATTGGCACAGATCGTGATTTAATGCCTTGTGACTGTAATCCTTGTATGCAAGTTATGAATAACAAAACCTACTTGCTTTTTTTAAAGGACTTATCACATTTTCTTCACTTCTGCCTCTGTTTAGATTACAGTCTAAAAGCCACATGCCTTTCATGTCTTTTTTTCTAATGATGTCAGAAGATGTAATAATTCACAAGCTATTTAGCTGTTTAGCTTTCAGATTAAAACAGGTAATTGCTGTTTATGAAATATTATGGCTTTAACTCTATAGCAACTTTAAACATTTCAGTGTTTGCTTCAAGGCATGAGGAGACAGTGATACAGCTCATTTCCTCTGCTGAGCTCTCTTTGCTGCCTTGTACAACACTTATTTCAAAGCACGCCACAGCTTAGAACTGTCATGATCCCCATTAATATAAAATCATTGACCTCTGCTCCTGCTGGTGCGACTAAATTACATTCTGCTGCTCAGCAGCAGCCGCATATGGGGCCAGCTCTTTTAGTCATGGCCAGGTGCCTTGATGTCAACACTGACCCTCCTATGCTCTGGGTTTTCCTTTAATGAGGATTACACACCTTCAAAGATCGAGGAAACCCACTCCCAGGATGGCAGCATTTCTGATGGCATCTGGCCTTACTGCACACAGGAACTCGGTGTTGTAGAAGCTCTGTTTTTTCCCCCAGTGCAGAACTGTGAGGGGTCACGCTTTGGTAGCTTTGTTCTCCCTCAATCAGCAGACCCAGGACACTGTGAACAGAAATATCACATTTTTACAAAGCCCTGCAGTGCTCTGTTAAAACAGTATCCCATGTCATGTCAAAATTCGTGTGGGATTCCTTCCCCCCTCCTCTCACCCTCTTGTTCATGTAGCACAAAATAAAGTGCACTTAGCACAGTTTGATATCCTGCACGTTAGAGTTCTTATGGGAATTTTATAGGACTGATTAGGATTGATACAGCTTCTGAGTGTGGTCAGCTTTTCTTACTGTGTGGTCTTGCTTGCTCTTTTTTTCCCTGACCCTTTTCATTCACACCCACCCCCCTGAGACCCTGGGCTTTGTGAGCTGTGGTGCATTTTTGCCTGTAAACTGAATGGGACTGAGCAGAAAGTTTTTATACCAAATCATTCTAAATATAGTGTTGTTCAAAAAGAAGGTGGTTTGTACTTTGCAGTGAGTTACACATCCTTAGGCACCTATCAGACAGACTACAAACTGGTGCTTATGTTGGAGTAACATGGAACTACCACAGATATTGTGAGTGGGATAAAGTTGAGTCCACAAAGTTGTACTCATCACATCAAGCACAGGAAGATGCAAAGTGTATTAACAATGATCAACTCTTTCTTAATAGGAGTCAAACTCTTAGGATTCTTGTTTTGCAAGAGCAAGTAACAGGAGAATTTGGCACAAAAGGCTTTACAAAAGAAAGCCAGAAAATGTTTTATGGAAACTGTACAATCACATCTTCCTTTTGTTATTAAGTATTTCTGCATCAAGGATTTTAACGTCATTGTTCTCTTTGGTAACTATCACTATTTTTTCCTACTTAAGGCAAGTACATGTTTTAACTTGATTTTAAATTAGCATTTACTTTAAATCTGATATTATTTGTTACTATTGAAAGGCTTATGGTATTTTGTATTCTCCATAAAAACTCAGTCATATAAAAGCACTGTAAGTGGTGCTGAGTGCCATAACCACATGTGATATGTTCTTTGTCATATTCTTCCTTGTGCTCCCAGTGGAAGTTGTTGCTGTCCAAATATGGTCTGGAAAGGAAAGCTAAAGATCTAGGAATTTCTTGATGGCATGTTCCAGTGGCCGATCTGCAGAGAAATCTCTGTAAGGCAAAGGCACAGCTCCTCTCTTCTTTTGTGTGCATGTGTGAGAGGTGGGGGAGGAGGTTTTTAATTGCATTTTGGTCTTTACGAAAGGTAACATCTGGATTAACAACTGGCTGTTGAAATCTGATACCCAAACAGAGCGCTTTCTTTGCTGAGAGATGTCCTAACCCCGGTCACACGACCACTAATTTGGCTTTTCTCTTAATCTCTGCAGAACTTGCTGAACAGCAGCGAAACTATGTGCATGCTAATGGCTCACTTCTCCATCCTCCTCTCTCTCCCTCAGAGTGTCTGGTGCGCAAAGCTGAGCTGGAACAAAGATACACTAATTATTCTCCATTAATTTGTCTGCTTGAATGGTCCTAAATACCAGAGTGATTAATTAGCGAGAGGCAGCCAGGGCAGGATGTCACACCCTTCTCTGCATTTAAGTGTCGGCAAGGTTGTGCTCAAGTGTTGACAACAGCATATCTTTAATTTTCTCCAAAAAGAAAAGTTTAGTCAGTACAATTAATTTGAGCTTGGCTAGCTTGCAGAAATAAACGTAACATGGAATAAAATTACTGCTACTTAGCCAATTTTTTGCATCCTTAGGGTACAGTAAAACTTTTTGGCACCTCAGTTATTGAATATTGGTTTTGTATAAGAGTTTCAATTTGGTTTAATAACTTTTGTGCAGTTTTCAGTTAAAATGGGATCATAAAACAGTTAGAAATTATTCTCTATAATGAGCAGAGATGGGCTGTACATGAATGGTGTGATATGATAGATGAATTAGAGACTATTAATGTGTATTCAGTTTCTGAACATCTTCATTTGCTGTTTTTTCTTGATGAGTGACCCAAAATTGTTTGTCAACAACATTAAAAAATTACTGTCTACTTAGTTTTCAGTGCTTTGAGTAAATCAAGTAAAATATTTTGAAATTAAAATAAACCTCTTTCTGTAATATTTCACCTGAGATCAGCCCTTGCATTGCCCTTCTGTTTTCATATAGAGCTGTTAAAAGAATAGCTAACAATACAGGTCTCTGAAATTAGCTTTCTAATAATGCTAAGATGCACATCCACATATCCATATAGGTAACTGCATCAGAGAATTATTTACATTTAGCAAGAATGATGCATAAAATAAATGATCAGTTGTAGTAGCACTAGTAATTGTAAAACTTACTGCATTCACTAGTCCTCCTGTTTTGTCCTGGGTTTCTTAACCACTTTTGGAACATATTTTTCTCCTTGGGGGGAGGGGGTATAAATGCAAAAGAGCCCCTAGACATTAGACTGTGTCTGTGACCTTTCAGGAGCTACCCCCAGATAAACCCCTAAAGGGGCCATACCAGAAGCTGCAGAGAAAGCTTCATCTCTCCAGGCATTGTTAGTTGCTATTGTTCTGCCTGTCAATTAATTCCCCATAATAAATGTTTGACCATGTTGTGGCTGATACAAGCTGCTTCAATATATGTTATTTTCCATCAAAATTGACTTTTTCTTTTGATCATTCATTGCTGTTTTCTGGCCCTCAGTGTATATTTTACTGTATAAGTGAACTCTTTATTCAGCCATGTTAGTACACAGCAACTCTTCTTTACAATGAGAGTTTGGGAGAGAGCTTAACTAGGCGAGGAACGTTTGTTAACTGTTTAAATTGACAGAGCTCAAGCATACCAAGTTTTTTTCAGAAAGATGTTAGTCACAGGATGCATAGTGAAACATCCAACTATGATTAAGGCAGATACTTCAATCATTATGATGCATATGTGTGAGAAATCACAGTTCTGACAAAAGCTACAAGTCACTGGTCAGTAAAACTAAGTAGACACAACAAACTGACTATGAGCTAAAGGTCTTGGCTGCTATGTACAGATAATTGAAACTTATATTTTAAAAGGTCATTAGAAATACTGTCCTTTTGCTTCTTTAGTGTGCCTTGAATTTTCCTGCTTGCTGGCTTACTTAAGAAGGAGGGGTTTGCATCAGAAATCTGTGATTCTGTCTGTTGCCTTACCAGTTTTGGGTTTTTATTATCAGAATAATGGGGAGCAATTCTTATCCCCAGTTCATGTTCTTTTAGTTCCCTTGTCCTAGAAATTATTCCCTTTAAGTTCTAGGTCGTTGTTGATGCACTGTAGTTTGTCCAGCTTGTCTGCTTCCTGCCCAGCAATCTCATTTCAAAACCATAAGTGCCCCATGTCCTGGTTTAAGCTAGTCTAGAACTAATTGTATTCAGTGATTTTACTTTTCCTCTCAGTCTTTTCACAGTAACTAAGCTTTTTAAAGTTAATGGTGTATCGTTGCAGTCAGGTTTTGCTTCTACAGATGATAACAGTTGAGGTTTAGAGTTATTGATATGTATTGTGATTCAGAAACTCTCTTGCTTATAGTTGCTTTGACATCTGAGGGATAATAAGGGGTCAAATTTTCTTCTTCAGTGCCGGCATCTGAGAACTCTGTTCGCCTTCAATCCCACTCTGTGCTTTCCTCAATCCAGTTCCAGAATCTAGTTTCTGAATCCTGCTGCTGAGTCCAGTCTGGCCCAGCACCTGCCCACAGCATCAGTGGTGAATGGTGAAGTAATTGCCTTCAAGGGGTTTAGGATCGTGGTGTCTCAATACATTTGTATTTACCTCATTACAGCAGTTTTAGTTTCCTTTTACCAATCCTCCCTTATTCTCTTCTCCTTGGGGGTGGGTGGGGGGAGAGGTGTTAGTAGAGAGCATCTGTGTAGTGGCTGACCTAGCCTTAACCCTTGACACCCCACTCCTCTTCTTTTAATCCTTGTCTGCCCACACAAGTCACCACAATGTATGTGCAGTATTTGTGACTCCCCATAAGGCAGCTTTGTATTAAGAACCCTTCAAATCTAGACAGGACATCAGGGAAAGATGAAACTCGCCCTAATTTCAAACTCTTAGGTAGTTGTTTGAAGCAATGCGACCAAACTATTCAAATACACTCCCCACTGTTATGAGTATTAACTTCTGAGGTCTGTCCCAACAGCCTTGTCGTGGGCAGTGTTCTTCACACTCTCCTACTTAATCATAAAGACAGCATCCATCAAGCTACTGTGAAAATGAATGAGGTACTTTGTGGGAGAATCAATTCAGAGTACTATTATAGGGCCATTCTCCTTGGTAGTGGTCCAACTTGGATCTCTTGAAAGTTGCTAACTCTACAGCTAGTCCCATTGGACCTAAATGAATAAATCAGAAGTTATTTATTTTTCTAATGTTCTTACATAACTTCAGGTGACTACAGAATAAGAGATGAGTGCAGCAGCATGTAACTCGACACACTATATTCTGCTGATCTAAAAGGTTGCCTATGACAGAATAGAATACAGTTCTCAAACATGATAATCTTCTCAGCACAAACCATAATCTGTTAATTTCTACCTTCAGATGGTATCTTTGTAATTTTCCTCTCACTTTTATGTTCAAAGTGGTCTAAGTCCAAGATATTTGTTCAACACAGTGCAAGTGAGAAATGTGTCAAAGCATCTTCTTTGCAGTGTTGATACTGATGGAAATCTGTTGTACACCTGGTGCACTGGTTATTTAAAAGTTAAAAAGTTACTTCAGTCATTTCAGAGGGTCAGTACTGATGTCAGTCGATCTGTTGTGTCAGCGCTGGGCACACAAGTCCGCCCTGCATGGTGAGAGCAAATCCAGCTTGTGTAGGTGGCCTGTTAGCTGAACCGCGGTAGCTGTTGCACCTCTTTTCTTCCATCCTAGTGTTACATTTTCAAATACAACATCTCCCTTTCTCCATATGGCAACCAAGTCAAAGGTCCATTCCACACAGATAAATACAGGACCAAGCTCAGAGATGCCCAACATGCAGATGGTACAGAATTTCACTCAAATTTCCTCTGTAATCTGGCTTTCTCCTTATCCCCTAGCAATTGATCTTAATTATTTGCTGGAGACTGTGATAAATCAAAGGCCAAATGCAGCTGTTCTTGGGGATATTTCAAGTGCATCCTAACATTTGTGTGATTAAAAGCCTCTTTGCTGTGGTACAGCAAAGAATAAATGTGAAGCATGCGTGCAGGACAGGTTAGCCCCTCTGTTTACAGATGATCCAATCATGAACATCTAAATACGAAGCAGGATTCCAGTGCAAATTGGCACAGCTTCATTGACTGCAGAGAAACTGCATTGATTAGCAATACCTGTGGAGTCTACTCCTGCATGAGATCTCTGTTTATCACAGCAGGAAGAGTTTGTGCACATGTACTTCACTGGAGTGAGCTCTGGGGGCTAGGAAAAAATAACTGCAATTAACTCTTTTGTTTTATTCAAAACTAGGCTCAGTGGCTACTTGGCATTGGTAGGTCAAGGTGGACCTCCCTCAAAACTAGAGGCTGAGTGCAGTTTCTCTCCTTGTGATATCTCCATTAAACTCTTGTCTCCCATTTTCCCTGAAGAGTCTAACTAGGAGGTATGATCCTTTTGTGCTAAACTCACAGAAAATTTTAGAAAGAGCCTTATAACAAGGCCAATAGAGTATGTGAGCCACAAGAAATAAAATAAAATATGAGAGGACAGGTTTGCAGAATGTCTTTTAATTCTCAAGTGTTCTGCTAAAGACTGGAAGACTGAACATTCAGAAGCCATCCCCTCTTCTTGTTTTTGGCCAGAGCTATAACTCCAGTCTGTGACTGTGTGGAAATGTGTAAGCTCAAAGTCATCTGTAAACTCAAGGCAATCCCCTTCACAGTGCCGAGTTCCTTCATAAGGATTTCCTTTGCCACCAATGGAAATTGCAGTTTCCTATTTCAGAATGGAAGATTAAATGTCTAAATGTGGATATGGAAATTAATTTGATTCCATGCTTTCATGAAATTATTTTTTTTTTCCATTATACCATTTACATCTTTTAGGAAGATGTAATCCTTAAGTTTAACTCTGTCCTTCCACTGTTAACTAAAGGTTGTTTTCTTGTAATTCTTGTAAGATAGAAATTACTTTCCATCTTATTTCTGGCACAGTCACTTGTTCTTACCTTTAGCAAAGGAACAGCTTTATTTTTTATTATTCTGAACACCTAATTCTAGGCAATTAGGCCAGGTAAATCTGAAATGCTATACTGAAAGTAAAGTGCATCCTCCTGGATTTCTGAATGTTTCTTGCTGTGATTTCTGAAGGGCAGACTTGCAGTAGCCTCAGAAACTTCCCTGTCAACAGAAGGCATTGAATGAGTTCTTGGTACAGAAGCATCATCCCCAAGAAAGAAGAAAAGGTGGGCTTGGTAATAATGGAGTTTCTGGTTACATATCATATCCTCATGTAAAGGAGAAAGAAAGGGATCAATCCCTTTTCCATCATGCGATTTATGGCATCCACATAACACAAAGTCATTTGGATGGGATTTGATTCTCATGCAATATTACATCAGGGAAATACTAAAATACCTGTCTAGTTCCTGCCACGTATTTGCAATCTAATCCTTCTTCATCGCCAGGTAATACTAAATCACATTGGAACAGGTTGCCCAGGGGGGTTGTGGAGTCTCCTTATCCAGAGACATTCAAGACCCGCCTGGATGTGTTCCTGTGCAACTTGGTCTAGGTGATCCTGCTGTGGAAGGCGGATTGGACTGGATGATCTTTCGAGGTCCCTTCCGATCCCTAACAATTCTATGATTTTATAAAATGCAAATTCCTAAAATATGAGGATTTTTTATTCTCTATGAATATGCATAAGCAATAAAAAATCTGCAAAACAGCTGATTTTTTTACTCAAAAATGGCTGCATACGACAATATAATTAGGGAGATCACTTTTAATATTGACACAAAAGCTGCTGACAGGGTGGATCATCTAGGTTTTCAGGACCACAGTGGAGAATGCAGAAGGAGGTGGAGGAAAGCCGAGTACTTACATAAACAGACACACAGAGAGGCAAGAAGTAGACACTACAGCATCCAAAGGAAGTAAAGATCTGCTCCAAATCCTGACAAAACTGGCAACACATTTTTCTGCTGCCCTCAGTAGGTATTTCTAGGCTGTCAGCCCATTTATTTACCCCCCAGCCTGTGTTGTCACTCCTGATCACTTACTGACAGAGAGCTTTTAGGAATATGTTTACAGAAGAACCTCATTCTGACTTTCATATTAGTGCAAATGAGTGGGAGTACTTTCCATGGAAGTGCTCTTGGAAACCATTTTGGAAAGCTCTTCTTATTTGCTCACTACTGTAAATTAATCCCAAATGTTTGTATATTATTCATGAACCTAAAACTCAAACAGGCCCTCTCCCTCTGTGTTTATATAGTATCCATGACCAGTAAAAGTGAAGAAAAATGTCTGGCATGTGGCCCCATGAATCCATTACTGCATAAGGGAATGGGCTGACATTTCTCTATAGCTGGGCACATTTTTGACACTCAGTTAATCACAGAATGATATAATGATCCAGGTTGGAAAGGATCTCCAAAGGTTAACATCCCTGCAGGGAGCAGGAATATCCTCATATCCTCAACTAGATCAGTTTGCCCAGAGCCTTGTCCAGCCTCACCTTGAAGATTTCCAGGGATGGGGCTTCAACTACCACCCTGGGTAATCTGTTCCAGTGTTCAGCTCCTCCTGCTAAAGAACTTCCTCCCAACATCGAATTTAAATCTGCCCTTCTCCTATTTGAAGCCAGTGCCCCTCATCCTATCACTACAGTCCTTTGCAAACAGTCCCTCTCCAGAATCCTGTAAGCCCCCTTCAGGTAGTGGAAGGGGGCTATCGGGTACCCTGAGAGCCTTCTCCTTTCTTTACAAACACGAAAACCGTGTCGNATCCTGTAAGCCCTCTTCAGGTAGTGGAAGGGGGCTATCGGGTACCCTGAGAGCCTTCTCCTTTCTTTACAAACACGAAAACCGTGTCGTAGGTGGGCCAGGACAGGGGTGTGACCATGTTCATGACCTGTTTGCGACCTGTTCACTATCTTGGTAACAGTCTAGTGTAGGGGTCATCAACCACAGACGATTAGGAGATTACAGGTAGGCACATGGAGGCTCTTCATAAGGCTAAGCAGAGACTCGGCTGCAAGTCTGTGACTTGAGCCCCTCTGAATACCATAAGGAAATGATACGCATGACTAAATGGTCCTGAGTCATCACCAAAGGGATAAGAGCATCCTCACTGGATTGCACTCTGGGGTGAACAGAAGTTAAACCAAAGGTCTGTGGAGTTGTTAAAATTTGGGGTTTATTTCAGCAAGATGAATTACACAGAAGAAGGAGAGCATGTGCCTTGCATCATTCTGACACAAGTTCTCATGGAATTAATGCTGTTATCAGATGAGAAACTAAATAGAAATGTTCAATAAAACATGTGTGCATCTGCACAATCGAATAATCCTTATATTTTACATGGAGCTACCTCAGGGTCATGGAAGGTGTTTTATTAGCACAGTCAACAATAATAGCATGATTTTTATTAGTAGAAAAAGATAGAGTGAGAGACTACTAATTATTTTTCAGCCCGAGGGGCATTTTTCCTGAAATGACTGTTAATTTGATCATTGTCGTGCAGTTCACAGATTTACATGAACTTATTTCAGTGCGACACATGGTTAAGAACTGAACTAAAAATGTTGCTTTATTAATGGATTTCAGCAAGGGTATTAGGAAGTGCTAACCACGTGGGTACAGGGATGATATTGATAGCACTCAGAAGGTTGATTCTTTTTGGAAGTAGCTAGCCTGGAGCCCTCTCTATGCGATATTTGTTGCTCATGCAGTAAGATATTAAGCCTAAAAGAATGAAATAAAATCCCAGTGAAATGAGAATTTGTTGGTGTTGTCTTAGATCCACTTGCGGTGATTTGGCCAAAGATATTATTTGTTTTGTTTTGTTTTTCTTTAAACTGATCTGGCAGGTCTAGGAGCCAATTAGTTTTTTAGGTAATTATTTAATCAATATATACAGCCTAGATATTTATGTATGTATGCATGTGTATAAAACTAAACACACTTCTAATGAATTTTCCTCTAGAAGGGGCAAAAACTCCTGGAAATACATCCCAGGTTGGAGCATTTTTAATTTTTCCAGCATTTTTCTTACCTCAGCTGTCCACCCTCCTTTTCAGCCTGCATACACACATCCCATCAGTCCTGAGGAGAGCCACATATGCCATCTGAAAGGCCTTTCATTTAGATTAAGAGAAACTGCAAGATGAAAGGGAACAAAGGCAGAGTCTCAGCAAGGACAAATAGTTTGCATCTCCTTTGTCACATCCTGAGGTCGCTTTTCCTCATGAAACAATAGCTTCTCTTGCTGGTGGGGACTTCTGAGAACTATAAAACTTGAGCAAGCAGCAGGCAGTGGCTGCTGCTCATGCCACTGGTGCACAAGCAAGTGGGATGTGTTGCACAGCCTCATTGTGCACCCTGTGGTGGCAGATTCCAACCTGTGGTGCAAGTGAAGTTCTCTCAAAGGGTCACACACATCACATTAGCTGATCTGCAAGCTGAAAAATCTGATCTTTTAAAAATGCATCTTCATGGCCAGCTGCAACAAAAATGGTAGAAGAAATTCCCAGATTGAAGCAGCAAGAGGTTCCTCTAGCTGTCAGAATATTCCCCTAATGTTCTCTTCAAGCCCATACACATTCACTGAGTATTAACCTTCTCCCACCTGGGACAGCACTGGCATCAGTTCCCCACAATGAGAGGTGCCTCTAGACTAGGACATTGACCTTTTCCCAGATGTCTTTTTGACTTGCAGTTCAGACTTGAGTAAGGGGAAGCTTTCAGCTCTTTTGCTTGAGAAGCATAGTGGAAAATGAAATTTTTGCCTCCTTTAATATTAAACATTGCTGATTGCATCTCTCTCTGGCCCCTGTCCACAGCCCAGATCTCTATCACTCTCTTCTTGACACTGCTCATCAGCAAACCCTTCTTCATGGTTTGGCAAGGCTTATTAGGTACTAATTGACTCTTAGAGTAGCGAGAGCAGAAATATTTTTATCTGCCTTTGCTGATGTGGTGAGGAAGAACACCACCATTAGTGTTTTTCTAATTTCCTACTCCTAGTAGAAAATATTTTACAGAGACAATCATGTTTTTCAATGGTACTGTATAACCATGAGTTTCTAACTTTTTTATGATTCTTATTTTGACTGGATTTAAAAAAATCTTTCACTGAAATACTCGAGATGCTATAATTTACTCTGGTGATCAGGTTTCAGTCCTTAAGCACTCATGTCAGAAACCTGCCCTAAGCTTTTCTTGGGAGGTAGGAAGACTGCAAGTAGGCAGAGAAACAAATAAACACCTCTGCCCCAGTGGCAGGAGCAAACAACCCAGGGATTCATGGAAGCAAAAGAAAATACAATTTTCCTTATCCAAACCTACTGAGACAGCATGAAGAGACATCATTCTTCCTAACTATGCCTGCCCCTTGCAACCACTTTGACTGTGCTGTGGCTCTTAGCTGAGAATCAGGGTGATCAAAGCATGATTTAGAGTTGTCTTACTTTCTGTCCCCTCCTATGCCACAGTTTACCTTGGTCACAGAAGAAAATGTGGATTGGTCATCTTTTCAAGCATTTTGTGGGCACCCACAGTTGTCTGCTTTGTACACCTACCTATTCTTCCACTTTATTGCTACCATAACCATAAGAATGGGAAAGGATAACCTTAACAGGTGCCTTTGTGCTCATAGAGGGTGACAGGCTATGAGTCAGGATGACTGTCATAATTTTGCTTTATAGCAGTTTTGTTCATTATAGAAATTATTTATCTCAGTCATGCAGAACTGGAGCAATGTCTTGAGTCCCGCTGTTATGTTGATCTGAAGAAAACAAAAATAAGAAGCCTAGGAGAGAAACAGGCACTGGACTGGATGGCAATTATCATGAATTCTTCATTTCTTGTGTTATGGTCATTCTCTAAGGACTCTCTGTGAGGTAACAACAGACCCTGACATACAGCTCCATATCCTAGACTTTGAACTGTCCTATCATCTACAGTAGCCATCGTGATTATTCAGAGGCTCTTCTCTGAGATGTAAGATCTAAATAGCAAGGTCCCATCTGAACCTTTCAGGTACACCTTTTTCTAAGAGACTTTACTTCAAATAAATTAGATCCCTTAGGATTTGAACTGCATTCTTTTTTAAGGAGTGCTATCACCACAGGATTGTGATACACTAATAAATATTTCATTTTTAGTAACTTCTTAGTCCATTTTATATATATGTATAAAAGTTAAAGCTCTTATTTCAAGGAAAGAAATCCAATTTCATAATCTTTTTTATTTACAACTTTTATTGCTTTCTTCCAACAATTGAAAGAGATTTACAACTGAAAACTGAACATTGGGAAAATAAGATATATTTATTTTTATCTAAAAGGAAACTAAAAGTCCATTTCACCAATACAGCTCTTTTTTGAACCCAAATAAATAATCTTGAGTAAAAAGTAAGCAGTGATGGTATACGATCATATTATACATTTTTGTTCAATCCCTAGCATAAAAATCTCCTGTAGCATTTTATTCAAAACCATTTTATTTATATATCACAAAAATGAAAGATAATTTAATTAACATTTATAATGGTTTTTCCTTTCTCTTCT
The DNA here is from genome assembly GCA_013397515.1 of Upupa epops. Taxonomy (NCBI): domain Eukaryota; kingdom Metazoa; phylum Chordata; class Aves; order Bucerotiformes; family Upupidae; genus Upupa; species Upupa epops. The sequence continues at coordinate 492,180 of VZRI01004513.1, forward strand.
GGAAACAGAAAATATCAACTGGAAATCCTACTGCCTTCAACTAAAATGGATCCTCCGGCCTTTAATGCAAAAGAAGGAATATAACAAACATTAAGCTAACTTAGGGTAAAGTTCTGCAGTATCATTTGTACTCTTGTGATATGTTTCCACTTTATAGCTAAAATACTTCTAGAGTATTATGGGGGAATTTTGAGCAGAAGTAATAGGGCAGGAGATACCTGACAGGTCTGACCCTGTGAAATTCCTGTATATTCCCCCCCCCACTTCTACTTAGTCCAAGACAACTGCATGTTGAGTATTCTAAATTACATTAGAACAGAACCATTACATTTTAAAGGGAAAAGAAATGCGGCTCATTAAAAGGGTTATAACTGACTAGACTGGAGGCTGTGAAAGATCATTTTTAAGAGAAGGCTTTTGGCTGGAAGCTCAAGAACATCTAAAACTGTGGGACAATTTCACACAACTAAACAAGGAAATGATTACACAAGAATCAAAACAATATTGCTGTTTGGATGTTCTTTAAAGTTGTGAATAGCCACCTTTGCTTTAAAATTCACATTTCTGAACTTTGTAAAAGGTTCTTGAAGACAATTTGGTGCTGTTTTTTCCCTCCAAAGCCATATGGCTGAGAGAATTAAGCACTGTCCTGGGAATCAGGACATTCTCACTCTTCATCTCATCTCTACCACTGATGGGTCTTAATACTTTCTACTTCTTTAAACTTTGGAAATGCTATTTAATTATGCTATGCAACAACCCAGTTTGCAAACATTAATTAAGCCTCATAGCTCCCTTGTGGTCTGAGACAGGTAAAATACCATTCGTCTCAGATAATAGGGAAAATAAGGCTCAGAGGGGTTAAGCACCATGCCCAAAGTCACAGAGGAAGCAGTATTTGAATCAGGATTATAATTCAAATTGTCTCTTAATCTACAATGACTCTTGAGCAGAGCCAATGTGAGTTCCTGGTGTTAAAAAAGCAGCCAGCTGTGCTGATGGCATTTCAGAGCTTGGACCCTCCAATGGACTTGCAGCTGCTGCTCCTCTCAACCAAACACAAAAGGGATCTCAGCTGGCTAGGAGGGATCAGGGAAGGTTTTCCATTCAACCAGCTAACCCAGGAGACAAAGGAAGGTGTCTCAGGTTGAAAAAGGGCCCTTGATCTGTCCCTGTGTTGGTGCCTGCAATCTAAGCACACCAACCACCCCTCTATCCTGGGACTCAGAGGCACCCTCACGAGTCATACCATTCATGGGAAGTCCCTTTTCCAACAATCTCCTGTCTCTTTCTTCTCGCTTTCATCAAAGTCTTCATGTTCAGTGTGTCATGGCCTGCAGACATTTGACATCAAGCCCATGACAGAAGGTAACAGTGACTTTTGGGAAAAGAAGCAGGAGACTGCTACACTCCTGCTTCACTTGGTTCACCAGTGACATAGCAAGAGGACACCATCTGCAGAAGAGCTTTGCTGGGTACCTGCTCCTTAGAAATGAGCCCCAGCTGCACTTACTCTTCCTGCTTGTTGCTCCCTGCAGAGAACTGAAACTGAGAAAGGAGAGCACAACATGATAAGCTTTGCCAGTGACTCCACAAGCAAAGGAGGAGGAAGGATATCCAGTGTTCAAAGTAATGTATTAACATAAACCATAAGGAACAAAGATCTGAAGCAGCACAGTAAGTGTGATATTTACCCAGGATTGTGTACCATCCCCTTCTCAAGCACTGCTCCTTACACAGGTTGGAAAGTATTCTGGAAAAAAGCTAAAGAACCCTGGCTAGACACCTAACTGCATATTTATTTCCCACATACTCTCTCCAAATGTTTACACACACCCTCATTATAAAAAAACATATGAAGGAATCATTCGTTTCCTATATGACATATTAAATAAAAGGATTTCTACAGTTCATAATAAACACCTGGGTTATTTATCTAATGCACTTTCTGTATGGATTCCACTTTTGACTGTGTTCAAGTAACTGGTTCCTAACGTGTGAGGGGTCTGTGCTCATTCCTTGTGAACAGTTTGCCCATGCTGGGTGAGGCTGACCTTATGTGCCTGGACATAGAGAGTTGAGTGTTTACTCCCCTTCTGTTCTTCATTTTCTCCATGAGCTAGATCCAGGATGCTGTAGTATCCTGGATACCCTTCTGCCACATCTAATGTCAAATTTGTTGAGTCAAAGATGAAGAGCAAGTAACCGTGTTAGTGGCAGCAGTCTGAAGTCCCACTTATGGTTGAAAGACTAGTGATGTGTCAGAATGTTATATGCATTTTCAGAAGTTCTTTTGAGCAGATTCAAGCCTGTGAAGATGTTTCTTCAACCAGTGATATTCTTCTGGTATTCCCCTAGCTTAACTTTAGGTCTTCAGGATATTACAGCAGAGCAACTTGGCAAAGAATGTCATAAAATCACAACAAACTTCTCAGATATCTTGTTTTCCAGATGTTATGTAAGAACAAAATAGGTTGTGACATACCATATAAATTAATGAAAAGCAGTACTACAGAGGAAGTGAAAGTCTTGGACTTCATATGTAAGTTCATCACATATGCTTTCCTCATGAGTACCTGGACTCTGTCTGCCATGGGGAAGCCAACCAGGCTCTTGTGCTCCACCTTGTGCCATGTTATTTTTCCGTCTATTGCAAATGGAAACCATCCTCTGACAGATTTGAACAAGAGATTACATCTTCAAGGGATGAGAGTGGAAAATCTAAGCACAGCCTCTTAGCTTGATTGTGCTTCCTCTGACTGCACCTCACCACAATTCCTGGGATGTGGCTATGTTACATGTCTGCCAAAATACAGAAAATAAAGTCTTGAAATTAGTAACCCTTGGTTTTTTTGCCAGCAGGATCTGGCTAGCTTAAGCCTTCCATCAAATTTCACTACTTAACTGCTTTCCTGGTTCCTCTGTTACCAAAGCCTGTAATAACCATAAGGATTTCCTCAAGTATTTAGAGCTGCAGATATTTGTTGCTCTTTCCATCCTTCCTATACTATCCTTTCCCAAAGTTGTCCTTCAGCCACACCCACGAGTATAGCATAAAGCTATCTCATACTGTTGATAATTAAAACCTTTTTTGTTCCCCCTTTTTTTTTTTACTGGCCAAGGCTAAAATTCGTATCTTGAATGCAATTAGCACATTTTCTTTTCTCCTTGACAGAGTGGTATTAATTCAAGCCTCAATGAGACTAAGGTTATGGCACAGATGAGAGGTTTTTGGCAGTTTTGCAGTGACTGTCCAAGTGGCTCTCTGATTTGTACCTAGTGCTTTTTATCAAAGGAAGATCCACTCTGTTTTGTTCTGTCTGAGCCAATACATTCTCTTTCCCTCTTTGAGTAGCAACCTGTAAAGATTTATAGGGCAGCAGCTTGGAGTTCACTAACTATACCAGAGACACATGAAATTTCAGTTCTGATAGAAGGTGTGAATTCTGACAGCATCAGAAGTTTCAGAATAAAACTAGGAATTTAACTTAAATCCTCAAGTTTCTCAGACTGCAATGGAGAGAAAGAAATGTCCACTGGAGCTATGAGTTCCTAACACTGCGAGTTTTATCGACAGGACAAAGGACTTTCCTTGACACAGCTAAAGGAGAAGAGTGTCCAGAAGGACCCCATTCAGAAGCTGTCAGACATCTTCTTTCTGCAGCAGCGAATATAATTATAAATAAACTCTGAAAGAATGCACTCATGTTTTGTGTTGAAGGTAGAGTTTGTAATTAGAAGGAGCTCTCCTGGTAGATTTTGAGATGCAAAGACTAGTTTTCACAGGGCAGATTAAAGCGGAGTCTGTAGATGTGCGTATCTTTTCCATTCGTCTCCCATTTAGCTCAGGTAGGTTGAATTAATTTGAACATTCCCTCCTCCACATTTCTCACACTTGGGAAGTGGGTGATCCTGGAGGGGTAAAAAGGAAAAGAAGCATTTAGCAGAGTTTCATTCTGTCACAGACTTTCTTTTTTTTACTTTGCTGCAGTGCCTGCCATAGGCACAGCAAACCCATCCACTCCTTACAACTTTGGGTTTGGTTTTACCTTCCAGACTGTTTCATACAAGAACTGTTCATCACAACAGAGTTCAACCCACACTGCATTTTGTGCAGCTCGGCTAAATCAAAATAACAGTATCCTGGCAAACATTTGGTAGCAAGCGCAATAATTGTTGGTTTGGTTTTCGTTAACCTCTTTTTGTTTAGTCAACATTAAGTCAATCCACCTGGAGCTTAATACTGTATGTTACTATAGTAACTTTACAGCCTATTTGATTGTGACAAAGGGCTTCATCTCGTCCATTTCATGCTCCTGTGTCGACCTACTCCCTCCCAGTGTTTTATTATATCTGTCTTTAAGAGTATCTGCAGGAGCCACAGCTGCTGTGCTTTTGTCGCAAAAAGCAGCTTTCACTGTGTGAAATACTGTGCTCTAAAAGGTCTTATGGGCTGATGGCACTATTGAATTTCAAAGCAAAGACAAACAGCATTAAATTGTTTAAAGCTAATATTCATGTTTTGCTGTACACCATGTATTATTATTTTCAGAATGGAACAGTATATAATCACTGGTTGATGCCCTTGAGAACAAAATCACAAAAGAAAGCAATGTAGAATACAAAAAAAGACTTGAAAGTAATTCAGTTTTCAAAACAAAACAAAACAAAACAAAACAAAACAAATGTGTTGAGGGCTCAGGAAAAACATTAACTCCAAGAGCTGGAGTTAGCACTTTGTAAAATGAAAAGTTGGATAATGTGCTAGGAACGAGCCAGATCCTTCCCTGCTAAACCACTGCAAAGCCGTTGGTTTTAATGGCATTACTCCCTAATACATACTGGTTCGAGGCTGAGTAGTACATGACCCATGAGTGCAAAATGTTTAAGACTTTCTGACTGTCGCCTGTTCATTTTACAACCTGGTTGTTCTGTAATGCTCTAACCAGCCATGTGGATGATTGTAACAAGCCTCTACACAGCTATTGTTTGGACTACTAGGGCCACAGAACTCTTTCATTACATTCTTTGCTCCTGCTGTTGTTTAAATTTACCCTCCTCTGGCTTCTCAACACAATTTATTCCTTACTGGAGCTCCCACTCTTCTCTACAGAAGGCAAACATGTGCAGGAAAGTACTTTACAAATCTTGCTCTTGAGTCCATTCAGTTTTGCTGCATATTGCTAATATTTATCCACATATTTGATTTGAGAATTAAACACGGGTTTTGCCCTGGTTTCTCTTCCTCCTTGTGTGCTATTACAGATGCTTCTGAATAAAGATCTGCAAACCTCTTTGTCACCAGCATAAGGGCAATGCGGGGAGGGCCCTCCTGCATTTCTGTAGAGCCCCACTCCAGTTGTGTTAATTGTTGGGCTGGGAGGGCAGCAAGTGCTGAATGCCGCCTTGTTAACTTGCTAAGCAGCTGGTCAGCAGGGCAGTTTGATTCCAGCAAGGCTCTTGACACCTCTGCCAAGGGTTATTGATACCTCACACACCCCAGCTGAGACAGATTGTTTTAGTCGTGCTTCATATCCATAGCACAGCCTGTAGTTAGGAAAAAAAGTGATTGACAGCTCACACCTCCTGGGCCCTTCTTACTACCAGACACAACATCTGCTATGCCCTGTGGAGCAGTGAACCAACACACACTGAGAGAACTGTTTCTAGTATTGTCAGGGTTGATTTTGTTTAACCCTTTCTGCCCGCTCTCTGGAGATGCATATAGGGGTTTCTGTAATCCTTTACACGTGCTTTGAAAGTGGGGGATATCTGACCTAGTGAATACCAGAGACGATGGTGTTAGTGATGGTGAGGAAGCTGGTTGGCAGTTCTTCCACAGTGAGGTGATCAACATGCTCTGGATTGTGGACCAGGAGCTGGATTATCCCTGAAAAAGCATTGTCTACTTCCCAGTAGTGCTGCAATGCAACCAAGGAGCAGTGCAGCTCTGAGACATGGCCTCTAGCTCTCCGGGTGCAATTCCACTGAGTGTGAATGGATTCACTGTGGAGGGGGCACAGCCACAAGGTTCAGCAAGTCTGATCACTAACTAGTCACCTAGGTCAAAGCACGCCCTGGTTAGAGGTTATGTTATATGTACAAATAGCAAAGGATCATAGATTCTGAGAGATTGTAGAGAGATAAATGTTACTATTTGATACCATCAGAAAGATAGACTGTAATAGACTTGGCAGCATAGCATCCTCACTCTAAATGATTGCATATTTGATTACAAATATGGGCCATTAAATAAACATGCAAGGAGCTTTTGTGAACTGTCTTTGACAGCTGAAAATAAAACAAACATGATAAGAAATGTTTTACAGATTCCTGAAACCAAATTGGGAATCTCAAAAATTCATCTGATATGTTTGAAGAACTGATTTGAATAAGTTTTGGACAAGTTTTTGTTTCATTCTTTCAATATTGCTGAAGTCTGTAAATGAATATTTCTATAATCTTACTCTTCTTCATCATATAGGTATAGGCAGTAAGACATTAGTAGAAAATGTTATGCAAAGCTACAGAAGCCATGGATCAGAGGGACATCTTGGTCCTTCTATTTTCATTTGGCTACGGGGTGGCTACTCACCATTTTGACATGTTTTACAGCTGATGTTTGCCAGTTATATTATCTGTGTTTACAGTGCCATCAGGATATGTCATGCTACAGAGGAGCTAATAGCATTATTTATTATATCTCTAATATAGTGATTTAATTAGCAATACTATTATTGCTGAGCATCACTATCACCTCTTGTCAGCACCATGTAACTCCAGCATAAGTCACTACATGTTTTATATCCCAGACAAAATTATCGGCCAAGTATACATGGTGCTGTCTTGCCTGCACTTCATGGGATTATATGGCCCTGTTCTGCTGGTGGATTGAGGAACTGTACTGCAGAAAACCAACATTATGGCTTCATGACTTTCAGCACACAGCTCTCCCTTCTGGTGGTTGTCTGGCATTTGTTCCAGATGATGCCACAAATTGAGTCCACTAAGGAGTGAACAGATGAACTTCATGAACCAGAAATGTACATTCTAATTACTTTAAAACTTAGGGCAACCTCAGAGTGAATCCCATGAAAAAGTCAGAATACCAAATTAGTGAAATTATTTTTGTTTCTGGACTTGTATAGCTCCTGCAGCCTGCTTGGCTATAGAGATTTCCTTTAGCCCATGACCCAAACAAAGATAAATGTACAAAAGTTGAAAATGCTTCACAAACATGGAGCTCCAAAGCTCTACTTCTAGAAATATGACTATTTCTAATCTTACTTTCTAAAGCTCTAGTGGGAAAAGAGATGATGCAAACTAAATAAGTTTGAATAACGGAGGAATCAGCCACTCTTACAGCCAATAGGAAGCATGGCAACATCTTGGGCTAACACTCCCTTGGCACTTAGCTGGCAAAAAGCAAGTATGTACAGACAGGTCAGGCTCCAGGAAGAGGTTCTGGTACCAGGGAAACTCACCCAAACAAACCGTTTTCAGTATCAGATGTTTAGTTCCTGCTGTTGATAAAATATGTATTATTAAAATCATATACAAATCTGTACTGATCAGGACAAATATGTCATCAGTAATGAGCATAAGTACAAATCAGTACTGATTGACTGACCTCTCCATTAGTAACACTGGATCAACACCTTCAACATGCTTTGTCAAGCACTTATAACTGCTGGGAAGTGTTTTATATTAGTTTGGCTCCTTAGGCCTGTTTGTGCTTGTTTTACTTACAGGAGTGAATTTGAGTAATCAAAGCAATTGACCAGTCCTGTGTGTTTGCACAAGTATGTATCCCCATCCGATAGTTTTGGTCTGACATTCTTGCATAATGGCTGAGAAGTCTGTGCCATACTGTAACCAAAATATTTATAAGCTGTAAAGGGAGTGCTTCTCTATGTTCCTTTCTTCAGTATCCAGTTCATCCCTTTTAGGCTGGGTTAGTTTCTTCAGCAGAAAGAACTGTAGAGAAAGGATATGTGCAACCAGATTTAATTTCCTTCTGTGGCTTCTCATTGTGCAGGACACATTACAGCATATATCAGAAGACTTCTCTTTCTTTTGTTGTTAATTAAAATGCTACTTCACTACCTGTCAAGCTCCACCTTCTCAGACTGCAGATGCAATTTATATCCCTGGCTGACGATGAAGCACAATGAACCACACCGATACAAATTTTAAAAATAAATTTTGAAACTCTCCGGGAAGCCTTATATTCACATATATCATTTCCTTTTTCATTGGGTCCAAAATGAATGGGCTGGCACTGCAGGAAAATAAAACCAAATGAAACATTTAGTTCTGGATTTTTCTCTTCAGGTGGCAGGAAATTGGGGGTTGGGGACTACTGCCAGGCATCTTTGTGGAGGACATCTCTTCCTCCAATTATTACTACAGGTCTCTCCACTCCTCAGCCTCTGGCCACCTCAACCTGATCAAAATGAACTCAAGGAGATATTAATTATGTAATACCAGTTATTGAATAATACAACAACTTCCAGTGTCATGGAAATTCTGAGAAATATATATTTGCATTGTTTTTACCAAAGCCATGCTTGGCTTTCACAGGAATACTTTTCTGTAAAGTCTCTTTAAAATAAGAGCTCAGTCTCCAATGTTATGTTTAATCAAGTGCTGCTCTATGCAACTCCTTTTTCATGCTGATATAAAAATCAGAGTATGATCTACTGTGAGGTCACATCTGGCCAGTTTTCTGACCATCATAGTGTGGAATCAGAAACAGACATACCTATTTATTTAGCTGGCAGTTCACTTTAGTCTGGAACATCCTTTTCCTAATGCTTTCTGTTCCCTGACCTGCTCAGGGCTCTTTCAAAGCTTAGCCTGGCTGTCTCTTGTGCTTCTGTTACCCTCTTTTCCATGTTCTGCTATACCCATGAGCAGACTGACAAAGGCAGCTCAGCCTGGAACGATGTTTTCCACTGGATGCAAACAGAATCATTGCTTTGTTTGTTCAGTCTTGGGGTAGGCTTCTTAAGTGGAAGCCAGCTGTGATCCTGAAACGTGGAAGGCAGCATTTTTAGGAACTGATTAAGTCTATTCTCTCCCTGAGCTAGGATGACATGCCTATTCAGAATCTCTGTTCATATCAGACTCTTCTGTCCTTCAGATAGCAGTGACTGGAAACATTCTGTTTCATCATCTCAGCTGGTGCATTTTCTTCTTAAATGCAGACTTTGTTACAGAGATCCATAACTGAGAATCCCTCCAGGCTTGTCTATTACATTGCACTCTATCAGATTCAAAGTGTGAAGAATCCTTGAAATCTCCAGTTGCTGTAGAATACAGTCGCCTTCCCTCACAAATGCTGTACTAGCGAGAACATATCACAACTCTGCTCCATAGGCTATGTTCCACACTGGAAAATTAGGCTGCTACAAAAAGATCTTAAAAGGCCTGTAGTCAGCTGTATGCAAGGGGGCATCCACAAATGTGGAAATCTCAGTCCAAATCCCAGGGACATTCAAAAGACTCAGAACAGGGATGTGCTGGTTACAGCTCTTGAAGTGACCCCTTGCTGATTGCACTTGGGTCCCAGCTCTGAATACTTTACAATACTTTTAATAGCCTAGGCTCTTCAGAGGCCTCTACTTCATTTCACTAGGCACTTCAATAGTCATGAAATTACTGCCACTATATGTGCATATGTGAGTAAAGTTGCTGCCCTCAGGAGCCTCTACTTTGGACCCTTGTGGCTTTAAATAAGTTACTATAGACATTCTTCAATCATAGAATGGTTTAAGTTAGAAGGGATCTTAGAAATTACCTAGTTCCAGCCCCCTACCATGGGCAGGGACACTTCTCACCAGACCAGGTTACCCACAACCCTACCCAACCTGGCCTTGAACACTGCTGTGAACATGACACAGGATATTCTTTTGAACTTTACTTTGTGCAATAAGGGAAGCAGAAACAGTTTGCATCTATTTTTTACACCCTAGTGTTCAGTAAAGCCTACACTCAATCCGTGTTTGGAAGGTGGAGGAGAAGAGCTGGAAAAATTTCCTCCTTCCTTGTGCTGTTTTGCTACTTCCTCTTTGCTATTACTTAGCAGCAGTGCAGTTCAATGGAAGGTCTCTGAACCAGACACGAGATCTGACCTTTTGGGTGCCCTTGGGCCACTCATATCTCTATGCCTCTTTTTTTCTTCTCCTCTTTATTTGTTTCCTTTAAATGCACAGCACAAAATTATTCAGGGCTGATTCTGTCTTTGGAGAAGCATTTGTGTACTAGCAGGTCCCCGTGCCTGGCTGCTAATTCCAGGATCGTAGGCTCATGATTAAGTTACTGCCCTGTAACAGGGTACCTTACTTCTGTTGCTCATTAGGGGGAATGGTCTGAGCCAGGGTAAATGACTACATCTCAACTAGTCATCTTGACTTTCTCTGTAGTCAGTGGAAAAAATATGTCACTCTTAGGTTGCGTTCTGCAGTAGACACCAAACATCTATCAGATGAATCATGTCCCCAGAGCGCCTATTTCTCTCCATTGATTATGAGGAGTGTCTAGAAGAAATAGCTGAGATGAAGATTTCCACACCGCAGTAGTCTAATGTGGAAATTGCTTCCCTAGTAGCTGCTCAGGTATGTGCTCTTTACTCCCCAAAAGCAAATGGCTTTGATTCAGCATACAACAAACATCCTATGAGCCAGGTCACTTTACCCTACACTTGCTGTGAGCTGAACACATTACATGCTCTTAACATGGCTCAGCTGATGTGTGTGAAGTGGATCATGTGTTCCCTCACCTTCGTTTTCTAAACACAACATTCTATCACCTTTGTTTACCATCAGCCTATTCTGTGGCCAAGTGTTTTTAAAGCCCTTCCTTTTTCTCTTTGACAGTATAGGCTGAGGGCAAGGTCAGTCTTTCTTCTGGCTTGCTGTATTTATCTTTCTCTCTCAAGCAGAGTAACCTCGGTTTACACCTTTATCTGACCTTTCCTTTTACTCATAAGATCCCTTCTTTCTATGCAGCCATCTCAATGTTCCCAATGAAGGACACTGTAAAAATGAACTGAATTTTAATATCTAAGTCTGGGAGAATTTTAAAATGCAGACTGTAGGCATGAGTGTAAATTATTTTGTAAACCCGCAGCCTTACAGTTTTTAAACTAGGCTGTAGTATGAATATAAGATCACTTTAAAGCAAATAGTTGTAAAGATGCAAACAGCTAGAAAGGCTCCCTTGGAAATATTTCTCGCAGTGTATCTATGGGAGATAATATTCCAAAGCAAAATCCCTTTTTGTTGTCGTTGTATCTGCATGGAACAATAGAGTTGTTTCTAAAAGGCAAACAGATTTTTATGCAGATTTCCTAATGCCCATCTAAGACTCTTGTATTGACATATGGCTGTTTACCTATGGTATAGAACGTACAGAGATATGCAACACAGGTTTGGTGTCTATTGTATATATTTCTGGCGGTATCAAATATTTAGTACCTGGTATTCTTTGGGATTTGTTAGCATCTCCTTTAAAACTTGCCCGCGGCAGTTACAAGATGGAATGTAAAAAGTGGTTTTGATTATCGTTTTGGATTGTCACCTTGACAGTTTGGGCTGGATTTTATAGGCGTGGAGAAAGAACACACACAGATGCACACAATTGCTCCCTTTCACTTTGCATCCCTTTCCCAGTAGACAATGCTGTACAGCAATGGCTCAGGAGCAGAACTGACTTGAAAGGATTACCAAGTGGAGCAATTGGAGGGAAACCTAGTTCATTGTAATTTGGAGGCAGGAATTTGTAAGTGATCGGTTTCATCTATAACCTGCTATTGCTAAGGGATCATAAATAGACCTTAGCGGGTATCTGAGCGGTGAAGTCAAATAAACTACTACCAATAAAAAGAGAAAAACTGAGTGGAAGGAAAAAGCAAGAGCGGAAAATCAAAGTATTTTAGCTTTTGTTGCCCATCGAATGAATAGGAAACATTTAACACCAAAAGAATTTTAAAGTCATTGCTTTAATATTTGAGTTGGAGGATGCAAGAAGAGTGCTAATGCACCTCCATATGTTTCCTTTAAAGAAAAAAGTACTCTATTTGATGTTTTGAGCACCTCATGAGCTATTAACCTAACGTGCCACATATGATGAGGGATGCGCTTGGCCACGCTGTTCCACAATATTCGTCAATTCTATTTGGCCCACTCAAAGAAAGACGTTTTGTCAGGAGTGAACAGAATCTTATCTGAGCATCAGGCAGTGGGTGACAGGGTTCCAATAACTAAATTTATTTGTAGTGGGGCTTTGTGTTTGTTTTGATGCAGAACAGAGCCTTCCATTTGCATAGTAACTGAGCAGGATACTCTGTGCACTGAATCTTAGGCAAGAGGAAGATTCAGGTGGGTGATTTTATCAGAAGGGAAGGGAAATACCAGAGATAGGTGCAGCACTGTGTTTCTTCTTTCAGACATGACTGCAAATGCAGCTTCTGAGATCTTCTGTAACAGATATCCTAAAGTCCCAATGAACTGAATATTTTAACATCCATCTTTACATTGAGTCTGTGCATAACTTCATCCACAAACACCCAAGTCCACTATTTTTTCATGTAAGTCCTTTAATTACTGTATTCCTATCATTAAATTCTGTCAGTATTTCCATTATAAATCTTGTTTTCAAAGATTTTATAACCTACCTATTCATTTTGCTCTGGAACTGGCTGTAGAAATCTCAACATGGAGTGGATGGCACTGATATCCTTGCAAGAGCTTCTTTCAACACATATAGCTCTTCTGGACTGACTATTGCAAAAGGTAAAGGATCATCTGGGGTAGTATCTTTCTGCTGCAAAACAACAGTTGATCAGGATGTAAGGCAAAGCATGAGTTTTGAAACTTGGGGAAAAATAAAGCAGATTTTTTTATCTTATGAATATAACTTTTCAGACTGTTGTGACTACATAGTGTGTTAAGGAAAGGAAAGGGAAAGGGAAAGGGAAAGGGAAAGGGAAAGGGAAAGG
>VZRI01004513.1:505235-598765 GCA_013397515.1 Upupa epops
GGAAAGGGAAGAAAATTTGTCCTCACCAAATGTAGAAACATAAGCCTGAACACTGTATTTTATATGTGCCTATATGTTCAGTGTTAATTCCTGTTAGTCCTATAATTCCTATTTATTCCTAACAAGTGAAAAAGCTCAGAAATAGTGGGCTTAATGAGCATGTCTTTCAAATACATAGAGAAGTGCTTTCAGTCACAGGTAATTACATAGTTCTTTACCAAATAATGAGCTGTGCTGTTGTCATAATACAAAAAATCCTTCCTACTGGCTTTTCCCTTTTGCTGTAGCTGAAGGAGTTGCAGTATTACTCTTACGCAGAAATCTGGGCAGTGACATCTTATTGACTTAATGCCTAATCTAAAACCTAATGAGGTAAAAGGAATATTTCCCTCAACTTCAGCGGTCACTGGAGCCTCATGGCTCATTGTAAGAGCTCTCTTCTTAATAGCTGAGAGAATCAGCTGCAAATACCATGCAAAACGTTTTGGGTCTTTGCTACGTGGAACTTTGCCAGGTGTTATTCTGACCAATTCATCCCTGTGTCAGAAGACCAAGCACCCTCTGGACTGATGTGAAGAGTATGTAAACCAGTACAAAGTCGGAAGATTTGCTGGGTATGAGGGAAGGATAAACTGTGCTTTCCTGAGTTTATTCTTTTCAATATTCTCTGTGCATTAGTCATGGAGGAGAGGAAGTTACCTTCTTGTCAGTACTCAAAGGAAGAGAAAGCAGAGCTTTCTTCCAGTTGCAAATCACTGACACTCTAGCATAAAAACTGAAATCTATGTAGAGACAGACCTACTTAGGAGGTGGTTGTGGGAAAAGAAAAAAGAGAAATGAATAGGGAAAAAAGACTGATTCCTAGAAATAAAAAGTCTAAAAATTGTATAATTTTCAGGCAATTTTTAAAAAGGTTTCATTTAAAAAAAAAGTAAAAAAAAATTCTTTTTAAAGATACAATCTCAATCTCAAATTTAAATCTCAATTTAAAAATACTTAAAAATAAGATTCTTTTGTTGATTTGGGCTGATGTGATTAGACCAAAGGAACCATGTGTTTATATTTAGTTGCATAACAGACTATTTGATAGCAACATACTGTGGTCAGGAGTGCAATCACACTGTGCCAGATACTATTTCTGTGCAAAGACTGAAACGTTTCTGATAGGAGCTGTTTTATTTTAGTCTGAAAGTAGCAGTTAAAATAGAGGAGGAAAAAAAACCCTCCAGAAAAGAAACCATGGAGCTGCTTCTCTCTTCATGCTTGCCTACTAACACTCATCACAAGGTCTCAAAAACATACTTTACTTGATTGTGATAAGCAATCCCTTTATTGAGGGAAGGTTACATGGTGGCATGACTTTGCCCTGTAAGAATCTAGATTTGGAGGAGATCTCTAATCAGAAACAGCCTTTTATTCGAGTGGAGAGGGCTGGAAGCTGAGGCTAGTTACATTCAGAAGAGAAATAAACAGATTTTTAACGTTTCAGGTATTTCCAAAAGGTATGGAAAAGTTTTATTTTTGTAAATCAGGTTTGTGTGGCTGTTAGAAAAAGAGGTTACAGTTCAGCTATAGGGCATTAGTTCTGATACAACAATTATTGGGTGAAAATTTGTGGTTTGGGTCACAAGATAACAATTCTGTGATGGATTCTGAACACCAGAATCTATGAACTGTTGTCAGAGTGGTGGCTTTCTTCTATTGAAAGACTCAGATCAAAATATTCACCCTTGCTGGTATCTCACTCTGTACTGTGTCTATTAGAGATGTAATCCAAATGTTACCTAAGTGGTGTAGGAAATTATTGGCCAAGAGTAGCTGTGTTCATTCTGACTAGGTGTATGCAGTGTCTGAAAAGTCATTTATTTTAAAAAGATGTGACTGCCATTCTGTGCCTTGTTAAAACGAGCTGCAGTCTTCTAATGTGTTATTACAGGAAAAACCCTGGCTCCAAATAAATTAATGGGGTCAGATTTTCACTTAAACCCTGCCCTTTATGTATTATAGAGCATGTGTGTCTATCCCTCACACAGCTGACATTCTGAAAACAATTCTATGTCTATCAGATATAATGAAGATGTGTTCTCAAAAATATGAATGCAGCAAGGAGGAATGTTGTCCCCAGAGCACAGTTTTGATTTACTGACATTCTCTGGAGAACTTCACATTTCAGAATGTCACCCCACAATATTCCTTCTAAGTACTACCTGTGACTACATAAAATGCTGAACTTGCCAACATATTCGTTCTTCTTCACTGGAAACTCTGATAACGAATTATAATTTATATTTGATAGAGCTTTGTCTTATTTACTAATCCATAGCATTTTAAACAAATTCATGACCCAAAGTTCAGGTGAGCAGTTAAAATAAATGTCCTCATTCAATCTTTGACAGCCTACATATATATGTTTGGGAATGTATCTTTAGGTTTAGTTTTTATTTCCATTTTTTGCAGACTGAAGAGAGTATTTGATGAGCTATGAAATATTATGTGGTTTTAATCAATGTAATCTGGAGCAAATCTTAAATATTTTGGTTCTTTAATATCAGTGCAGCAAGTCTATCTGTACTTGTTACGACGCATGTACCATACATGTGCATACTGCAGTACACATACAACAGACTACATTTTTACTACTATGTATTGCGAGTGCCAGGCTATCAAGCTGGTCAGAAGATCTGATACGGCACTTTGTGGTTTAGGACACGTGTAGCTCATTTAAGGAGTCAGGATCTTTTGTTTTGTCAGTGAAATTTATTTTGGTTTGGAGTTACTAAGATAGATCTGTCGTCAGTTGTTACCCTGGGTGAATGATGAGTGACGATACAGCCACAGAGAGGACAGACGCAGGCTGCTGCCTATAGGCCTGGGCAGCAGCAGACAGACCTGTAGAGCCTCCCCAGACACTTCTATTAATTTTTTTCCTGAAGGATTTTTGTCAACAATCTATCTACAGTGTTGTTTGGTCTCATTGCCTTCCACATGCTTGTGTAGCACCTGAAGAGACAAGGACTGTGAATATCATAGTTACTAGGCGGAGAACTGTCTCATGAGAAGTTGAGTATTGAGGAACAGAAGCATTTAATGGAACAAGAAGATAAATTCCAATTCTCTGTGGTAGAGCCTCAGTCAAACAGAGAGCTTATCTGTGTTTTGCCGATGACAGGTTCTAGTACTCAAGGAAATATTAAAGCTTTTGAAGCTTTTCATTTCAACTCAAACTTATAGCATCTTCTAATTTTCTTTAACCACAGTGTAGGTGGAGTAAAAACAAAAAACAGGAGAGAAAATAAAATGTTCATATTGTGTTTCATATCTTCTTAGTCTACATGGGGTTGTACATTCATTATAATATATGCACACATTGGCTTATCTCCCTTATGCCATTCATCTTCACCTGTGAAGAGAGAAATAATAAGTCACTGGTGACTATTGCACTTGACTTATTCCTCCACATCAGAGAAGATAAATGCCAATAGAGAGATCAAGTCTTTTGTATTCTTTTCCAGGGGAGAGAGAATTTATCATAGGGATATTGGAATTTATCTTGATCAGATACAGACAATTCCCGGTAATGAGGGAATCCTTATTGCATGCAGACAATGTCTAGGTTTTGAGGTTAGTTTAATTTTTTATATACTGTTTAGTGTATAAAACAGACTGCTACTTTTAATTCAATGCAAGTTGGAGCTCTCGATTCCTACTGATCTCTCCCTGGGGAGGAATTATTTGGTTAACGGGGAAAAAGGAGCAGAAACAAGAGGACAAATGGGAAGAGCAACTATAAGAACTATGTAAGAAGAAATCACTTGGTATACAAAGGAAGCATTTGTTGTCATCCACATAAAATGCAGCGTGTCATTTTGACTTGTACTCTTTCCAACCCCAGCTAATCTAACACTATTTTAATACAGCTTTTATGCATGAAGTTAATATATATTTTAGATAGAACTGCAGCAGAACATTTTTTCCAGACATTGCATTTAAAAAATAGCAGTAAACTTTCATTCAGAGTAATATTTCACTTGTTCTTTTTATAACCTGTTTGTATTTCCTTTTCTAGATCATCTAATTGGTATTTTTATTTTTACCCACTGGGGAATATTCCTAAACACATATTCCCTGTGTTTAGGTTCCTATGGCTTCATTCAGTGCTCCAGAACATGGCAGAACTAATTCAGCCCCTAAAACATCTTCTGATAATATTCTAGAAAGGGAATTTTATCAGAGAGACTGGAGTCCAGTTCAGTCGTAGGCCCACTTGATGGCAACAGGATTGGAAAGAAGCCCCATACGTTTCAACTGCCATAATAATCTCTTCGGGCTGGAAAGGCTGAGAGACACCTACAAAAATTATAGTGTGACTCCATTCACAGCAGCCATGAGGTGGAGCAGATTAATTAGAAGGAACTCAGAATGCTTGTTTATGCTCAATAATTAGGATAATGCAGGAATGCTGTTACAGGAATGCAGCCAAATGCATGCAGTGCTGGGACTGTGTGCGGTGCATTATATTACAGCCAATTAGTATTGGCTGAACTGTTTATAAGAAATGTTTAATCTATCAAAAGTAGTATCTAGGCTCATCTTGCAGACAATTCTAAAACTATAGATTCTTCAGGTTATCAGCATTGCCTGGTGTTCAATGCAGAATGTGTTGCTGTGCTATGGCCTGCTGTTTGTCACTGCATCATGATGCTATATCTCAAAAATCACAGCAGCACCCAACCTTCCCACTTCTCTTTTATTTATGGAAAGCAAGTGGAGACTGAGTACCTCTGGAAAGCAAGGGTCTTCAAAAATCAGGAACTTGGAAGAAATACTTAAACTGATGTTTCATGATCTAAGCTGTGTTTACTTCAACTTTTATTTTAAAAGAGAAGGAACACTTTTAATTTCAGGAACTCACTTTAAGAAACATACTCACCAACATCAAGTGGGAAATATTTCCCCCTTTGTTTTATACAAATAATTCTAGCTTTTTGTAAAACTAATAATACATTAATCAATGCATCAATCTACATAGCAGATATATCTGTTTCTGTCTTTAAGCTCTGCACATAAATGCCATGAAGTGATGTCAGCGAACATATGAATTCTCTTGCTTGTGTTATCTATACAAATACTTTGTGTATCCTTTTAAGTTCATATTTGTGTTGAGATTAATAAACTGCAACCTTGAGCACAGTGGGAGCTGTGAGTGTCAGGGAAGCCATCAGCCGGGTTGATTAGACTTCCCATGGAGCACAAGTGATGTCAAACCAAGTAAGCTCTGGCCAGCATGAAAGGCAGAGTACAACAGAAACTGCAGACATTAAGCAAAGAGGGACGCTTTGGCACTTTTAAAATAGCAAGATGTTACAAAAATGGTGCAATCACCCCAAAAACGCAGCCCTGAGTGATCAGTGGGTCTCATGGGAAAGGTGGGACACCACTAAGTGGAATTAGAAGAGTAAATCACAGCCTTCACTGTGCACAGTTACAAATGCACCTGTTTATATATAATCTGTCCACATATCTGTCAGCATTACTATTCATGGCTACTGAGGTACCTCAGTATGCTGCTGATATATCAGTGAAAGCAAGCAAATTCTTTTTCTGGTGAAAAGATTGCATCTGCATGTAAACAAAACTGCAAAATCTGAAGGAGTGTATTTGCAAGGCTTTGAATACAATTTTAGTATCATGGACTGCTACAGGTCTCTGCACTGAACTCTGTGCCTCTTCTGACAGAATCCTAGAAGATTACACTTTTCTTTTTGGAAATGTGTATTTATAGGCATGCTGTATTTGGCTTGTGATGCTCCTGTGGATGATGGAGATCTTATAGGCTTCTTCATTTGGGGAGAGGACAGGTGGAAATACAAACACCTCAACCTCAAATTCTGCAATAGCTTTTCCCTCTGGCTATGGTGGATCACTGTGGTGGGCAGTCTGAGCACCCAAGCCCGAGTTTCTCTGTACCCATAGATGTTCTGAGGTGACATTCTGAGTGGATGGGCATTGTGTTTGAGTTGATTGCATGTGAGAGAAGGTGGCTTCAGAAGCTTAACCACAGCAATCTAAAAACACAGGATTTCAAAGGTTCTGAAAAGCCCTGCTTGCTTTATGTTGCTTAGATGCATTTTGAGCTGCTTTAAGAAATGATGGACACAACACTTAGACCTTGCTTAGAAAAACTCCACTTCCTCCACCCATCATGCTGTCCCCACCCAGAAACAGAACTTAAGGTTTGATTAGTAATTTCTTCTCAGCATGAATCTATTTAGAATACCAGTGCTGCATAGCACACAGTCCAGTGTCCCTCACTTTCTTATGTCACTTGAGGAACACCAGTCTCTTTCTGGCATAAATCTGATTTCAGCCACTGACCCCTTTGACAAAGAGAATCAAAGTAAAATATATTATTTAAAATAATCTTCATCATGCTGCTGCTCTTGGGGGAGCTCCTCTTTACCAATACTAGTTTCCTAAGCCTCCATCCTTTAACCAGTATTGCAAAGAAAGATCATCTGTGGTAAATCACACATCTCACCAAGCATGTCCAATCGCCCGAAGACCTATGTGCAGCCTGCATGGCATAGGTCTGATGATGAAGACTCAGCAGTCCTTGATTTCTTCTCGTTTCAGCTTTACCATGATCCCATGGTCTTTCTCATAAGAAGACAGTTCAGTTCAACAGTGTTTGAGCACCATCCTACCTTGCTTTTCATATTCTGAATGCAAACCTGTTCTGATGGATATATGTATGTTTTATGGAACCAAAATGTCAGTGGCCTTTGGTCCAAGTAATAAAATCAGCTCTTACACAGAAACAAGCAGTACTGCTAAGGCTTTAAACATCATCGTAAACTATCATGAGTCACTCAGTACATCATCTTCAGGTACAAGATCAGATCCGTTCTTACCATCATCCATCAATCAAACTTTATAGGCTCGCAAATTGCTTGGCCAACACTCAGCAGTAATATTTTAGCCATATCCACACTGCAAATAAAACCCATAGAGAAATGTAAGGTGGATATCTAGTGTTTGGTTTAGTTTGCGTTGTTGATTTATCAGGAAAATTTATATATACTGCTCTTTGTGAATTTACTCACTTTTTGGATGTAGGTGTCTCAGATGCATCTGTACCTATGGTAAAGGCTATTCTGTTATGTCTCTCTCTCATGGAGATCCTTCATAAGTTTTGTCCATTTTAAATTTAGCAAATAATTTATTCCAACAGTGTGCTAGTGTAGCATGGCAAGAATCAAGGAAAAGCACATGAAAAAACTTTCTTGAGCAGTATAGTCTCAAGTGCTATTTGTTACACAAACAAGTATTTCTGGAAAAAAGAAAACAACCCACATTTTATCCTTTAAGAATAGATATTTGGCTGAAAACCTAGAGTGAATTTCATGTTATAAGCATTATAGGGCTTTAGATTCTGAATGTAAGAAAGTACACACAAGGTCAGGGGCAATGCATCAGCAGAGACGTTGCTATCATGCTTATGGTCCAGGTTCAAGGCTATGGATGCTCTGGAAAGGAAAGTTACTAATGCAATTGTGTGAAGGCTATCGAATCTTATTTTTTAGTGTGACTATTGTAAAATCCCATGGTCTGTAAGAACTGGAATTAGAATTCTACTATGTTTTCATTCATCACAAGCATGTGGTCTTTTCTTTCTTGAAACCTCCCCCAAATGTTTAGTAGGTATATTAATAAAGAATGTACATCATCTTAGCACTGCCCTACGATACATACACCATGTGCAGGGTGAGCAATGTCCTTTAATAAGCTGCTCTGAAGCCTTTTAATTAGCTTATAGATATGATCAGCATCAGAGCACAAAGTATTTCAAATTCCTCCAGTTCCACCAACCCAACACAGCCCAGCCGTGAGGGATAACCAAATAAAAGAAGAGTGGTACTTGGTATATCATGTTCTTAGGTAAAGCTTAGGAGAAGATTTTTGTTCGTAAACTGTCAGTGTATGTCAAAAGTGTCTCTGCTTCAGATTTCCAAAGTAGTAATTTTCTCAATTAAGGCTTGTATGAATAGAATTATTCATTAGTGTTTCCTGTGTTGTAACTAAATACCCATTCTTGCTCTTATCTTGCTTGAGTAATCCATTTTTACTGTGGATTCCCAAAATAACTTCTGTTAGATTAAAACAGTCTGCCCGGGGTGGTGGTTGAGTCACCATCCCTGAATGTGTTTAAAGATCGGTTAGATGGGATGTTGGGGGATATGGTTTAGGGATTAACTTGGTAGTATAGGGTTAACTGGTGATTCCCAAGGGGCTTTTCTAACATGAATTGTTTTATGACCTATGATAATTAGGTCTGATAGGTTAATATCAATAGACACTGGTTGCCACATTAAAAGCATACAGTAGTAGTACTGGCAGAGAGTCCCTATACCAGCAATGGAAATTCTGAGGCATGCTGGTATAAAAAGAGTACAGCAGCTCAGGGAATGGGAATCCTACCCTCTCCTAAAATAATAATGAAGACCGTAAGCAGCCACACTATGGCTCTAGCATTAATACATTTGGAATGTTTATTCAAAATTGGAGGGATGTAGATGTGTGAAAAGGTGGATGATTTACGATTTGTAATTCATCAAGAAGATATTTTGAAAAAAAAAGGGAGAGAATGTCAGTTTTTAAAGAAAATGTCTTCAGAAATTGTAATCTAAAGCATGATATCAGAAATTGGACTTTGGAAGACTTCCTAAATATGTTTCATGTGTGCCCTGTGAGTCAGTGTAAGCCAGAACAGGTCAAAACAGGGCTAAAGTGGCATGAAACTGCCATTACAGTTTTAATGTTTCTCTTCCAGTCAACCAGCAGGGGAAGAAAACCTTCTGCTTGTGTCATGAAAATGGTTAAGCAACAGCTTAACATTACACATACTGTTCATTAAAAGGACTGCCCAATTTAATCCTAAAAGGCATCACTAGATCATTTAATTTGGTCTCCTGACTAAATAATTTCTTTTCTGGATAGTGACAATGGAAATATGGCTGCAAAAATGAAAGATCTCCCTAGAGCACCAAAAAGTGCCTTCCTCTCTTTCTTGTGGTGGAGTTAAGGTTTCGAGACTGTGATATATGTTGAGAAACTTTCTGAGAAGAACTATGAATTATGGAATCACAGAATGGTTTAGGTTCACCCAGTTCCAACCCCTGTGCTATCGGCAAGGACATCTCTCAACAGACCAGGTTGCCTAGAACTCCATCCAAAGTGGCCTTGAACACTTCTGGGGTTGGGGCATCCACAGTCTCACCGGGCAACCTGTTCCAGTTATCATCAGCATCATCACAGGGAGAAATTTCTTAACAATTACAATTAATCTTGACAATTGCAATTAATTTTGCACAACTTTGAGTAAATTTACAGACCTGTAATTTTTCAGATTCTTCAGGTGTTTGTTTAGTTAGATACTATAGATAATAAGAATTTTAAACTGAATTGCAATGCTGACTGGTGAATTGTCGTTTAATTGTTTATAGAGCATATATAACCCCAGGTACCGGTATAGGTCAGGGACTGTGTAAGAGAAACAGTGTAAGAGAAAGGGGCCGGGGGGTCCTAGTGGACAGCAGGATGACTGAGCCAGCATTGTGCTCTTGTGGCCAAGAGGGCCAACAACATTCTGGGGTGCATCACAATTAGGGTGGCTAGCAGATTTAGAGAGGTTCTTCTCCCCATCTACTATGCACTGGTGAGACTGCATCTGGAGTATTGTGTCCAGTTCTGGGCCCCTCAGTTCAGGAAGGACACAGAGCTGCTGGAGGGTGTCCAGTGTAGAGCAACAAAGATGATGAAGGAAGCAGAACACCTCCCTTATGAGGAAAGGCTGAGGGAGTTGGGTCTCTTGAGCTTGGAGAAGAGGAGGCTGAGGGGTGACCTCATTAATGTCTATAAATATGTGAGGGGTGGGTGTCAGGAGGATGGAGCCAGGCTCTGCTCAAGGTCATCTGGTGATAGGACAAGGGCAACGGGTGCACACTGGAACAGATGAGGTTCCATATCAACATCAGAAGGCACTTCTTCCCAGTGAGGGTAACAGAGCGTTGGAACAGGTAGCCCGGGGGATTGTGGAGTCTCCTTCTCTGGCGACATTCAAGATCTGCCTGGATGTGTTCCTATGCGACTTGATCTAGGTGACCCTGCTGTGGCAGGGGGATTGGACTAGATGATCTTTTCAGGTCCTTTCTGATTCCTAATGATTCTATGATATATGCATCTAATATTTTAGGTTGCTATGATAAATTATGTGCAAACCATGTATTTTGACTTCTTAACAAATATATTTGAAAATACTGTAAATCTTGCTTGCTCTTGCTTAAGAAAATGCATGTTAAGTGAAGTGCTAAGCTAGAAATATTTTTTCCTTTAAAAATATGTTTAAAGAAAACAATGCACAGCCAAAATATTTCTCCATTTCTTACGGTTATGCAAAATGTACAAACCATATATTTTACTGTGGATCCTTATGTGCAAATAAGGCTGTTAATAATGTATTTTGTAAATGCTAATTGCCTTAGTAAGTCTCTCAGATTGATGAAATACTGACTTTGGAGTGACATACTGTCTGCTTAATTACATCCACAGATATTTCTACAATCGGAGGATGAGGTTTTTACCTGGTATTACTAAAGGCAGCAGAATTGAACTCATTGCTAACTTTTCTTAGTAACCCTCCATACATTGCATTTTGTTTTCTTCTTATTTTACTGATGGGTAATGGGTAATAAGGTAAAACTCAATGTGCATGGAAAATGACCCTTCTAATGGATAAACCTGGAAATACCATAAGAAAAACTCCTGTGACTTTTGGCAATTCTATCCATGTGTCAGATCAGCTAATTCTATCACAGCAAACCCAAATATACCCCAACTGTATGCTTTAGAAACAGCATTGGCTCTTTGGTGGAATCTTTATTTTAGAAATCACTAACTTATTATTGTTTTAGCAGTCTGTAAATATCAACTTTGCAAATCTTATCCATAGGAAGGGCTCAGTTCGTAAAGATTACAAACACCCTTGCATTAGCTTGGAAAGGTCAGTACGTGTAGGTACCTTGTGTTAACAAAAGTGTCGCTGAACAGTGTCCATTCTTTTCAAAGCTGTTCTCCAAAGCAGGAAAATGGACATCTTTTAGTTTCCTTATATCTCTTTTTCTTCTTCCTGTTTCAGTTTTCATTTTATTTTTAATATTCTCTTGGCATTTCGCACTATATTATTTATATTTTGAAATGTTTTTATTGTTCAGTTCTAATTTTGAGTATTCATATCTAATAACATTTAAATGTAAAGTTCACTGCATGGTTTTAATTTCTTTATCATAAAATAATAAACAAAGCTTAAAGAGATAGATGAGTCTCAACTGTTTCCAGTACTAGGAGACCAGACATTGGCTGGGACATGAGTAGAGTGTGTGTACGTTGATTCAAGCAGTGAGGGGAGTCTGTGACTAATGATCAGTGGACTGATGTCTCTGCACTGGAAATGATAGCACAGAATAGAGTCATAGAATCATTAGGGATCGGAAGGGACCTCGAAAGATATCTACAGTGGCTGAAGTCAGTGTTCAAGGAAAGTTGTACTATCAAGTAGGTAGATAACAGACACAAAAATACACACCATAGCCCAAATATTTTTCAAAACCAATTAGCTGTAACAGCCACAAAATATTTACTCCTGGCTCTCAGGTTCTGCATTTTCCCCTCCCTTCTCACAAAAGAGGAACATGTTTATTCCTCTGTGATACCATCTGCAGTGGATATCTCGTAGGCAAGGGCACAGGGTGTTCTGAGCAGCCGCCGCAAAATGCTGTGGAGTATTTAGTATTAACTTTTATAGCTCCTGTAGAGGAAGATTTTCATCTGGAATGGTAATTTAGCAACCTATTCAGTTTCCATCCTTTCATTAGTTTCAGGCTACAGAAACAGAGAAGGAGCCAACAGCATGACTTGAACTAATGGTTCAGTAACTCTCTCATGTCTTTCATGCTATCTCCTGCAGGTCTTTGAATCTGTTGTCATGACACAACAAAAGGAATAACATAATAAAAAAATACAATAGGTTTCATGCCCTTTCATTTGAAAGCAGTATAACTAGAGCTTAAAAACTCCAACTATCACCAAGGAGCTGATGTAGATTCTGATCACTCTTCATCTCACCAGCTGGACTTCAACTGTTTAGGGAATCCTCAAACCAGATAAGAAAGGAGATGAGTGGAACAGGTATAAAGCTGTGGTGCAGCTAAACACCACACAGCTGCTTGGTCACCTGCCCCACAGCTGGACAAAGAATTCAAAGAGCAAATGCAAGAACACTTGTAACTTGAGCTATTGACAGTTTAATAACAGAAGGAAAGAAGAAGAAGAAAAAAAAAGAAAAGTAATACAAAGACAAGTGTTTGCCATCTCCCATGCAACTGTCACCTCTCCAAAATGTCCCTCCATTCACATTTTATTGCTGAACACGACATTATAGGGTACAGCATATCCCTTTGGAACATGTTATCAGCACTGTGTTAGTCACAAATCCAGGACTCAGCACCATACGGGCTGCTCTGATGAAAATTAACTCTATTGAGGGCAGACCTGAAATGGGCAAGAAAGTGTTCAGAAAAAAAAAGCATCATCTTACACATTTTATGTACAAACAGTGACATATTTAAACTAGGAAATAAAAAAGGCACTATAGGCTGCAGTGCAAGAACGATAATATGATCTGCTTCACCTATCTCAGTGTACAGAGAAACAGAGAAGCTTGATGAGTTGATTCAACAGCCAAAGTCCAGAGAACATTATTCTGTAGAGTTAAAAATGGAATGTTCTAGGATTAATAACATTTGAGCAAAGATGGCACTAAGAAGCATCTGAAAAATATTTCTTAGGCCTGAACAGACATAAACCCCTTGTTGCTGTGCTCTTAGGGCAGTACATCAGTATGCTCTCCTTTACAGCAAACTGTATTGGCAGCACTGAATTTACTGCATTTGTTATTAAAAGTTATCAGAAAGAGTTAGAAGTCATGATACTTCTCATAAAGTCAGATCAAACTTAGTTTTTCTGAAAACAATCTAACTGCAAACTGCTCAGATCTGATAGGTGATCCGATGATTCCTTTCCCATGTAGTGTTTGATACTGAACAAATGATGTCCAAATGCTTGAAGCTTTAATTCTACGGATTGGTATCAAAACACGTTTGCACTGTAACTAAGCAACTGTTTCTGACTCAAGTTGATAAATGTTCAAATGAAATTGTTTTCATGTATGCAGAATATTTTGATTTCTTGAAGACAAAACACTTCATATCAGTACGAAGGTTTTATGACTTTAATGATGGTGCATTTGGCCCCCTAGGGTAGAAGCTGAGGAAGGCAGAAAGGCCAGATGGAAACAGAAACTCAGTTTCAAGAATTCCCCAGGATATCTAAGAGCCTAGTGGTCAGGGGTTGTCTTGGGATAAAGACTCTGACTTAGCCTAGGTTGTGCATTTCCAGCATCTCAGGTCAATGTTCTATGTGGTGGGCTCTTAAGAAGCAGTTGCTTGCATCTTCTTCTACAGAATCACTCCAATGATTGTTCTTCCCAGGTACCTGCATCTTTTACACCGGCAGCCACCTGTTCTGTACAAGACTTGAAATAAGGCTTGAAATTACTATGTGTTGTCACGTAACTTGTGTTGGAAGTTAAGCTTTTGCCCTATTTTTCCTGT
The DNA here is from genome assembly GCA_013397515.1 of Upupa epops. Classification (NCBI taxonomy): domain Eukaryota; kingdom Metazoa; phylum Chordata; class Aves; order Bucerotiformes; family Upupidae; genus Upupa; species Upupa epops. The sequence goes on from VZRI01004513.1 coordinate 518,963, forward strand.
AGGGAACCTGATCAGAGTGCAGGACTGGCTTTGGTAATGGTGTGAGTGCGTCACCTTCAAGTCTTGGAATGACCTTGCTGCTGGTGTCTTGGCTGTCAGGAGCTAGAGCTTTTCTTTCTTAGTCAGGCTGTTTGGCTTCCAAAACCTCCTCTCCCAAAATATTCCCTAATGTTTTGTACTGTCAACTGCTACATTCAGGGATGTCTCCACCTTTTGATGCAGTCCCCGGCATTTAACACCCTGGTCCCTTGTCCACACTGAAAAGGTACCTCTTCTGAAAAATTCCCTTTCCCACAGCTGTGACTCTGCAGCTGTTGGAGGTGTCTCTCTGTGAAACACTCCCATACGCAGAAAGAGTGAAAGTAACTTTTGCTTTCACCTTTAGCAGACAAATGTTAAAAGCCTATGATTCATAGAATCATAGGATTGGGAAGGGCTTCCAAAGGTCATCTAGTCCAACCCTGCTACACAAGCAGTGACATTCCTTACCAGACCAGATTTCCCAACGCCCCATCAAGCCTGACCTTGAATGGCTCCAGGGATCCATGACCCTCAGATGAAAAATCGTCTCCCTGCTGCCCAGCCTAAACCTACCCTTCTCCAGCTTAAAACCATGATGCCTCTTCCTATTGTTCCATGCCCTAGTGAACAGTCCTTTACAATCCTTCTGATAGGCTCCTTTCAGGTACTGCTATTCTTCTGTTCCCCAACTTTTCTTACCTCATTCAAGCTTGTTTTGTTTGCCACAGAGATCCATTCAGACAGTGGGGATGTAGAAACAAATAACTGTAAAAATTGTTATAACCAAAAATCAATTTGTTGTGGCATTTTCTTCTAAAGAGTTAATTTGAGAAGAAAACATTTAGTTTTAGAAAAACAAACATTAATGTGCTTTTGGAAGCAAACAGAAGAATACATAGGAAGGCACTTCTGGAGCGGTATGAGTTCATTCTGTTTCTGCCCCACTCAAAGATCTGCTAAATTGGTGAAACTGCCCACATCAACCTTGTCTTTGCTCCCAGCTCTCTGCTCTCACAGATTTCCTCAGAGATCTCTAGTTCTTTCTGCCTACCTGCGCAGAAGGTGACACAGGCTTCTCATACTTTGTCAGAATGAACAACCTCACCTACAGCATTGAGTCAGCACAACTTCCTCGGGGTTTTAATGCAGATTCCTACACTTGCTAATAGCTTGGGTCAACAGATGAGCCCAGCGTTCCTGTGCAGGAGCATAGATCATCCTATCCTGATACGAATGTCAAATAAATTACCCGGACGTTCATTCCTTGGCCATACTGCTCAGGGAAATAAATAAGGCGGTGACCTAAGCTATTGTTTATGAGCCAGGTCTTCATCATGTAGTAGATATTATTGTACGTGAGAAATAACAGCACAAGCAGAAAGATTCCAAGATTTCACTGTCGGGCTGCACTTACCACATGGTATATTAAAATATAATGAAAATATATTATGTTTCGAGACATAAAGTAATGTCAAATGGAGGAAAATGCAAGCAGGCTCCTGACTGAGTAAATCAGGGAGAATATGCAAGGCAATAAATTCCAGTCAGTTTCCTCGCTGTGTGGGCAAAAGGGGATTAAACAAGGCACTGGCTCAAATTTATAGTAGCTCTTATTTATGAGTCAGGCCTCAATCATGTATCAGAGACACTAGGACCATAATAATGGCACAAGCAAAACAGAACCGATTCTCAGAGGGCAGATGCCTGCAGGACATGGAAGTGTGTAACTGTACAATGTAGAAATGGAAAATGAAGGCAGGGAGGGAGGAGATGTAACAACATCCTCGCCATGTTTCCATGCTATGGAGGACAATAACCCCAAGATTTTCCTCTCCTGTTGCCTAGCTTCCTTACCTCCACCTTTGCCAGCTCCTCCCCTTCCCCATTGCCACACTTTTATTTTCCTCATGTAGTGCGAATCGGGAAAATAACAGAAGGGCTCTCTGCCAAGTCCGGAGTGCATGTGGCGCTGGAGTTGTTCCTTTTGTCAGCTGTCTCGCCAGAACAGCTCTTTCTCCCCATCTTCTACTTGTGACAATCTTCTATAATCGGGCAAAGTATCCGAAACAAATGCCTGTCATTTGCTTGTAAAACAGGGATACACATGTAAAGCAGCCACGTCTCACAAAAGAGCTGGGATGATAGTAGCTACCAAATTAAACATGAGCTTGCTTTGTGATCCGAGCTGAAAACCCCACTAGGATTTTTGGCGGTGTGTGCAGAGTCATCGTATCGGATTGGCAACACTCGACTCTCCGTGAGCCACCGAGCGAGCTCCAGCCACTTCGGTACAAGGGAGATGTCAAAACAAACTGGTGGGAACTCGAAGCGGAACACTCCTTTCCCCTCTCCTCCCTTCACGCCTACCCGCCTCCGAACATCTGACGAGGCTGAAAGAGCTGCTACATCCGGAGCCTTTTAAATATAGAACTTGTGAATGGTTTGTACTGATTCATATATGCATCACCGACACGGCGCTGGCAGTAGCACAGCGATGAGTGCAGCACAAAACCCATGTGAAACAGAAGAGGATATAACTTTGTGTTTATGTCAGTCAGACTTTGGTTCAGCAGATACCAGTTGGTTAAACCAAATTGATACATGGGACACAAAGCTGTGTTGTATTAGAAGTGCTTTGGCCAAAGACAGAAGCAGTCTGTCAGCAGTGACATTCATTGCTCGTGTGCACCAGTTTGGCACTGATGCGTTCGTGCAGGCTGGAAAGTCGAGTCAGACAGGAAGGATGTCTCGGCGTAGCTCACAGTCTGACCACCGTGCTGATTTGGGATGTAAGAGAGGGTAAATCAAGTCTCCTTGTCTCATGGGTCAGGCTGGGGACTTACAGGTGAGTGCTCTGCCCAGTGATTTATTTCCCATTGTAAATTTGCTCTGCAAAAACCAACGTAAGGTAGAGTCTCTAGTCCAACAGCTTTTGATTATTTACTGGGATGTAGGAAATCCAGATTCTCAGGACAATAGAAGTTAATTCATGCAGAAGTTTGAAGTTCCTCATAAAACAGAGATGTACCAAAAGAGCAAAGTACACCTGAGAGAGGGCAAGAGAGGCAAAAGTGCAGTCGGGTGATGTGAATCTAATTTCCCCTACAACACACACAGGAGCCTGAAGTGTTGTGGGGCATTGCTCATATTCATCTTCCTTCTTATTAAAATGTCCAAAGGCCTTAATTTTCTTTGCAAATGGAAAGGAAATCTTACAAAACCTCAATGTTCTTGCATAAAGGGAATCTGGTATCAGTCTGTTGGTAGGAGTATTAGAAGTACCAACAAATATTTGACAAGAAGGAATATTAGTAGGAAAAAAATGGTGCAACTACAGCAAGCGTCATGAGAAGAACATCCCTTCTGGATTGCCCAGGCAATAAGATCCCATGGCAGTTTAGCTGCACAGGCTGGACAGAAGGGTGGGGGCAAAGCTGAGGTAGAACAGGACTTTACTGACGAAGGCAATCCCACAATTGTTTTTCTTAAATCCCTTTGTTTTGTGTAAGAGTCCACATCTCTAGCCACATAGAAGCATTCCATCTTAATTCATCCAGTTGAATTATTTCTGAGCATAATCTCAGAAGAAAACAGGGTTTAAATTGAAAGGAGAAAGAAGTAAATATTTTACATTCCGTAGCATTCCATAGAGATAGAAATGCATCATGGCCAGGTTTTTCTCAGATTATGTGTTATTTTCTAGCGTGGTGATATGTTTTACAAGACACAATATTGATTTAATGCAGTAGTTGGTTCTCTTGTTGTGCCTTCCAGGCACTATTCATTACAAAAATAACCAAAACAACAAACCCCACAACAAAACCCTCACACTTAGCAAAAATACTGTGTGCTGTACTGCCCTGTTTGTAGCAGCAGAGACTGCGGCTTTTGCACTGCTAGTAGAAGTGAAGTGCAGAATGAGAAAACCTGTTCTAAACTCTGCAGAATGCCCCTCTCAAGCCTTTTATATAGATAGTTACTCTGTTAGTTGTGTGATAGTTAGTAGGAAGGACTGAACACCCTATAGGAGAAATTACTTTTGTTTGTAGAAGTGATGCTTCTCTGGATTCTTCCCATCATGTACTCTTTTTCTCTGTTCATTCCCACTGGTTTGGGAATCATACTCTCCAGGATTATGCCTTCTTCTGAATCTTCTGGAATCAAATTTCCTTATTATTCCTCTGTGAGGTACCTGTGTTGCCTGCAAGTAGGTTGCTTTGTGCCCTTCTGAACTAAGATCTTCACAACCTTCTTGAATAGCTCAAAGCTTAAACGAGCAAAAGTAAATATATTTTTCTTACTCTTTAACTGTATTTATTTTACGTTGTCTGCTACCCTGCCTGCAGCACTACTAGTGTTCCCAGAGCTCATGAACCTATTTACTTTCCACCCGCTGCTTGCTGCAGAAGGCTTTGTTCCTGTCTATCACAGTGGGGAAAAATGTTCACAGCTTTCTGGGTCTTATCACAGCACTTGCAAGTAGGCAAGAAATACAGACGGGCTCAGGAGATGCAGGTCTGAATGTGGAAGAAGGTGATTCCTGTAGTAATCTTAACTTTCAGGATCATACACTTAGACAAGACTTTTCCAGGACCTGTTGAGGTGGTTGAGATGTTGGAAAAGAGGAAAAGTCTGTTTACGTCTTGTCTATTTAATGGAGTCAGTCTCATCCCTTTGCTGTTGTGGAACGACTAGCTTCAAATGACAATCGCAACTGGGATGGGAGAGTCTCAAGCTGTCATTAGGAGAAAAGCTTCAACTACCACTCTGCAATTTGCAAACTAATTATGGGAATTTCTCAGAGTAGGGTTTTTGTTGTTTGTTGTGCTTTGGCTGGGTTCATTTAAGACTGGGAATGGAATAAGAGTCTTGCAGAGAGGAAAACTAGAGGAAAGAGACATTTTAGGTTAGGTTTTTAATTCAGAAGATTTCTGTTTAGGAGAAGCTCCATGGTGCCAAGTCTGTGAGATGCCCATTAGGCACTCTGCAATACATTCATTTTACTCTGTTTAGTCTTAGAAATTCAATGAAGATACTAGAAGGAACTTCTGAAGTGGCCAGGGGAACCCAGGAGCATCTTTCCAGAGGAAAGGGGGGTAAGGAAGGAGATGTTCTGAAGTCTGTGGGCAATCTTTGTGAGCTTCATCTGTCACAAGTGTTGCATGTCTGATATAATCTTCTGTCACTTTTTATTTCATTTGTTTACAAACTGGATTCTTTTTTTTCCCCTCAAAAATATGTCCGGGCAATATCCTTCTAAATGTTCTACCAAAGAGCTGACCTTGAAAACAAATAACTTGCAAATGAATAGAGAACGAACTAAGACAATAAAAGCATTTTCAAATAATCTTTTTCCCCCCTTTTCCTACTTGTTGAAGTAGGAATGTCATTATGTCAGCGCTGTGACTGAGCAACAGAAACAGCCCGATCCTACACCTGCAGGAGTAGAGTTCATCAATGCAAAGATGTGGGTTTTCTAGTGATAGAACTGTACCTAATGCAAACAAAACAAGTGTTTGGTTCGTAGTCTGTTTATTCTGCTTGCTAAATGGACACAAGTTACCTTGAAGAAGGAGAGGTCCCTGTCTTTCTGCAGAGCACAGCTTCACAGAGACAGCAGCAGTTTGTAACTGAGGATTCGGCATCGCTTTAATATAAAGAAATTATAATCCATAGAAATGCTAATTCATAGAAACGCTAATACTTAGAATATATAGAAATACATAGAAATAATAATAAATAGGATACATAGAAATACCTAGAGATAATAGAAGCAATCACCTCCCTAGTTTAAAGATCACACATTAATGAAGTACCACCAAAATACACTTAGGCAGGAAAGTCTTCTTGCCAACTTTCCCCATAAAAGAAATTACAGCATATTTCTACATATCTCCTTATAGAATAGTCCCTCCCTGCATGATAACACACAGTAGTAAATCCTGGTTGTGAATGCCAGGTTTGAATGGGCCAAGGTTTGCTGAGGGTACTACAGCCATGTCTCGAACCCAGCAGTCCTCCCCAAGTGTCCCACATTCTCATTCTACTTGACAGTCCATGCTCAGTGTTAATTCATGTTATGCAACTCAGTACACTTGGAGAAATGTATTTCATTGAGCCAAGTTGCTGATCTATGTAGGATTCAACAGTCGTGTAGCTGTTGCGGTGATAATCTCAGTCAGCGAAACTTCCTGCTCTGCCCATGTTGGATTATTTTTGCCTCAGAGGGTGCAGACAGTTTTAATAGGAATTATAGGAATTATTCAATAGGAATTCCATTCCTGTACACTTCACTGGTCCATTAACCAGTGAAGGAGTATGCAAAAGCTGGTCTAAATTCTCTTTGTTTATGTGCAGCATGTTCGTATTTACGTGTGCTTTGCTTGGTTTTTCATTTAAATTTCTCTCTTTTCTCCTCACTAACTCCTTTTATCATGGTGTGTCCTAAATGAAAGGCAAACTCAATTAATCATCAACCAGCTTGGATTTCTGTGGCATCTGTCTCCCTGATATCTGAGCATTATTTAAGTTTGTGTGTTGAATTTTGTGTGCAAATTTGCCCATCTTTGCTGGGAAGAGACATCAGGCAATTTCAGGAGCAATTTACAAGGAGCTTTTTTTCCTCCTCTGTATGAAAGCAGCGATTCCTCTGATTCACAGGTTGACAGGAGCACATCACTCTGGTGCTCAGATCAGTGCACGAGCTGCCCATCGAATAGAAGATCAAGTTTAAAGTCCTAAGGGCAAATTCTGCTGTCAGTTACACAGGTGAACATGCAACTATAAGAGCAGAATTTGGCCCCTGGACTTGATCTTCAAGTGCCACAGTAGGAAACTTGATTACTGTGTTTAGGACAAAGTGTAAGAAGGCTTTGTAAAGAGCTTGATACCCACACACTGTGAGACACAAGTCTCTTTTTCTGGTTACTTTCTGGTAGCATTTGGGAAGTTCTTGAATTACAGGAGCTCTCAGGCTGCCTGTTGCACAATCTGGGCAACCTGGTCTGGGGAGAGGTGCCACTGCCCATGGCGGGGTCCCTTACAACCTATACCTTACAGTGATTTTGTGATTGTGTTCATTTAAAGAAAAATAACTTCCCTTGAGCCCTGATAGTACATGTAGAGACTAGACAGTAAATAGACAGTAAATGTCGCATTGATAAAAGCTTCACTGCTGTATTTTCATGAAAACATTTGTTAGGAAAGCTGAAGCTGTGAATAAACAGCCTCTAAGACAATGTGTAGTTAATTATTCCCTCCCTCTTTCTTCTTCTTTCACCAGATCTCTCAGTCCCGTGTTTCTTTAGCACTTGAGCTGCTCTGGATTTCAGAACCACTTCATGCCACGTGCCCATAGGCACTCCTGACAGAAGCTGGATAATGGCACAGACCTGAGCACTCCCTTTCACAGAATTCCAAATTTCCCTAAATGCATCGTTCTCCTGTGGTAACTTTAGCCTTATCTAAGTGATCATGAGGAGCTTTCTCCAAGGATATGACTTCACCCCTAGGAGCAGTTCCCTCACCTACCAAGTGAACCAGATGACAGCCCACAAGAGCAACATGCTCAGAGCCTGCTGCAGTCTCAGTGTTGCTCTGCTAAAGGGCTGCTTTTTTACTTTCTTTTTCCTTTTTTTCCCCTCTCATTTTTTTTTTCTTTCCCCCCTAACGCAGGAAAAGGACTTTTCCCAAGCGGTTAATGAAAAGAAGCCAACATTTTCTGGATGCAGTGCCTCACGCTGCAGGCATGAGGAAGTGAGGACTCTCAGGGTTGCAGGGATGGTTTCCTTATAGTGTGTATTCTGGCACTGGATGCAGGGATTTGTACAGGTGACCCCCAAACTCCCCACACCGCTTTGTTTCCTTGCCCCACCTCTTCACAACCCTGGTCAAACGCTAGATGGGAGCAGTGTCCACCAGATGGCAGCATGCCATATCGAAATCCAGTCACTCCATCGATACTTAGGCATCTAATTTTGTCTTGGGGTTTTGGGCAGGGGGTTTGTTGTGCATGTGGGGGGGTTAAGATGCACAGATAAATATAATGAAATCTCATAACCTAAGAAATTCTCATGATGCACTGCAGGCACATCAACTGCTGCCATTTCCCACAGGAGCCAGTGGGTGGGGAGGACAACCCCTTAGCGAGATGCCAACAATTCCCAGCCCACTTTTGTGATGGCACAGAAATTGAAAGACACAATGGGGCAACTGTTTGTGCTCAAGGCCTTTGAGGGATGTCTCTGCTCTCTGGGGTTACTGCTTGGCACATACATGGATGTCGCAGCTACACGGACCGCATGAGTGTCTGAGGGATGCATGAGCTTGACAGATCAGAATTGCCACCAACACCTCCCTCTCAGTGGCCTTTCCCACCAGCTGGTGACCTGTGTGGCCAGCAGCCATGGTGATACCTCACTGTGGCTCCTGCTGGCCTGCAGGAGCCATGTCTGGTTGCCGGGCCACTGCTGCCAGGACTATTAGGAAGAAAATGTCAAAATGTATTGCGTTGCTGATGGTACCCAGGCAGACCTGGCTGGCTTGGAGAAGACTTTCAGAGCAGGCAAGAAAGGACAGAGAGGAGGAGAGACATTGCTTTCAGCCATGTGCATGTGTGTATGAAAGATGAGGAAGCTTTCCTCCAGTTAGTAAAATGTGCCACAGTGACCACAGTGGTTGTGGAGGCTTAAACTCACCAAAGATGTCTGCAGCACCACCAGAGCACAGATATGTAAAGCCATGAAAGTGGTCATTTTTAACATGAACATTGATTCATAGTTGCATAACTAATCATGACAACTTTATTAATTGCTTATTACCAAGGGTTTTCTCTTTTATTAGAGAACAAGTGACTTCCTTCCCTTGTAGTGGTGTATATTTCTCTGTGTGATAGAGATTAATGCTCGAAGCTTTGCAGGAAACTGCCTCATTGATTTTGTTGCCTTTGTATTTGTCTTCCTTAGGTGACTTCCAGTAACACAGATAGAGGGGACACAAAGAATTTCACTGGGACATCAAATACTGCATTTGCAGCCCCTCGAGTTCTGGGCTCTATTTGCAAGCCCTGTCAGCAGTAGGTTCCATATTTTGTTTTTACTGTTGTAATTTTTCCTTCAGTTTTATTGACTCATTAGAAAATTCATTGGTAATGTGATGGTAGGTAATAGCAAGTTATTTTGACTCGTACTGGGCTTGCATAATCTATAATTACCATAATGTGCTCAAGAACACCTTCTAGAGTTTTTTGCTATGCATATATGTCATTTAATGTACTTAGCATGAGACTTCAGAGGGTCTGCTTCTCTGTGTGCCTCTGTGATTTATGTATTTTAACAACATTTTAGACACACTCTGGAAAATTGAAAATTTCTGTTGTTAGTGTTTAACCTCATGGCTCTTCTGTGTGTTGAATGAACAATTTTTATAGGACCATTTCACCCTACACATTAGCAGCATATACTGTGTTCACTGAACCTAAGAGGAAACTTGACTTCAGATCTGAAAAACTTCAGTAAGGGAAAATCTTGTATCAGTGCTCTCAAAAGCCTGTAGCTTGGGGATAGTGTACATGAAAGAATGCAAGAGAGCTGATGGGGTACTTTTAAAAAATGTCCTGACAGAGTCAAGGTGATGGCCATTTTTAGCTGCCCTGCTATCCATCACCTCTTTCAGCCAGGCATACTCCATCATATGCAACAGCCTCATGAATTTATGCATCAAGCTGTGCAGCCAGTCGTGCCGAGGGCTCTGGTGACAAGTGAAATTGCTGTGCGCCTCATTTAGCTGTTTATTGCGCCTGAGTACGTGTTGCAGCTGTCATCTTACGATGGGATGATAGTGCTCGTTAATAGACAAGACAGGCAAATAATGATGGAGACTATAGCAAGAGATGCTCATCAGCCAATAGGCTCTCAGCAATATCACAAACATTCACAAAGTTTTCAATCAAAAACAACACTGCAAGAAAATACTGGAGCTGGCATCTGGATTTTTATGTGACTAGCAGTTCAGATTAAACTCTTGAGAAAATGTAGCCCAATCTAACATGTAACTTAACTTCTTGACATTGGAAGTTCTGGGTTGTTTGGGGTGTTTTTTGTATTTTTAATCCTTGTCTTTTTAAATTCCTTTTTGAAAGGAATGATCAGTACATGGAAAAATAACTTGGTGTGTTCTTTCCAGTTTTATGGTTCTTTAGCTAGAACTCTGGCTGCTCTAACTTGAGTTGTTCCTTCTTGTTTGTGACTATAGTGCACAGCAAACATGCAAAAATTACCTCTAGGTTCGGGCAAATGTTTTGCTTAATACATTTCAGTTGCCTAGTTATGTGATTGCCCATTAGCCTCCCTGTGTACTTCCCCTGGGAAAAAAAACCCCACACTTCTATTTTAGTAGCTGGCAGAATAATTTCAGAAGGAAAAAACCCCACATGTGAAGCCCACATTTGTTTCTATGGAACAACAGAATGCAATTCCTCCTTTATAGAAGTGTCTCAGTAGGAATGATGGGACATCCTGCCTGTCCCCTCTCCAGTAAAATTTGTGATGTGATGTCATTTGCAACATTTTCTTTTCAGTGGTTTGAAAAATGATTTGCTCAGAGTGGTAGCTTTGTAGACTGCTGCACAATTTTTCTAATTTATTTAAAATAAAATCAATATAGTCCCTTCAATAAACCCTTCCATTAGAATGGGAAGTAATGGGTTAAAACATTTGATACAATTATATACTTGTGTATGTCAGATGAAGAAATTCTATAGAAATCCTCCTGGAACTTTCTGGGAAAGGTACTTTTAAACATTTTGAATGTGTATTTTCTAGTCACTTTGCTGACTGTTGAGTCAAAAATCTATGCTTAAAATGAAAATAACCATTAAATAATACAATATACTCTCATGCTTGCACAGGAACACACAAATATGTGGAAGGGGTGGGTGTCAGGAGGATGGAGCCAGGCTCTTCTCAGTGTCATCTGGTGATAGGACAAGGGGCAATGGGTGCAAGCTGGAACACAGGAGGTTCCATATAAATATCAGCAGGAACTTCTTCCCAGTGAGGGTAACAGAGCATTGGAACAGGCTGCCCAGGAGGAGTGTGGAATCTCCTTCTCTGGAGGTGTTCAAGACTTGTCTGGATGTGTTCCTGTGCTATTTGGTCTAGATGATCCTGCTGTGGTAGGGAGATTGTACTAGATGATCTTTTGAGGTCCCTTCCTATCCCTAATGATTCTATGATTCTATGAAAAATACACGGAAGCTATGACTGTAATAATATGCAGTTTGTTTAACAAGTAAAACCACTGCAAAACAGATGTGCAGGAACACAATACTGATGAAAAATCCAAAGTGAATGCACAGCAGTTATTCATGGAATAAGGATTAGCCACATGTAACTGATGTGCTTCCCTGGATTGTTATTATTGTATAATAACAGTTTTTAAACGAAAAACAAACACCTTGAAAAGCAGCCACAGTTTGTAATGTAATCGATGAGACCATTCAGTTGCTATCACTGTAATATTGAGTAGGTAAATATGAATCTATGGGAGGTTTATGACACTTTGAAACAATATATATCACAGGATGTTCTAAAACTGCTTTGCAAAGAGATGAACATTATCCTTATTTTACAAATTAAGGTACTGGGGAAAGAGAAAATTCCTGCTCCAAATCAGTGTTAAAGAAAACACACACGCTATTCGTCTTTCTCTTGCAGAAGTCTATATAAGAGGACTCTTCTGTGCGAGGACTATGAAAAGTCAACCTGAGGCTGGCAAGCTTAGGGTAGGTTTCTTCCAAGTGGGCATTAGCCACCTGACATCTCCAAACTAGCCGCATGATCTGCATGGGTTGCCTGGAGTCTCTCTGTAGAGACCAAATAAAAGAGACCAAGTCAGAGCCCTGAGCATCCTGCTCTGATGGGACTGTATATGAAGAGGCCCTGCTGTAGCGTCTGCTGCTGTCCTCTGGCTCCTGACACACTCTATAACTGTGGAGAACCCCCTTTTGTTTTAAACCAAAGTGAGATCAGATAACTCCACCTGTACAGTCAAAGCAATATATCTCTGATGATATTTTACTAATGAAAATCCAAGACACAGAGGGAGGATGTGATCTGCAGGAGATCACACAAAAAGGTTGTGTAAGACCTGGCTCTTTCCCACTGGTGCTTTCATGTCTGTGAATAAACTCTGAAGCATGTTTCTGAGGCTGGTCCCTGGCTGTGAGATGAATGAATCATTTTCTTCCTTCATGAGGGAACATTAAAATAAATATCTGAAAGCTGTGACACTGCGCAGAAATCAACCAGGGTTGTGGGAGTTTTTTGTATAGAACCAAGTTCTCGTGAGGTGTGTAATTGTGTGGATTCAATGCCTGTGTGTGTGTGGGCAGAGTTGAGGTCGGGCAGACCTTTAGTGTCAGAAAGCTCTCATCATCTGGAAACTTCACTTCTTGCTTTTTATTCTTGCACGCAGCTTGTCTGTTTCAGTATGTTCACGTGCAAAGAAACACACCTAGCAATACCTGTAGAGGTGAATATAAACATGGGTGCGTTCCCACACAGGAGTTTCTGTGTGGATTTGTTAAGATAGGAGGCTGACTTTGAGGCAGGATGTAAATAAGGTAGTCAACAAAGGAACAGATTTTGTAACCAAATGAGAACATGATTTTGTGTCTTTCCTGCCTGAAAAGGAAATAAAATAAGAATTTTCTCCGGTTTAAGTGTCAGAAATTTTTTGAGGAAGGTACTTCTGTTGCGAAAGTGTGTGGCTGCTTTGCCAAAGCAAAAGCATAGGGAGGAATCTGGGTTTCAAGGAAAAGGGACCAATACCCCAACAGAAGTGGAAAATGTGTGACCATTTTTTCTCTTTTCCCTCAACTTTTCTCTTTCCTTGTTTCCTTTTTACATTCACCCCTCTCAGCTACTTATAAGCCAGACTGAAGACATGAAGAGGAGAGAAAAACAGTGAATTGCAGGAAGACACTATGGAAGGAAAGCAGAAAAATACACAGGAAATTAAATTATGCTTTTCTACATTCTTGTAAATTATTTTGTACTTGTGGAATACAACTGATGAACAGTTTCAGGAGTTTTCAATTTTCACTGAATACTTGCATGTAACTGAGCCAATACTGGTAGTTACTACAGGCACACAGTTGTATGCAAATATTCCACTATCCCATGTAGGTGACTGCATTTATTCTCTCTTATATTTATTTATATTTATTTACACCTGTCTTGTACTGTTGTTAATTCCATTTAATTCTGTCATTTATACCAGTAACAACAAGAGAGGAATCAATTTCAATGAAGTTATCCTGGCTAACAATTATAGTTATCATGACTAACTGTAATTACACGCAAAAGCAGTATATGTGCACACACACACACGCATTGCAGTCTACTCTGATTTGAGATGACATTGCAGTACAATATGGCAAATCCACATACAGTTTGTTTGTCTCTTCCAATTTGTGCTGAAATTATTGTGAAGCCAAATACAGTCTATCTACCACAGTGGTACTGCATTAAATATAATCTTTCATTTGTTTTTGTCATTTACAGAGCTAATGGTCAGCAAATTCATACATCCTGCCTTTTTTTTTTTTTCCTTAATGAAATGGAAAAGGGATGTGTGCTACATAAAAAAGAAGTTTTATTAATGTTTCATAAAATGGTTGCTACAATCAAAGGAACTGCTATGAAAATTAAATTACTGGGCTGACTCTGAAAATCAGCATAATATGCTCTGTTTAATTCAGTCATGCTAAGATGTTAGATTCCCCTTCATTCTCTCAGCTTTCTCTCTCCTTCACCTGGGGGCATCTGCTGATGAGTCTCTTCTAGAGGTTGTTTAATGACTATTTTACAGCAACTGTCAGCTTTCCAAAGCCCAGTGGCACTGGGCGTCACTGTATTACCAGCCTTTTTACACAATTTGCCCGACTGTAAATCTGAGCTTTAAAAGTACAAGTAAAGCTCTTATTTGATTTAATGACTGGCTGACGGGGGTCGATTAATCTTTTTATGCTTAGATGTTTTACTCATAAAGGTCATCCTCTGTTTGTTTACTCCTTGCTTCTCCTCTCACGGCCAATGGAAACGAGGTGAGGCGATTTAAGTATTGCACAATTGGAGCTGAGTGGCTCAGAAGATAATGCTGTTCACGGGGAGGATTGTTATTGTATATAATGATATCACAGGAAATCCCGAAGGCACCATTCAGAATCAGGGCCCCATTGTTCTAATCACTGTATAAATTCCCAGGGATACACGGTGCGATCTCTGGGATATGGATGATCTAATTTACGAGAAGGCACAATGAGTGTGCTGTAATAATACAAAGGAGAGCAAGAAAGCAAGGACACCCAGTGAAAGGAACACTCCCAGCATCTGCATAGTTTTTAAGAAAACATGAAAAGATAAAGTTTAAGATAAATTCTCCTTTAACTGCCAAGGATGGTTAGCCAGGAAATAAAGAGCAATAAGTAATATTTCCAAAACCCCTAAATGTTCATTTTCTAAAGTAACTTAGGTACTTCAATTTTGCGTTAATTTCATCTACAGTTATCAAGACTCAAGTATATTAGCCAAAAGTTGCAAATGGAATAGAGAAACAGGAGTTATTGTTACTATTAGTTTTGATTCTTTGTGTCATCAAAAATCACAGGCACTTCAGTTGTTATAGGGCACAATCTTTCTGAAGTTTATAAATATAACAACCTGGCATCTCCAAAACAAATGCTTGAAGAGCACTGTGTGTAGTTCTGCAGCCGAGAAGGCAACAACTACTGGGAAAAACTAGTAGAAAAGTCACCTCTTCATACAAGAATCTCTCTTCATTTCAACAGTCCCATCCCTCTAACGACATTAACAATTTCTTTAATGTAACAGGTTTGGTGATGCTGTCTTCCCTTTCAATTTTCACATGATCCTAGATCCTTTCTGACACTTCAGTGCCCTGGAGAAGCACATGAGCAACCTCTTTCCTACTTTAGTTTTGTATTTTATTGACTCTACTCTGTGGATTGTAAACCTTTCTGTCTCATATATGGCATGAAACCCACTTTTGACACTTAACTCAGCCTTGCCAATGTGGATTCTGCAAGTGCAAAAAAAATAGAGTTGGGTGATCCTTCTATAGCAACTGAATCTCCATGCAACTAGTAACAGAAATGTGAGGAGCAGTGATATTTACAAGAGTAGGTGAACATCATTTGATGCCAGCTCAGGAAAAGCCCTTAAAGTAGAAGCAGTGTTCTCTTGTCAGTGGTTTGTTGTGTCATGGTGTCACTTGGATGTAGCATGTCTCAGTGCAAATAGACTATACTGTTTGAAATGTCATACTCTCTGAAATTATGTGTTTCATTAAACTTTACTTACCTCCATAAGTTTTTGCAGATTTGGTGTCAAAAGAGAATCATGGATGTTGAAGTGTAGTTGACTGCAACTTTCTCTAGATTTTTTTTATTCATTACTGTCCTTTCCTGCAAGACTTTCTCCTCCTTTAGCTTTCCTCTTTCTTTAACTATGCTTCCAGTCTTCCCTCTTTTCTTTGATTTAACTTGATTACAAGTAAAATTTAAGTAGTTCACATCTGGAAATCAAAGCACGAGTAAAGGACAAGAGGCAGGGTAATGTAAAAATAACAAGGGAAAGATCATAGAATCATTAGGGATAGGAAGGGACCTTGAAGATCATCTAGTCCAATCCCCCTGCCACAAAAGGATCACCTAGACCAAGTCACACAGGAACACATCCAGGGGGGTCTTGAACTTCTCCGGAGAAGGAGACACCACAAGCCCCCTGGGCAGCCTGTTCCAATGCTCAGTTATCCTCCCTGTTAAGAAGATCCATATTTAGATGGTACCTCCTTTGTTCCAGCTTGCACCCATTGCCCCTTGTCCTGTCACCAGATGACCTTGAGAAGAGCCTGGCTCCATCCTCCTGACTCCCACCCCTCACATATTTACAGACATTAATAAGGTCAAGATGCTAGCACCTGACACCATGTGTGGGAGTGTGGGGTTTGATGGCCCTCACATTGGTATGGAAGGAGAAGGAATTCCAGTCAGTATCCATCTCCACCAGAAGTACCACCATCTGTGTAGAAGCTTAATCAGAAAACCTGCATCTTCTATTAACTGCTAGGCTGAACAAGAGCTGGGCTCTGACCCTGGCTCATTAGTAAAGAAACATGTGCATTAGAAGTGAGATTTTCTACATAAACTCATACTTCAGGCAATAGGCTGTTTTAGCTGTTATGCACTAAGGAATCTTTTCTGTCTTTGGCTTTGTTTTTAATCAGAAGCTTCATTTCAGACTGGAGAGCCTTTCCCAGTCAATGTTTTGTTGAAGTCGATAAGCTCCAGTAATCATTTAGTCCAATGCATCAGCATTTTTTCAGTGAAAAAATCATCACCAGCAAAACCTTTCTCAGTTTCACCACCCTTGTTCTTATTTGTGCTGAGATGACTCCATATCAGAAGGAAAACCACTGACTAATATAAAATTGCAAGATTAATTTGGAAGCAAACAACTTTTGGCCTATACATTTAAAAGACTGTAATTACAATGTGTGAATGGTTTTTATAATGGTAGAACTTCAGATTGAGAAGAAATCCCTGGAGCTTCCCCCTGTCTGGAAGTTTCTAACTTTAATCCAGTTAGTTTACTCTGGTATTCAACAAATTTCTTCTTGAAATCTCCTTCTCTATAAATTTCCCTTTCTCTTTGTTCTTATCTTTTGCACAATCTGCCTGAAGGAGTAGATAAATATTTTCTTTCTCTCCATTTCATCCCTCACCTCTTGGTCAGTTTTGCCTTCTCTCCCTTTCAATTCTGCCATTTTTATGAACATTTGTGCTGATTTTGGCTGGGGGAGTGCTCATTTTCTCTAGAGGAGCTTTTATGGGCCTATGTCTTGAATTTGTGCTGGAAATGGTGTTGATAACAGAGAGGTGGTGTTGTTATCAGGGAGTGGTGTTTATACAGAGTCTTTTCTGCTTCTCACAGCAACCCACCTGTGAGTGGGCTGGGGGTGCACAATAAGCTGGAAGGGCACAGTTTTGCCAGCCCAACCCTCTGACCAAAGGGATATTTGATGCCATATAATGTCAAGTTTAACGTATAGAACTGGAGAAAGAAGAGGTGAGGGACATTCAGAACTGCCTTCCTCAATGACCCCTTATACTAGATGGAGCTCTGCTTTCCTGCAGATGGGTGAGCACCTATCTTGCAATGGGAAGTAGTGAATAAATTCCCTGGTTTGCTTTGCTCACATGAGTGTCTTTTCCTTTACTAATCAAACTGCCTTCATTCCAAACCACAAGTTTTCTTACTTTTACCCTTCTGATTCTCTCCTTAATCCCACCAGAGATGCAGTGAGCAAGTGGCTGTGTAGGGTTAAACTATGACAACATCTTCTAAGGTCAATAAGCATTTCACTAATACCTGTCTTCGATTCCTACAGGGAGAGAAATCAAGAAGGGCTAATCTCAGCTTTCTATGGACTGCAGTCCTCCTGTGATGCCAGTGTTGGCTGGCCAGTTCACTGTGTCAGTCTGCCAAAAGTTCCTAAAAATAAGCATCTAATGGATATCTCAGGAAACCAGAGCACAACATTTCAATGAATGTGAGAAAAAACTTGCAATTTCTCCATGTTAAACAGTGAGGTTGACGATGAAAACCTCCGGAGTCGGTAGTCTGGGAATCCTCTGCTGTCTTCACCTGTGTTTTCTCATAATGTGAGGTACGAAAGAGACTTTTTTCATAACTGGGTCTGCACCATTACAGTTACCCAGTCCCAGCCAGGATACGGGACAGTAAGAGGCACTTTTGGCTGATCTGTTTGGCCAGAGAGCATATATACTACTCACCAAGTACAAGCCAGAAGGGTAAGGACTTGATTCCTGCCTATCTTACATTTCGCCTTGCTTTGAGCCATTTCCTACCCTATGTCACATGGTAACTGCTAACTAGCCAGTCTAATCTTGTGTCCTTCATGATGATGAAAGGTCTCATAGAATCACTTACTCAGTAACATTAAGAAAGGTCTGTGGACTTACTAAACAAGCCTGTGCTTATGCATCAAGTTCATTCTTTCATGCAGTGTAAACTCCCTTCTGGTCACTGAAACCATGGTGTAGAAAAATGTTAATGGCCCCTGTGTTCTTTCTGCCATTCCCACTGTAGAAGAATCACATTTCTTTAAAAAGCCTGATGCTTCCAGTTACTTTAGTAATTATACTCACTCCACAGGCAAATTAATCTGAAGTGGATCTGTAAATCTCTGACCAGAGAGCAGGAGATGTTTAGGCTTGATAATTCAATATGATACTATCAGTACCAGACCTGGGACTTAAACAAGTAGAGTCTCTAGTGGTCCTACCTCCTTTTTTTCCATTCAATATTCTTCCCTTTCAAAGACTGTTTTGCTAACTACAGTTCTGGACCTCTATCCCTCTGCTTCTAGATATATGTTCTGATTTCTCATGTAAATATGATTTCATCTTTTGATCCCTATCATTTTTCAGGCTTGGGCTGGAGATAGCAGAGCTATGTAGATTCCTGTTTTTCTCATAACCAATTTGGCAGGCATGTGTCAGTTTGATCGATAATGATGTCTGGATTAGGCAGTCCCAGTGGCAAAAATGGACTCTTCTTAGGCTTATTGCCAGATTTTGAAAGCCGCTATAATGACATTCTGCCAAGCAAGCAAGATCTGAATGCTGATTGAACCCCTTTAAAAAAAAAGTGCAGACTAATAGGCATTATTGCGTGAATAATAATTAGCACAATTAAGTGGCTGGCACTTTGCCTGCAAAATTTTTCAGAGCACACAATTGAAAAGCTCTACAGAGTTTTGTTGACTATTGTCAAGTATAAAGTAATGGAAGGAAGGACCTACCAAGAATGATGCAATCTTTCACATCATTCATCTGTAGCGTATTAAAAATTGCTAAGGAAGAAAGTGTCAATGGGACCAAATCGAAAGGCAGACAAGAACTGTGGATCTTGAAAGTTCCCTGTGCCTCCTCTGGTCCAGAGTTCATTAAAGGAAGAAAAACTCTTGCAGGTGCAAATATTGCCATCTTCAAAGGTTTCTCCCATGTTTTAAGCTGTTTGGGGTGGGGTTTTGACACTTTCCTAAAGTTCATGCAGAAACTGAATGGGGAATTAGATTAGGACACTGAAAAGGGCTAATTGTCCTTTGTTCTTCCTGAAGTTGACAGGCTGAAGGACAGATGCGCTTTCTAAGTCTCTTGTCTTCACTGGGTAGTAAGTTCAGCATAGAATCACAGAATCATTAGGGATCGGAAGGGACCTCAAAAGATCTTCTAGTCCAATCCCCCTGCCACAGCAGCATAAGCACTGAGTAAATCTTCTATCTATGTAAAGGTACAAATGGCCCTTTTAGTTCCAAAGATGTGTTCATGACTATCAAATCAAGATTATTTTTGTACCAAGTCCTCAAATTCAGCCTTATTTGCCATGTGTATAGTTTGGTATGAGCTACATATAGCATAGTAATATATTAGCTTATCAGCAGCTCAGGCAAAACACTGATAAATCCTGGAATTTCATAAGGAATTAATAGATAGGAGCAGACTTATAGGAAATAAAGTCTATTAAAGAAATTTAGTTTAAAAATAAATTACATGTTAACCCGTAAAAATAAATGCAAACTTTTATGAGGCTTTTATCTTAGATACACATGATCTCCTGGCTGAACAGCACGTTAGTAATGCATCTTATAGGGATGGAAAACTGGGAAGCTGGTAGGTCTCTAAAGGTAGCTGTCAATGAGGCTGTCATTTTGAAAGGAGTGGTTCCAACAGGGTGCTTCAGAGATCAGTACTATTCAATATTTCCTCGAGGTCTAGGAAGTAAGTACAAAAGCGTTGCTGATAAAATTGGCAGGTGACACAAGATTGCCAAAGTGGGACATGTCGATGGAGATGTCAGTCACACCAACCGAGCTGAATTGCACAGCAAACTGTGCCTTACTCAAACAAACTCTGTCCTAACTTGGAAGCACAAAGTTGCAGTCCTGGGAGCATGGAGTGCAGGTAGAGGATGTCGTTAACATGGTTACTCCCCTAAAGACATATGGATAATTATAGACAAAACCCCTGTCAAGCTCCTAGTGCAATATGATGGTAAAAAACAATGCCATCAGTGCATTCATTAGCAAGGAAGCCTTAACCAGATGAACAGTGTTTCTACTTTTCTATAGGACAACAGTAAGACTGATACCTGACTACTACAGAAGTTATTGTCCACATTTAAATCTTTGAAAGGGTTAGTAGAAAACCGAAATTGCAGCAATGCTCCAGAAATAAAGATTTCCAGGGGGATACAAGGATTCCAGCTGCTGAGGTAACCTGTTGACAAAACATTGGCATTTCCATATGGAAAAAATCTGGGTACAGTGGGTTCTGAAATGCACTAAAATATGTGTAAGATGAACTTACGGCTGGTAACTGTAGCCATATGAATGCAAAGTAAAAATTGATCACTGATTTTTAATACTATGAGCAGCCAAAAAGCACAACAAAATATCAGTAAAAAAATACAGTAGCTCTGGTATTTTCTGAATAAGAAAAGGGATCATCTCTCAGGGAGGCTGCATTTAGCCAAGCATGTCACTGGCCTCAGTTCTAAGTTAAAGGGGTAAAACTCCAGAAATTACTGTACTTCATGAACTAGCTCCCTTATTTTATCTCATGTGACCTTAGGAACACTTAAGACTTTTTAGTCTTCCAGCCATTAAAATAACTTAGACGAAATGGTATAAAATGGGAAATTCAGATATGTTTGATGTGCTATAGCTGTGCTACTAACTGATAATCACACACCCCCTGGGCAGCCTGTTCCAATGCTCTGTTACCCTCACTGGGAAGAAGTGTCTTCTGATATTTATATGGAACCTCCTCTGTTCCAGCTTTCATCCATTGCCCCTTGTCCTATCACCAGATGGCCTTGAGAAGAGCCTGGCTCCATCCTTCTGACATCCACACCTCACATATTTATAGACATTAATGAGGTCACCCCTCAGCCTCCTCCAAGCTAAAGAGACCCAGCTCCCTCAGCCTTTCCTCAACAGGGAGCTGTTCTACTTCCTTCATCATCTTTGTTGCTCCACGCTGGACACCCTCCACAGCTCTGTGTCCTTCTTGAACTGAGGGGCCCAGGACTGGACACAATACTCCAGATGCAGTCTCAAAAAAGAAAAAAAGACCCTCAAAGTAGATAAAAGTGAAAAATCAGTGTTTGCTTTTTGTGGCTGTTTCCATTGTAGATGTAAATCTGTAGTTTTGTTTAATAGAACATCTTAAGAAGATCATGTGGCTTTCCATGAACTGATTCTGCTTCTGTTTTGAGCTTCCAAATTGTCTCAGTCCACTAGAGTGTCATCATTCTTCATTTACACCCATGGAAGAGACTACGGGGAATACACTCAAACACTCCTCACTTAGTTGTATAGATTAGAAATACTGAAAAAGCGCTAATTATCGTCTAACTTTTAAAGAGTTCAAGTGTTCCATTGGATCAGATCAAAAATTTTCTTCTAAAATTAGAGTATTCCTTTTGCTTGTGTCTGACTATGACTGATGATCTCATTGACAGACACTACTCTACTGGCTATTCTATTGCTGTAGTTACTCGTTTCTCTGATGTTGAAGTGGGGGTTTTTTTAAAGAGTGATTCTGTTTGGAACCGAAGCCAAGATTACCAAATTAATTAATGAGGACCAATTCCTTGTAATATATATGCACATTTCCAAAGTATATATTTGGCTAATAAAAATGAAAAGAGCTTGGCCCCTGTTTGTTACTATTCAGCCTTCAAAGGCAAGTCCCCACATGCAAACAGTTTAGGAGGTGGAGAGACTGGAAAATCATAAAGGTGTCATTGAAATAGTAATCAAAATAAAACAACTGACAGACAATGAGAGAGGATTAAATGGCATCTATTAAGTATTGAAAAACAAATTTATGCCAAATAAGAAAAGAACATCAAAGAAAGAACCTCTTGCACAGTTAAAGGCAGTGAGTCAGTTCATGATGAAAGAGCTAGTTAGAAGTATGAATGCAGTTTATGAAATATTAGCAATCCTCCCACCAAGATGCAATCAATTCTTGAGTATGCAGTATGTGTTTGTAGCAGTAGTGAATAAGAAAATATTCTGAAATCTTTTGACATATACACAAGTCATAAACATTAAGTAGTCCACTTCAGAAAGCTTCAAACTGAAGAACCACGTAAAACCTCCTTGTGCCTCACTTTCATTATATGAAGTGAGTGTTCCAGTCTCATAGGAATTTGAGGAGCTCATCAATATTTGTTAATCTGCGAGTTCCTGATGAGAAGTGGTATGTGGTATTTCAGCACACCTGAAGTGGCAGAAGCATTAACTGCCACTTAAAAAATTCAAGATTATAATATTTTCCCTCATGCACAGAAATAACAAAATATTGTGAAAGCTGTGAAAAAAACCAAAGGGGAAGAAAGATTAAAAATTGCCCTTTGGATCTACTATAACCTCTTCACTTTTACCTGTGTATAGTAGACTTGCAATTGTTTAAAAAAGGCATTATCTGCTTACATTAGTCACAAACTCAACAAAAATGTTTAGCCACTTGTGAGGCAGAAGAACTTCGATCATTTCATACAATCACAAATTAAAGTGGATTGAAAATGAGTCATAGGAGAGAAAAGCAATCTTAGGACTGAAGACAGTCAATAGCAGGTGATGTAGATAGAGATGTCTCAAGAGAAAGTAACATCCTATCAGAAAAAGGAGGGTTGGAGCAACGTTTCACCTCAGCAGGCTGGAAGATGGAAAGACAAAATTATTTCTAGGAATTCCAAGAACAACTCCTGTAATGTTTTAGCTTTCAATTGGCCAAGGGGTGGAAAAAAGAGATGATAAAAACATAAAGGAAAATGTAAAGTTCTGGGTACTCACAAGAGATTTAGTCTGAGACTGTGACACTAAACATTGTGTCCCGGTTTCATTCCACTAGGCTTTAAATATAAGATCACCCAGCTCATTTAGGGAAGGATCTCTCTTCTTTCCTAGAGAAAAGTGGGAAGGGAAATTTTTCTCAGATGCCCACCTCAGATATAAATCTCTCTTTTGGTCACCTGTTTCTCTCTATGGACTACAGAGGGATCTTGAATTATTAGTTAAAGCTCAATAACAGTTAAATTTTTTGGTGGCTAAAGCCAGATAAGATGAATCCTACCCTTTGTTTTCAACCCATCACCTGGGTTGAAATGCTGCTTGGGAGGAAATGGAGTATTTGCCTGTAGACATTACAATGGAATCCAGATCCATACCTGCCACTAGGAATCGGAAGCCTAGAGAAGACTGTTGTTTTGGACACACAAACAATGTCAAATGTTTCAGAGTTTTAGAATTTTGAATCTTATTTTTCCTATTATTCATCTATTTCTATCCAGAAATATAGTCAATAGTCATAGGACAAGAAGAAATGGCCTCATGTTGTGCCACAGGAGGTTTAGATTGGACATCAGGAAGAATTTCATCCCTGACAGAGGGGTCAGAGATTGGAACAGGCTGCCCAGGTAGGTGGTGGAGTTGCCGTCCCTGGAGGGGTTCAAAAACCATGCAGATCTGGCACTTTGAAACATGGTTTGGTGGGCAGGGTGGGTTTGAGTTGACAGTCAGACTGGAAGATCTTGTTGATCTCTTCCAATTCTAAAGATTCTACAACTACGATGCTCTCTCAGTTCTTTAATATAGAATCTAAACTTCTCGTTAGATTTTATGTCTCTCTATAAATGTGTGTACGTATTAACAGAGATGCATAAACACACGCATCTATGCATGTGACAGTGCTTCTTCAAACTGTGTATTCTCACAGGATAATTACGGAAATTTCACAGGAGAGATATTTGTTACCCTAACCCAATATGTCCCATGAAAAAAAGATTCAAATATCACAGCCGTAGTACTGTGAGCATCGTGACTTCTCCCAGTGAGTAAAATAGGAGAAATTCCTTCTCGAGAGCAAAAAGCCAAGCTGATTAAGTCAAAGAGGCGTTATAAACCCCAAGGGAAAACAAGATGCTGTATTTTTGAAGCATTCCCAGCAGAAGTCTGAGAAATCTTACATGTCCTCTCACCACGATCCATCATTATAACTTAGCTGTTTGCAAATCCTCAGCAGGTCATCATATTTTACACTTGCTAACCATGTAAACACAACTGGGGACTCCTAATTACTCTAGATAATCTCAAAAACTTTCCACGTCTGTAAAGCATGCAAAAAAGGCTGGGAATACATCATTTCCCATCTTGTTGTGTTTTGCTCATGTCTATTTGTATAGCTGTCATTTTCTGAATCTCTGACTGCAAGCACAAAGCATCTCTCTCATACACATGTGCCAGCTCCTAACAACCCTGGAGATGCTCCCTTCTCGTTCTGCATACAGCAGGTGGGTGTGCTGTGCTTTTGCTAAATTGTTTAATCAAAGTGCTTCATACTGAAGGGTCCATGAATAAATATTGTAAACATCACCAGGGGAAGAGATTTATATTTACTCCAGTTTTGCCAGAAGAAAACCCAGATTATCTGGAGTCAGCAGTTGAAGTTTTTGTACATTAGAGATCATCAAGTGTATTAAGTAGAGAACCATGTACGAAAACCCCAGCACTCTGCTAAGTCTGGAGGAACATTGTTCCCAAAACAGAAGGGAAAATTGTATGTTTATTCTTGTATTTGGGTGAAATACACACCAGTATGGCTTCTGGCTCCCCTGCTGGAACTGCGCGGTCAGATGTGTCACAGTTACCAGCATCCCGGAGAAACTGAACGTTGCTGCCACAAAGCTGAGAATCTGGAGTAACATTGGAGCAAGCAGCTCTTTTCTCAGCCAGGGAGACTCAAAGAAGAGTCCAGAGGAAGTCTCATAGAGACAGACTAAATTCCCCAAGCCAGGAGAAACAATGAGAATGAGGGCAGGTACTGCATCCCAGCACAAATGCCAGGACCTTATGGGAGCACTGAGATGAGTCGGCAGGGACCAGGCATGGGGAAGGGGTCATGGCCGTTCTACCCCCACCTGCCTGCTTACATAGGCAGCTGCCTGCTTTACCTCTTCCTAGAGTCTGCCTGCTGCCTGTCAGGTTTTACACACAGAGCAGTTACTGTTTATTGCTGTGCTAAGGTAGCGGTATCAAGGGTATGGTAATGATCACTTCCTACAGGGAAGCTTTAGGGAAACAAATGAATATACAGTTATCGTAAGTACATGCTATACCGAGGTAATAGTTTAGTATGATCAAATCTGAGATGCCTGTTAGGATGAAGGAGAAGGAAGGATTTACTACAAGCAGCTAAAATTTAGTTGGTACAGTGTTAAATGCATTCTTGTAGGTAGAGCATGGCTTGGCATGACAGAACACTGTGATACTCCACAGGGACCTGCACTGCAGAAATCACTTTTTAAATGCAACTAGTGTGCTAGTAGTTGCATTTTAGTTCTTCCCAAATTGTGTTCATGAGGTCAGGAAAAAGTTATAAGGAATTACGTGTTCATCCATTATCTGTGGCTTCATCTTAGGAATTTTGTGGCAGCAGAGTTTGCTTTACAGGTTCTTCCTGTTTCTGGACCATTGCAGTGCTGCTGCAGCTACCTCATAGCATGCTCCTGCATGGAGGTTACTGTCACCTTGACTTGCATACACACAGATATACACCTGGAAATATACTACTACATCCATGTGTGAATGTGTTCAGGTACAGACATACGTTTGTATTTGTGTGCATATATGTGTATGTGGCTATTCCTGTGCTTCACTAGAACTGTGAGATGATCTGCATGGCTTTTTTCTTGTTCCTTATGGAGAGAAAAGAAGATAAATTGCATGGAAGAGACAGAGTGGGATAGGATTAGGCCATGTGAAAAGACAAGAGAGCCATTCAGCTAATTTTGCTGCCAGGTGATTCACAGTACTGCCTCTTTTGGGGGGTAGAACGTTCAGCAATCACACATATGGTCAGAGGGCACACTAGTAGTTTTTACAAGGAGTGCTCATATTACCATCCATATTGGTATTCTGGGCCAGGTTCTGCTTTTTGAGCACCTATAGTGATTCAAGAGAGCTATTTGTATGAATGATAGTGGCAGAATGAGAATCTCTCCTTCTTCATCTGCCTTTCGTTTCAGCTCTGTGACAGAAACTTCACCACTAAGGTTTTGCTGTATTCAGTCCTGCCTGTGATGAAAAGATTTATATTTGTGTTCAGAAATCCAGAGCCATATGGTGAATGTGGGAACTGGACAGCAATCAGGAGTGATTGATTCAGCCTTGGTCTATCAATTAAGTGGCAGAGCAGTTTTAATCTTTCTTTAAATTATTTTATTTTAAGCTTGGGACTCCCCTGGAATATTACAACTCCTTTAACCATGCCCATGACAGCTGACTTGTACCCATAAACTTTGGTGCATTGATCTACTAGTTCAGCTACTTCAATGCATCTTCTTTCCATAAATATGCCTGAGCTACAACTTTATTCCAGTCTCACCAGAGGTATCTTACTGTGAGTGATTTGATACGTGCAGCAGTACCTGCACATGCAGCCCAGTACCTGCTTTGGATAGGCAGACATCATCCACACGAGCGCTGTGGCTGTATAGTAACCTGCAGTTGGTGACTCAGTGCATTTCCCCATTTATGATAGAGAGAGGCACTGGTTAATAAGAGTTCCCCTCTTTTTCCCAGGGGAGGGGGGGATGCGAGGGAGCAGTGGAGAAGGTCCAGGCTGCTGCACCAAACAAAACAAACAAAACAAGACAAGAAAAGGAACAGCTTTGTCCTCGTTCACATGTTTAGCTCATGTCTCTTGGATTCATTCCTTACTTTGTTTCAGCTTTCTGTACTGACAGCGATTCCTGTATGCAGTTGCATGGCAAGATTAACCTTAAATCCTCCCCTCCTCCTTCCCCCTCTAGCCCCTGCCTGTCATTGTCTGCTCTTGAGTAAGCAAAGTGAATGTGGCCAGAGCGGTGTGGGACTGTGTTTTTCCATTCTCAAGGGCAGCCACCCTTCTCATCAGCAAAACCATGCTGGCTGCTAGAGATTCATATGTTAAACTGATTTCCAGTCACAAGGTTTGTTTCTCACTGGCGAAGCACTCAGCATAATAATACTTTACACCTTGTGCTTCAGCAGCCCTTTCTCAACACTGATTTCACCTCCAGCCTTCTCTGAGGTAACCACTATTATCCCGCCATGTGAATGGGGAAGCAGCAGCCCACAGAGGTTCCCTGACCTATCCAGAGTCGTGCGAGAAATTAGTAGCAAAGCAGGGAAGAGAAAATAAAGACTCCAAGCTAACGGGCTTGCATGGCACAGCTGGAACAACTGTCAGGTGTTCAGGCAAGGGTTGACACTACAGAAAATCAAATACAAATTAAAAGTAAATCCTTTTGGGGGGGAACACCGTTTTCAGATGAGAGAACTGAGGTGAGAGAAGAGTTAAGTCATTTGCTTGAGATCCCACAGGTAATTCTTACCCAAACAGCAGTGATTTGTGTAGCAAAGACAAGGAGAGAGACCATAATTAAATAAGTGACTTCTCTGATGTGTTATTAAACACAAAGAAACAAGAAGAAAAAAGGAGTGTAGTGCTCTATGTCGAACTTTTAGAAACCCAACCCCGGTTGCTGTTATTTGATCACTGTTTCTTTGTTTGATTTGATTTTACTTCGCTCTTTTGTTTTCTTTCACTTGTCCTTTTGTTTCCTTTGAGGGTGGGTGTTTTAATTATTAAATTGCTTGTTTCCTTTAAGCACATCAGTTCTGTTAACAA
The DNA here is from genome assembly GCA_013397515.1 of Upupa epops. Taxonomy (NCBI): domain Eukaryota; kingdom Metazoa; phylum Chordata; class Aves; order Bucerotiformes; family Upupidae; genus Upupa; species Upupa epops. The sequence goes on from VZRI01004513.1 coordinate 546,834, forward strand.
GTGCTTTGTCGCTTCTCTCTTTTAGTGTTCTCTATTCCCCAGCAATACCCACTTTCTGATTTTAAATTGTCTCATACATTTGTTCACATTTTCTGCCTCTCTAAGTCTTTATTTTGTATTGATCCTCAGCTCTGGTCTCTACCTTAGGTTGTGGAATCCTGGAGAACCACCCCTCTTCAATGTACTTTAATTTCATGTTTATTGGACTGAAAGTGAGAAAAATGGTAGCTCTGAGGTGATGTCTGTACAGAAGATGACAAGGACTGTATTCTATCTGTATATGTCATTATGCTTATTTTATTGCATTGTAATATATTAGTCCTGAACTCTTTTCCTAGGCCAATGGCATAGAATTCTTATAACCAGCTATCACACCTTAAAAAACAAGCCTTGCATTAATCTAAGGGTTTTAGCTGTTCATCGTCTGTTTTATCTGTTGTCTACTTAAAGAACAGCTGCTAACCACTGCTATGAATCCAAAACCACATCCTCGCCTTTTCGGTCTGGCTAACAGATATTCAATAATATCCCATGAGAAATCCACAAATGGACTTTTTGTTAAATGTAAAATTATTCCCTTTCTGTTGACTTAGAAAAATTTCATGGTTTCACTTTTTTTTACTGTTGCCACCAGAGAGAAGAAAAAGGATGCTTGTGCCTAGGATTTCTATGTGTGTGTCTGTTTTTGTTTGATCTGCTGTTCTTTCTTTTCATACAATGCACCCATCTCAAACACATTTCCTAAACTTCCTAACTATGTCCTGAAGTGATGTATTTCCAAGCCTTTCCACAACTGTGCTACTTAAAAAAAAAGAGGGGCTAGCAATATGCCTAGCTGTGTGAGCGTAATGTTGTAATGATGTTACATAAACCAATACTCCCAGTAGTAATTGCAACTGGAAAGCCTGTTCGCTTCATTGATCCTAAGAGAAAAACAAGTACAGAGCAGATCTTAGGTCTCCTGTCCTAGTCCTCTGCTTAGCTCACTAGGTCATGATTCAGATGATAACCAGGATCTCAAAGAGCTAGTCATTAGTTCCAGCTGGTACCTAAATATAACCATTTGGATGCAACAGAGAGATGAGTTTATGGCGAAGCTGTGGGGGTATGTTCCTCCGACAGCTCCCCTACACAAAACTCCCCATTGATTGTGTGTGGAGCATCCCTCAGCAGGCTGTTGGAACACTATGGCTCCCCTGTGATTCCACAGTGGAAGAAATTCAAAGAATTTGTCTCTGACCACAGAAATTATGAGGCCATGCAGAAGTCCTCCGTGAACGGCGGGGAGCAGGGAAATAGTTCAGAGCCTGTTTGGCTTCTTCCTTTCTTTTTGTTTTGTTTGTTCTCTTTTTGGACTTCACATGGGAAGAAGAAAGAGTTGAGAGGGAATTCTGGAAAGTTTTCAGCCCTGGCCTACCTCTGCTTCCACTGAAGTATAGGTCTAAAATCCTGCTATCCTCAACGGGAACCAAGGCAAAGACTTAGTATTTTCTTACTGTTCCAGAGGTGGGCTCCCGGAATGTTCAGAAATGTTAATGTTCCATTCAACAGAATTTTTAATAACACATTTTAAACACGTACTTTGTGCTGCTATAAAAAAGCATTTTGTTCAAGACTAAAACGTCACTTTCATGCTGAAGAAGAAAGGTTGTTGTTGCCTACAGGAGGTGAATTCACAGCCAAAACACACAGGGTGTTTGCAGCTTCCTTGTCTGGTGGTTGCATTACTTAGCTCATATATGTTACTTCCATTGTAAGTTCTCAAACTGTTTTCAAGCCATGTTTCTCCACCTGTAATCTGAGGATCCAGGAAACATTCAAAAGTAATCAAAAAACTGATTGGATATTAGGAAGCACTTCCTCACAGAAAGGGTCATCAGACGCTGGAATGGAATATGGTAGAGTCTCCATCTCTGGAGGTATTTTGTGCCATGGTCTAGCTGTTGGGTGATGTTAGGCCATAGGTTGGATTTGATCTCAGGGTTCTTTTCCAGACTCAGTGATTCTGTGGTCCATATACTGCTCCTAGCCCAGGAATTTATAGCTGCTAGTTGCTCTGTGTTGTCAAGAGGTGAGGTGATCCTGCTCCTGGTGAGACTACACCTTGAGTACAGGTGCAGTGTTAGGCACTGTGGTGTAGGAAGGACATCAAGGTGCTAGAGAGGGGGCAGAGAAGGCAACTGAGCTGGTTAGGGGTCCAGAGAATAGATCTGTTGAGGCGAGGCTGAAGGAGCTGGGGTTATTCAGCCTGGAGAAGAGGAGGCTGAGGGGAGACCTGCTCCCTACAACTACCCAGAGAGAGATTATAGTGAGATAGGTGTTGGCCTCTTCTCTCTAGTGATAGGACAAGAGGAATTGGGTCAAGCTGTGCTCAGGGAGGTTCAGATTGGATATTGGGAAAAACTTTTTCCCAGAAAGAGTGGAAGGCCTTGGAAAAGTCCACCCAGGGAAGGGGTGGAGGCACCATATCTGAAGGGGTTCAACAAATGGGCAGTCATGGTGTTTCATTAGATGATTTAGTAGTTTGGGGCTGTAGGACAGATGGTTGGAATTGATTTGAATGGATTTTCCAACTTTGAACATGATTCTGTGATTCTATGATTCCAACAGCTAATTTAACCAGTTCCTTGAATTGTCTGGTGTCCCAGTTACCTCACATTCAGGGCTACACACCTGCCAGCAGGTTTCCTTGGAATCTGGTTTCAGTTGCACTGTCTTGAACACTCTATGCCCACTTCTCTAGACCAGACAATCACATATTTTTACTACAGTTCTTTTCACATCTGCAAACGTTGCTGGTGGGTTTTTTCATTTCTTCCATATTAGTCACTATTTCTTTACAAAATCCAGAATAAACACAACACCCATCTCAGAATCAGAAGTGCCATCTGCTCTGATGCTTTGTTGCTTTCTAATGTGTTGAGAAATTATTTTGTTTGTTCTTCTGAAAGATCAGTGGTATTGGGCTGTGCGCCTTAGTATGCTACAGACTTGGCAAGGCTCAACAGTGATATTTTCTAGTTTTGCTACTTAAGCCCATGTCCTCTGACAGTTCACACCCGGTCAAGAAGAAAACACATGCATTGCTCTCAAATATCAAACCAGTTCATTTTTTATCCCTTTCCCAGTGACATAAGCAGTAACTTTGAGGCCATTTTACACAACTGTGAGATGTCTCTTGTATAGGTTGTCCCAGGGGAATCATGGAATCCTTAGAGTTCGGAAGGGACCTCGAAAGATCATCTAGTCCAATCCCCCTGCCACAGTAGGATCACCTAGATCAAGTTGCACAGGAACACATCCAGGCAGGAATAAGGCAGTGAGCTTACTTTTGGAGGCAAAACTTCACCTGTGGTTATAGCAATCCACATATTTCAATTCTACCCTAAATGAACTAGAGGGTTATATTTAGTTTTTTCAAATTGATTTTAATTTTTATTCCTCATCCATTGTCCTTTACTGTCTTTTCATGCTTCTAGTGCTTTATCTCAACCATTCTTCTCTCATCTAATTCTCATTTGTTTTTACTGTTTCTATTTTCTTGGGTGTTCTTTCTTTTGACGTAGTATTCATGTACCAGACATGGTTGTGAAATATGAATTTAAAAGTGATTGAAGTCATGTGTGTTGAGGCCACAGGAAGTATCCCTGGGATTTGTAGTACAGTATCGAAGGGAACCATCATAATGGAACAAGACAATCTCTGCTGCTCAAACCTGAGGTTCACAGAAATGGCAGCCAGAGCTGTTTCCATCATTATTTTGCACTTTTCTTTAGCACAAGCCTGGTTTTCATAGCAACGACAGTGTCCTGTGGATATACACGGGTTTGTAGTTGTGTTGAACTATTGGTAAATGTTTCTGGAGATTAAGACAATAGTATTTTCATTATCAAATATCAATATTTTTATTGAGGAGATCTACATTTTCACACAAATATCTTCTAAATAGCTGTATTTCCTAGAATGACATCAATTGTCCTTTTAGAAATCAAGGGCACTGGTGATGAATTTTAACTGGTTAATTTCAGAAATTAAAAATTCATATTGAAACTGCTATAGAAGCATTCTGTCAAGTCTTTTATAATGCTACTAACCATTAATAGTTTGATCCCAGGAAACAATCTGTAGGACAATTTGGTCTCATAATTACCTGTTCTACAGGCAGTAAGTAAAATACCCTGTATGAATCTTTCTATGAGATGATACTAGATGCCGGTTCAGTTCTGTTATACCCAAGGTTAATTTCTCTCTATAGTTTGATTAGAGGAGGTGGGCATGTACTGTTCAATGTCAGAAACACAAATTAGCATGACTGGGCACAATCAATAACTCATGCTAAGAAAAGCTCAAGGCAAGGATAACAAGACTGAAGGTATGTTGGTTGAATGAAGTAGAAATTTTCAGTTCTCATTGTTCAGCTTTTACCATCATACAGGCATGGAATCATTAGGGATCAGAAGGGACCTTGAAGATCATCTAATCCAATCCCCCTCCCACAGCAGGATCAACTAGACCAAGTCAAACAGGAACGCATCCAGGTGGGTCTTGAATGTTTCCAGAGAAAAAGACTCCACAACCTCCCTGGTCAGCCTGTTACGATGCTCTGTTACCCTCACAGGGAAGAAGTTCCTGCTGATATTTATATGGAACCTCCTCTGTTCCAGCTTTCATCCATTGCCCCTTGTCTTATCATCAGATGACCTTGAGAAGAGCCTGGCTCCATCCTCCTGGCACCCATCCCTCACATATTTATAGACATGAATGAGGTCACCCCCTCCGCCTCCTCCAAGCTCAGTAGACCCAACTCCCTCAGCCTTTCCTCATAAGGGAGGTGTTGTACTTCCTTCATCACCTTTGCTGCTCTACGCTGGACACCCTCCAGCAGCTCTGTGTCCTTCTTGAACTGAGGGGCCCAGAACTGGACACAATACTCCAGATGTGGCCTCACCAGTGCAGCGTAGAGGGGGCGGAGAACCTCCCCCAATATGCTAATCACCCCCTTCTTATCCCCCAGGATGCTGTTGGCCCTCTTGGCCACAAAAACACATTGCTGACTCATAGTCATCCTGCTGTCCACTATCAGAGTAAAAAGAGCCATTAGGCACACTGGTAGATCATGCTGTTTAACTAGATACTGCAGAATTTAGACCAGAAGCTGGGAAATATTGCAAATGGCAACATGAATGAAAGTATACTGATTGTTGTGTGATCAAGTACTAAAATCCTCACAAATTTTTTACAGTAAAACCCAAAACACAACAAAGGTCAAGGATTTGAGTGCACGTGGCAGACTGTGCAAAGGCAGGCTGTTGTAGAGACTGGAAAGAACGTTACCAGTTGTACTCTTTGGATCATATCTATTAATGATGAGAAATGCATGAACTTGATCAAGTGAGGTCTTTTTTCCCTGGATACTTCTACAGCATGAACTTTACTTTTGATATGACTAAACGTGATTCTCTTTACAACCATCCATACTGGCTCTTGCTCAGGTTGTCCAGCTCTACCATCTCTTAATTCCTCCCAGCAGATTAGTGATGAAACATTTTTGCTCTCAGTGGTGAGTCAGAGCATCCAAGGTCATGTCACATGGACTCCAAAATCTCACAGACAGCCCTACACAGCTGCAGGCCAACTTTATCCTCTTTCATGGTAATCTCATTAGTACCTAGCTATAGGAACACACAGCTCAGAAGTGGGACATGAAGAGTGGGTAACTGGACAAGACAATGAGTACAAATTCATCTTAATAGATTACACATCATACATGGTCCAGCTACTGCTAACTTCTGTTTGCTTATATTCTGGTTTGGAAGACAGGAAAAGGCATAACCATTTTTTAAAAATCTATTCATTAAGATTCCCGTGGAAACAAAGAACAAATCAGTGGACAAATTCAGAGTAAATCTGGGTTTGAAACCTTATATTTGGTTGCATTTTGAAGCTTCTTGATAGAAACGGGATCGATGTGCTATGTTAATAATATGTCAATATACCAGGATCACTTGTCTCTTTCAGGCAACTACCTGCAAAAAGACTCCATAAAAGATAACTGCATAAAATTCTAGAGGGGTTGGGGTGTGTGTGTTTGTGTGTGTGTGTAATCTTGGGTTTGTTTGGGTTTTTTTTGTCCTCAGATGATATCTTTTTCTGTAAGGTTTTGAACAGTTATTTGAACAGATACTCCATTATCTATAAATTAACCTTCACTGAAAAGCCACCTGGCTAAAACACTTCAGATACTGGAGACTTGGCAACATTGTATGACCACAGCAAGCCCTCACTAGTCCAAAACCCCAAGTACTTGAGACCTATCCTTCACAATATGTTAATAAGCACAAATTCAAAGCTTTTCCCATCTTTAGCTTAATGAATTTTTAGCATGTGAAAACTGAAGTTAATCTAATAGTTAATCTGCACCCGAACCTGTACGATGGGACAGGAAAGGCCATTCTAACAGTTGCTATGCATCAATTTGCCTAAACCTATGGAGATGTCACAGAAAACCTTACCCTTTGAAAGCACCAGACTGCACAGTTATGGAGTGACTCAGTTTGTTCACTTTCAAAGCACTGCTTTTAGCATTCTGCTGGTATTCATGTGTTCCCAGTGTTCCTTGTATCCACATGTCATACCTCCAAAGAGGAACCAGCCAGGAGCTAGCACCATATCCTCAGACACAGGAATGTGTGTTCTGATCCACTGCAGAGCCCTTAAAAAGTGTAAATACCTGGGACAGACTGGCCTCCCTGCTGTGTGTAAATACTAAACAGTGTCACTAAGTTCAGCTTGCTGGAGGGATTTATTCTGTTTTACCAGATCAAGATTGACTAAAAACACCACTTCAATGACTGAAAAAAATAACCTTTCATAGCTGGAATATTTCATAAAGGCAAGTGTTTGTTTTGTGCCGCTTTGTGAAGGGTCAAGACCTAGAAAACCATCTGGAAATATTTGTCTAAATACATATATTGATAAATTTAGAGGGAGTTTTTGCTGCCAAGACTTCTTCTTTGACAAAAAGTTTCCATAATAACCCACAGATAAACCTTTTATCCACTTAAAAACAATAAATAAAGAGCTCTAGCAAACAAAACCACACAAATTCTTCTTCCTGCGCATGTGACTCTCACCATCCAGCATTCAGCTTCTAGGCTAGAGAGCTGGGCAGAGAGAAATTGAATGAGGTACAAGGGTAGATTTAGAGTCTTGCACTGGGCAAGAAAAACCCCAGAGTGGACCAGGATAGGTTGGGGACTGACCTGTTGGAGAGCCGTGTAAGAGAAAGGGGCCTGAGGGTCCTAGTGGACAGCAGGATGACTATGAGCCAGCAATGTGTTTTTGTGGCCAAGAGGGCCAACAGCATCCTGGAGCGCATCAGAACGGGGGTGGTTAGCAGATCAAGTGAGGTTCTTCTCCCCCTTTACTCTGCACTAGTGAGACTGCATCTGGATCATTGTGTTCAGTTCTGAGCCCCTCAGTTCAAGAAGGACACAGAGCTGCTGGAGGGTGTCCAGCATAGAGCAGCAAAGATGGTGAAGGAAGTACAATACCTCCCTTATGAGGAAAGGCTGAGGGAGTTGGGTCTCTTGAGCTTGGAGGAAGCTGAGGGGTGACCTCATTCATGTCTATAAATATGGGAGGGGTGGGTGCCAGGAGGATGGAGCCAGGCTCTTCTCAAGGTCATCTGATGATAAGACAAGGGGCAATGGATGAAAGCTGGAACAGGGGAGGTTCCATATAAATATCAGCAGGAACTTCTTCCCAGTGAGGGTAGCATTGGAACAGGCTGCCCGGGGTGTTTTGGAGTCTCCTTCTCTGGAGACACTCAAGTCCCACCTGGATGCGTTCCTTGGTCTAGGTGATCTGTTGTGGCAGGGGGATTGGACTAGATGATCTTTTGAAGTCCCTTTCTATCACCAATGATTCTATGATTCTACGTTCCAATGAGGAGAATTATTCCTTTTAAATAACTTGCAACTGAACAGGCACAGCACAAACCCTCTCACTAATTCATTCACAGCGACCTTTTCCTACAGAATTTTTTTTCACTTCACTGCTTTGGTTTTTTGGTTGAGGTAGTTTTCAAAAAGGGGTGTGAAAACATAGTAAAAATCAGAAGGAGCACTGCCCTGTCTACAAATTCACATTTGTAGACTAAGATTTGAACATATTTTTAATGAAGAGGAGGAATTCTGACACTTTGTAGTTGGCATTCCGTCCCACAGATGAATAGAGTTACAGTACTCATTCTTAAAAAGTTGACTCCCATGTAAGTTGCAGCCTGATGATTCATAGCCTTTCACAAAAGCTGTTGTTTAAATCTATCCAATTAAAAAAGAAATCAAGCATAAGGGTATCTTTGATAACACTTATGAAAACACTGTTTCCATGAGGATGCTGATCAAAATGATGGTGCCATTTGTCCTTGACAAACGCATGACTAATTCAGAAGAAAAAAAAAATCCTACCCAAACCAATCTTGAAAATAAAATTCCAGGTACACCCTTTGGGAACACTGCCAGAACCAGTTTCTATCAGAGTCAAAAAATAAATCAGTTCTCATTCAAATTTGTCATGGTTTTTCAAATGTTCAGAAAGAATTTTGGAATCAGATGCTCTTAAATAATTTTAGAGAAGTGAAATACTACTTCTATTATTAGTGAATTAGCTAATCTAGAGTCAAACTTGGCAAGATTTTTAATCACAGGGCTTTTTAGACCTAGTAGTATTGCTTTGTATTTCCACTCAGTATTTATTCTGCTTATCTTTAATATTTTAAAGCTGAAAATTCTCCGCTTTGGTCAACATACTGTAAGATCTGTTTTTATTTGTCTAGATGGCTGGTCTAGAGCCAGGAAAACCCAGGATAACCTCTGATGTATTCCTGGGTAGAATCACAAGTCACTCATATTTTAAGCACCTTACTTGCAGCTTTGACCTCAAAATTTCCATTTAACAGCAATGATTTTAAAAAGTGCAATCAAAATGCAACCAGATGTTAGATATCATTTTAATTCAAAGTTTCTGCAGAAAAAAATCAGCCCTTCTCAGAAGTCAGGAGAAGATTCATATTACCTAAGTTCCAGATGTCTAAAAGTCAGTTGTCTGAGTTATTTACTTCATGCTTCCCCTTATAATCAATGGAGAGAAGCAGGTAGCTCTAAAGAGCAATTCGTCTTCTCCTAGGATAGGAAGGATGAATGCTTTCTAGGTGTGCCTATTTCTCTGTGCTGACTCTGAGGGTAGTCAGGGATGACTAACTCAGATGAATAAATTTTAGGTGTCTCAAGTTAAGTGAGATGAATCCCACCCAATACGCGTACACATCCTTTTCTTCTTGTTTCACCTAATTTTCAAGGGCTTTAATGGTAACATTTCCCTTAGACAGAATTTAGTAATTAGGGATGGATGTGTGTTTGAAAGAAGGACATGTTATGGACAGATCATCCCTCTCTTTCTCATACTGTCAACTCTTCCTGACATCACCTCACTACTTCTTTAACAGGCCTGCATTCCCCACAAAGTACAGATTCCTCATCCAAAAGGCCAATGAAAACAGATGCTGGAGTGAGAGATGAAGGAGCTGGGCCACATGAGGCATCCAGCATGACAAACTGGCCCCAAAATCTGAGAAGAAGCACTTGCTGTTTGAAGACAGCTGTAAACCTGAGGCATGGAGGGCATCTGTAGGGCAAGACCAAGCTGGGTCTTGATGGCCATGTGAGGCAGATACCTGAGACTTTTCAGACACCTCTGTAGATAAATTGAGGGAAACTGAAGGATTTTTCTCCCTAGTGATCAGTGACAAGGCAAGAGGAAATGGAGTCACGTTGTGCCAGGGGAGGTCAGACAGGATATTAGGAGAATCTTCTTCCCAGAAAGAGTGGGGAGGCCTTGGAACAGGCTGCCCAAGGAGGAGGTGGAGGCACCGTCCCTGGAGGGAACCCCTGGAGTGGTTCAACAAATGAGTAGAGATGGTGTTTCAGGAGATGGTTTTGTGGTTTGGGGTTGTAGGATGGACAGTTGGACTTCATGATGTTGAAGGTCTTTCCAACTTTGATGACTCAGTGAGTCTCTGAAAAGAGATTGCACTGCAAAGTTCAAGGAAATGACTTCTTTGAGCTTTGCTTACAGGTTTAACTGCAAGGCTCAAGCAAACAATTTAGTTAAGCTTCACTTGCAGTGTTAATGCAAGGCTTAAGCAAACAACAAGCCAACAATGAATTTGAACTACACTTAGAGCTTTATTAATGTGACACTATTATACCTTCACATGAATGTGATGGAAGAATGCTTTGCTACAACTTGAAAAGCATTGATACAGCATAATGACTTAAAAAGCACACTAGACATATCCATGTGTTAATTCTCAGTGTATAGCATTCTGTAAGTATGTTTAGTATAAATATTCACTTACTCCTCCAGGGAAGGGATCTCCATCCCACATAAGTGCCCTTGGCCAGAACACTGACCAAAAGGGAAAGGTGTCCATGCAGGCAGGTTGTTGAATCAGTGTCTCCCTCCTCCTAACCAAAATGTTTGGGATTTTATCCTCTGACTTCCATGCCTGTGAGAAGAACTATACCTGACTGGATTATACCACCTTGGATGGTTGGCAGTGCTAAGGAAGTTTCCTCTTATTTTTCTGCGTGAGGCTCACTTCTCTAAGCTCTTTCTTCCTTTTACCTCTCTTTTGCTGCTCTTGCAATCATTTGGATACAGAAGGTTGTCATCTGGAGCCAATACTGAAACCTTTCCAGTTGCCCTTTAACTTGCTTTCTCAGGAAATTGAATAGTGGTTTGAATTGAGACTCAGATACTGTTTGAGGAATCTCAATCTCAGTCCATGCTTCAGTTCTTTGAAAGATGCACCACTGACCTATATGTTCTATGGCTAAAGGATAACGCAAGGTTGAGCTACCTACACAGCTCCCTGCAGGACATCTCTTGCATAGAAAGGGTCTCAGGTGATCTGAGCCTGGGTAGTTTTCACAACCTTCTTTGTGCTGCTGCATGCATGAGAAATTACCACAATGGTTCAAGGAACAACTTGAGTTATTTGGCACTCAAATCTAATAGTCTGATCGCTTCAAATTTGGTGCTTCAGAAAAGAAATTGCAATGACATTTACTTTGATGCCAAAAGAAGGATTTTACAAAATGAAAGCCTAAAAAAAAATCCTTTCTTTTTCTTTGCTGTTTTCATAGCAGCAGTAATTCCTTATTAATGATTTTCATAAAATGTGAAATCACTATGATTATAAAGACATTATCATTATGCCAATAGTACTACAAACGAATCACGTCTCTGATACCTGTGTTAAATAAGGCCAATGGGAAAAGAAGTAGAGGCCAAACTGCTGCCGTGTGTCAGGTGAAATCATCTGGGTGACCTTGTAAGACCATGTTGCAGACCCTGTGACTCACTGAGGAGTAGAGCTGAATATTCTAAGTATTACTAATATAAGGTTTTAATAAAGCTGCCTAACCACGGTCAATTTGCTCTTTTGAGTCTTTAAAAAAAAATTTCCATAATTATCAAAGCTCATAGACCCTAGGGCTTACAAATGACCTCTTGTTTGTTTTCAGTGAAAAGCAGTAGAGGCAGAGAATCAATTGAAATCAATATTTTCAGTGGAATTGAACAGAAAATTCACCAGAATGCCTTCTCATTGATGCCTTCTTGCATCTGGGGCCCCAAGTACACTTACATATATGCAAACCCACCTCCTCATAAGTTTAGCAGGAAGTGTCAATAAAATCTAAGCTGAACGTTCAGAATTCAACTCCTAATCAACCTGAGGAAAGGTCTTTTACTGACTGTAGTGATGATTGGGAGATGTTATATTATGATTCACGTCAAGGTAAAAACAATATCCCCCCTTGTCATTGTGAAAAACTATTGAAAGAACAAAGTAAGCAGTGAAGCTCAGCAGGACAAACGGAAAACAGGATGGGGGGGAGGTTGAGCAATCTGGAACCCTCAAAGGGTTGTGAAATGTGTGGGGAGCTAATTGCTGATAGTAAAAACAAAAGATTAGGCCAAGGACATTGCCTCCCCCTTATCTTTGGATCAGGACTCACCAAGAAGTACAGATGTGAACACAGAGGAGACTGATAGGAGGGGATCCTTTGAAGTGATAATATGTATGAAATAAGGTATAAATGTTGCTGCCTTTAACTATAGGTGTGGTGTTGGTGGAGCGCAGGCTCCCCATGCACCCAGTACTGCTTGCTCATTCCATATTACCACAAACCAATAAACCATTTGTATTTTATCAAAGATTTGGGTAGTCTATTGGATCATTTCTAGCATGATGAAACTAGATCTCCATTGCACAAACTGCTACAGTGCTGAGCAATTCCTGAAAGCAAAATCCCTAAGTGCTCTCTCTGTATAATTAACCCAGCTACAGCACTGCACTGTAGTTCAGGATCTAGACCAAAAGTCTTAGTTCTGCTACACACTATCTGCTAAATTTATTTTGAGCTCACTGAGACCAGAGGAAGGAGAAGATAAGGAGAGAGGTGGGGGGTGACCAACAGCTGGTTTATAGTTTAACAGCAATCCTTCCTGTCTTTAGAACCATATTTTTTACCCTAAAGTTGTAAAACTCTATGTTTCCATCTTTGTTTAATGGTTTGCTACTGCATCCTGAAATCTGCTGTTGTGAATGCGGGAAAAGAAAATGTTCAGCTTCTTCAATTGATGTTCAGTGTTTAAAAGTAACTGTCTTATTCAGTCCTGAGAAATAACTAACAAATACTCAGCTTAATTACCCAGTATTGCAAAGTGTCCTTTGAATAATGATAGTGCTCTAGGGCCTTGAGTTTAGGCCATTAAAGTGCCCTTTCTACCCAACTACCCAATGAATGCTTTAGGAAGACTCTTATTTTTACTGATTAGCAAACCTCTATAATCTATTTGAGAATACAAGTGACATCTTTCTTTGAGTATCCAGGACCCATGACCTCAGGGAGATGTGCTGTGTCACAGGCTTGACTGATAGAAAGGCAATATTCCTCCTGCAGACTCTAATTGGAACTACTCAGTGCAGCTGAAGAATTGAACAACTCCTCATTATTATGGTTAATGGCCTTTTTGCATTTACCAATAATTTATCAGAATCATCCACAGATAAAAAATGATAATAATAGCAAAGATACTTGGCACAATATGTTTGGCTGGTTATCCAAAGGCTTTGTACAGAGGCATCGAAGTAGAGGGCTGATGTCATACCCTGGAGCGGGTGCAAAGGGGGAATCATTCTTAATTTCTGGCTGACTTCCCAGGCTTTCACTTGGTCCTCTTCTACCGGAATCTGTCACAGCTTTCTGTCACAGTTGTAAAATACTTTCGGAGAAACATAAAGTTTTTATGAGAAGTATGATAAAAGGGATGACTTATTCTAGGTCTGGGGGTTAGTATTTGCACTTGTGGGCTAACTTTGAAAATTAAAAATCAAAAGAGATGGAGGAAGAAAGTGAGAGTCTTTTATTTCGCCTTGCATCTATTCAGAAGACACAGCAGCAGCTTCATAAACTCTCCTGTACCAAATGTAAGATCCTGAGCTACTGTCATGGGATTCTGAGCATGACAAGTTTAATGGTGGAGAAAGTCCTCTGCTGCTTAGTATTCAGAAAAGAATGCAAGGAAAGGGAAAGGGAAAGGGAGGGAAGGGGAAGAAGAAAAGAAAAGAAAAAAGAAAAGAAAAGAAAGAAAAGAAAAGAAAGAAAAGAAAAGAAAGAAAAGAAAAGAAAGAAAAGAAAAGAAAGAAAAGAAAAGAAAGAAAAGAAAAGAAAGAAAAGAAAAGAAAGAAAAGAAAAGAAAGAAAAGAAAAGAAAGAAAAGAAAAGAAAGAAAAGAAAAGAAAGAAAAGAAAAGAAAGAAAAGAAAAGAAAGAAAAGAAAAGAAAGAAAAGAAAAGAAAGAAAAGAAAAGAAAGAAAAGAAAAGAAAGAAAAGAAAAGAAAGAAAAGAAAAGAAAGAAAAGAAAAGAAAGAAAAGAAAAGAAAGAAAAGAAAAGAAAGAAAAGAAAAGAAAGAAAAGAAAAGAAAGAAAAGAAAAGAAAGAAAAGAAAAGAAAAGAAGAAAGAGTAAGGTGGAAGAAAAAAAGAGACAAATGCTGTTAAACACAATGCATTTTATTTCAAATTTCTCTAACTCATGGTTAAAGAAGTCCAAACCATTGCAGACACTGGGTGTACCAGCTCATCCCTTCTGGCTTAACTCACACAGTGAATACAGACTGTCCAGAATGACTTATTCTTTTTTAACAAACAGAACTGACTCAGAGACAGAGTACTCTTCCTCCATGTGTTTGCCCTTTTCGTATAATATTTACTTAGAGCCACCTAATAGGAAATGTCATTGAGGTTTTGAGTATCTTCTGAAGAATGGGAACATTAAGATACTTATACTGCATGCTGTCAAAAACTATCTTAAGTGGTCTGGTTCATCAAGTAATGCAATAAGTGGAATTGAATTTAGCAGACTTTTTATGTTACAATGAACAAGGAAAGACTCTAATACCTGTGATACGCTTGGCTCTTTTTTGTGTGTGTGTGAGGAAGGACAGTCTCCCAGTTCTTGAAGTTTATTAAAGCTTTGAGCTGTCAGGTTATTACTGTCAGTTTCAAGGAAGGAAAGAGCCACTGATGTAAAATTAATTTATTGAATAGAATTGTTTTGCCCCAGGGGAATAACATCACCATTTAATTTAATTTTCCCATCATATTGACTCATTTGCAGAGGAAAAAAATAACTTTCCTTTTTAACAGAGCAAAGTATGCCACACTGCATGGTGAATTTGTCCTTACAGTTCTTCCTTGTTCTGGATTATCAGTTGTCATATGAATATTTCAGACTCCCTGTGGTGTCTATTTGCAGCCTTTTTTTTTTAACTGAATTGTACAAGTTCTCCTGAAGGTCCATTCCTCAGCCACTTGGCTGGTGGATATACATCCATTGATACACAGATCAAGCCAAAGAGGAGGAGAAAAAATAAAACAGACTGTATTAACTATCAGAAAATACAAGTGGACCATTCACCAGTCTGTCCCAGATGCCTCCAGTATCCCAGGCAACCTGACCTTGCTCATCTGTAATGAAATTAGCAGACTCAGGTGGGAGACTGCTGCTGAACGGTTTAGTGGGATGAGATTTATTTATTACCATTTTAGAACTACTATGTATAATCAATACATTGCCAGGTCCAACCTCAGTGGTGGTAGAGGGCTTGTAATCACAACCTTTCTACCACCCGTTTGGTCAAACTACCATCTCACACATTCTAGGCAGTAAACAGCCATATGCCCAAAGGGTCAAAGAGTTTGAGGTATCTGCTGCAGCATGCCCTGTGCCTGCAGAGGCTGGCTGTAATGTTAAGGTGAAGGACCAAGAGCCAAGATAAATTAATCAAGACTTAACCCTTGAACTTTAAGAGAATTCAATCACAGTACTGTCACAAGCTAATATATCTACTTAGAAGACTAATTGCTGGACAGACTTGTTGTGCTTAACAGCTGAGATTCAAAGGTACCTGTGAGAGAACTTGCTGCTCTCTGTATGCAGTGGGAGAGGGAAGGGCCACTGTGGTCTGAAATGTGCCTTTCCTCCCCTGCTTAAACCCGAGTTTAGATATGAGGAGGGATAAGCTAAGGGGAGTTAAGACCTGAGAGATATCCTTATGTTGGTCAGGGAAGCTGAGAGCAAACACCGGAGTCCCTTTGGGAGTCTGGTTCCCCATAACAAAAGCAACTGGGCTTGCTTTCAATGACGGCGATAACAAGCAGAGGTCAACCACTTTCTGAAAAGTGGCTGCCAAAGGAAGGTTCTCTCTTGCAGAAAAAAACCCCAAGCAGCAGCTTTAGAATTCTTTAGGGTAAAGCAGAGAAGTGAGGGAAGCAGCCCTTGGCATATAAATTGCTGCTGTTTGCTCTCTGGTTTTGTTATTTCAAGTAATAAACACAAAGGCAGTGATCACTGTCAAGATAATAATTCTTTCAAAATTAATGCCAAAAATTGAGCCTTTTGAGAAGTTTTGCTTTGAGTTTTGAGTTTGTTTTTTTACCAACCAGCTTCTGCTATTGATTAGTGGTAGAACTGGAGTGCAGCTACTGAACTCGTCATAAACACTGTATTTGAGGTTAGTAGAGATGAACTAAACTTTTCCAGGTTTATCATCCCCACAGCACACAACCTTCTACCAGTGAACCCCACAAACTCTTAGCAGTGAACCGCATCAGGGGTCTTTCAAGGTAAAACCTTGATAATAACAGTTTCACTAGAAATTAAAAATTCTGGACAGTTTTTGAGCACTGTCTAAGGACAAAGCATAGCGGGCATAAACTGAAACACAAGACAGAGGGGAAAACTTTTTCATAGTGAGAGTAACAGAGCCCTGGAACAGGCTGCCCAGAGAAGTGATGGAGTCATGCAGAACCCACCTGAACTGTTCCTGTGCTCTGGCAGGGAGTTTAGACTAGATAATCTTCAAAGGTCCTTTCCAGCACCTACTATTCTATGATTCTATAATTCCACGTATTGTGAGGGTGACTGAGCACAGAAACTGGTTGCCCAGGAAAGCTGCAGAGTCTCCATCCTTGGAAATGTTAAAAATCTCAGGACCTGGCTCCTGAGCAACCTGCTTTAGATGATCCTTCTTTGAGCAGGAAGTGGGCAAGAGATCTCCAGAGGTGTCTTCCCATGTCAGCCAATGTATTGTTTTCTCTCACAGCTACCTCTTTTGTTCTTTTGCAACCTGGATTTCTTAAGCTTCTATGTAACCGATAAGACAAACATTGGCAGCATCAATTACAGTTTGTTTCATTCCTTGGTCCCCATGCTGAAGTCTGAAACACCTGTACTTGTTCTAGAAGTAATGGAAGTTATCCAAGAGCTCCAGTCAGTGTAAAAATACAACCATCCCCACTGAAAAAGTTTCCCGAGAGTCTTTGATTATGATGCACAAAAGCTTCTTTTATAACCTTCTGTCTGCCCTCTCATGGATGGTGGATACTTCTGGTAGGAGCTACCCTTTCTGCACACATGGGCAGCTTGTGTCTGTGGAAGCATCCATTGTGTCTAAGTGGTCTGAATGTAGAATGTGCTTGAAAAAGTGAGAGTATAGTGAAGAGAAATTGGTGTCATTTCTATTCAGCAGTAAAGCAAAGCTCTGTCACCTGTACTGCAAAGTAAACTCTTCAACAAAGTAAAGAAAGAACCTTACAAGCGCTTATTAGCATCTGAAATAGGAAAGAGCAAAGCTCTGGAGCACTACAAGTGAAAGTATCTCCTAGAAATGTACTTCAGAGAAAAAAAAATCAGTCGTGAACTTGTNTAAGCTGAAAATTTGAGAGGGATAGATAGAGTTCATACCCATTTGGAGACAGCAGGGAAAATAAGCTCCAAAAGTACAGTGGGGCCAGTCACTGGTTATTGCTGAAATGAAATTATTCTTAAGCAGCACTGAGAGCTTTAGGTAAAAATCTCATTGTGTTTAAATGGACGAGTAACGCTTCAGAGAAATTGGGTTCACTGAAATGGAGAGGTTCCTGGCTGTGTTCACTGTCAAATCACCAGCATCAGACAGAAGGGCTTGCATATTGCATCAAATTGCATAACGTCAAATCGTCCCCATCTGATCCCAAAAGAAAGATGCTGAAGAGAGTCAGAGATGCTTTTATCATACCATCTAGTTTAAGGAGTAAAGATATGATTCATATAGCACAGAAAGTTGGGGGAAAGGTACTGCATTATGCATTTATGTATGGGGCTCATAGCCCACTGAGGTGACGTTTGTCACAGACATCAGTAAAATTAAGCATGTGCCTTAGCTAGTTGTGTGGAGCTAAATACCCTTGTAGAAACATCCTCAGGTAAGATTGTATGCTGCAAGGTAAACTCCTGTGAAGGCTTTGGTTTGCACAGGAAAAGGTCTTTACTTTCTGCAGGATGCTGTGTTGTGTTGATGGTTGGTGCTGCCATTGAAATTGCTATTTGGTTTTTGTTTATGTATTTATTTCACAGCCAAGGCAGAGGTACTGCTGCTTCCACTAGAGATCCTTTCTTTTTTATTATTTTTTCACCACTAATACAAAAAAATAAATGAAACTACAGGTGTTTTAAAACTAAAAGGAATGTTAGTACAGCTCAAAAAAGAACTGGGTGAAATGGGAACTTTTCTGGGAATAAAGATGCAGAGAAAATTTAAAATGTTTGATCTTGGTCTGTTTTTCTAGCTCTTCTTTTTCTTTGCTGGATGGATGATGAGATTGTCTTGATATCTGTAGTTTAGCACTGCAGTGTAACCAGTAAGATTCCTCTGCTGTGTCCCCTTTCTTCAAGCAGTAACGAGCGATGATAAAATGCTGTGATTAAGCTATTTTCACCATGCCTTTAAAGAAAAGAATCCTCAGTGGACTGAACTGCAATTCTCTTGTATTTCTGTGATAGAAAGTACAAATGATAGTGTTTATCAAGTTGTTTTCTTCCCTCTATTAAAACTTTTGAATCAGGCAGGAGTGAACTCAACCATTTCTGTTTCTCATGTAAAATCAGTGACATTTATTTAAACAAAGCAAAAAACAGGCTGGACATTTTTTATTTCCTTGCCTGGGAAGCAAAGTACAGTACCAATGTAGCCAGCAAGGCACCTCAGTGCCTCTAACTTACACACTTCATCACAGCAGAGCCAAGCAGTGGGATTCACCTTATTCAGAACTAGGATGGATACCAGAGTGAAACAGAAGCACCACCTTAAATCTCCACATTTCCTAGCTCTGCATCTCCCTGCATCCTCTGAATTCCTCATGTTAGAGGGATACAGACATACTTATTGAAGAGAAAGGATGGTTGAAGGACAAGGAAGCAATCTTCTGCTCAGCAAACCTCCCACTTGCAGATGTAACATGTCTGCAAATAGTTATTTCAATTAAGGACAGCTTTATCTTGTTAAGCCTGGGGTGCTCTCATGTTAAACCCAGCACAGGATGCAGAAAACAGTATTCCACCCTAGTAAGACATGAACCTGCAAAGAAAGTGGGCTTGCTTAGGAGTCTGAAGCAAGTTTCCCTCATCATAACTGTCTTGGATGGCTAAAAATAGACTAAGAATTTCTAATATTAGTGAATTTATATAGAAATTGGTGTGCTTCGATGCATGTGTGCCTGTGTGTATGTTCAGAGAAAATACTATAATAACAGTAAATCTGCTCTCTCAGGCAGGATAATCTAGGGGATTTTAAAATATTTCCAGCTTGTGCCTTGTAATACAATTGAGGAGCCAGTGGTTCCCAGTGGTGGGGTTTGTGAGCATTTGACAGCAACTGCTTCCATTTCTACTAAGAGATTAACAAAGAATTCCTTCTGGAGTCTGGAGCTGCCATGGCACCCTGGCAAACATTAAATCACAGAAAAATTAATGTGCAGTCTCCACTTTCACTGCATCAAATGTCTTTCACCTTGCTTTCCCTTTATTCAAAAGCATTATTATTTCAATATCCGGGGCATTAAATTACTGTATTAATTCTTTTCTTAATTTGTATATATTTGATATAGTATCTATTTTTAATTATCAGAAGTCTTATTTAATTTGTACTTCATTAAAAATTACATATGGAATTGTACACACACTTCCCTTCTACATGGGAAAGATGCAATACTCTGTTAGCTGGAAAGAGTCAATTAAAATGCTTGGTGCATAAACACAAAAATGTTTTCTCTTATCAAAGATAAAACAGAAGAAGGATGGTCTTTTGGTTGAAATGTTCAGTGCATAAATACAAAACATTGCTTCTCAACAAATATAATAGAGAAACTTGGTGATTAAGCAGAGGGAGGTAAGCCATCGTGGCTGCATTACTGCCTCTGCTAGGAACTCCTGATAGAGCTTGTGGTAAGTTACATGCAGGAGATTTTCGAGCAGAAAAAATACAGCTGCCACGCTGGGAACAGGAGTGCTATTGTTTTCCAGAAACAGCAAAGTATGAGGAAATTTTCAGTGCTGCTCTGATGGATTTCTGAGCATTCACTGCTGTCTGGATGCCCTGATGTCACCTGTGTGATGGTTCAGGGGCTTTTGTGAAGGTAGCAAGAAATCTCCTGTTGATCCAGGTACATATTTCTGCATGCTGCCTTGGACATCTGGATGCTGAGGGAGCTGGGTTTGGTCTTTGTGGTCCTTGAGAGAAGTTCTATCAGTAGTTGCTGAGCTAATAGCTTCACACAGTGGTAATTCTCTGTTGTCCTGCACTGCTGACTGCAATAATCCTGCTCTCTGCCCTTGCTCCCTGAGGAGCAAATTCCATAAACATGTGCACATAGCTTTCTGCTAATTCCCATGGTACCTGGGATGTACTTCAGCACCCTCTTTTTGTCCTGGATCCCAAAGTTTTGGGGCAGGAGGCCACATGAGACAAAAAAAGCTGTGCTCATTTATCTGCATCTCTCCAGCTTCCCTGCTCCTGATTTTTACAGGGCTCACAGAAGTTTTTGGCAAAGTGCAAAGGCAGATAGGCAGACAGGCAGACACAGGGTATCTTCTTTTGCAGTCTTTATACAAACATTTGTCATTAGTCGATCTTGTTGTTCAGGTCTGAGAGGAGATTAACCAATTTACTTAGTTAATTTAGTTGGGCATAGGCAGTGCAATGGTCAAATGTTCAAACAAAGAGGTTATTACATCATGTCAAATATACCCTTGATTATGATCGTTTCATTTCTAGGCCAAACAAATACCTCCAGGTTAATTACCTCTAATTGCAAGCAAAGTTTCATTACCTCTAATGCCCACAAACTTCACCACGGCCAGGCTGGATGAGCATGAAATGATGTTAATGGACAGACACGTTAAGACGACTTCTGGTCTGTGGCTCTGTGTATCAGAAGGAAAAGGAATGCAGAAACAAGGTTGAGTATTTTCAGGTTTACTGAATAACTTTTAACAGGATCAAAACTGTTCCAAAATTTACACTGAATTCGGAGTGATTTTTGCTAAAAATAAAAATATATTTTCTTTATACTATCCTTCTGTTTTTTAGAACTGCTGAAAGATTTCATCTTGTTTAAAGCCATATATTCCAGCTGCTCCTTTTAGCCCCTCTCATTAACCCTTACCAACCTACAACCTTTTAAAAAAAGGATAAAAAGAAAAAAGACAAAACTGAACAAGTCGAAATGTTGAATTTAGGCCAGATGAGATTTTTGGGAAAATCCCAAATTACTGCTTTATTTCCCCAAATGAAATCCAGTTTGGTTTGTTCAAACAAATGATTTCCTTCTGCTATTTGACAGTTTCATAAAGCAAAATTCTTCATTTTTTTCAGCTTTGCTGTGACGCTACAGAAAGGGATTTTCAAAATTTCCTTTGATAGGAAATAAAGATCTGAATCCACTGCGCTGACACATTCCTTACTCTACCTTCAGAGCGATGGAAAGCTTTACAGCTTGCCAGTTTACGATTGTGAAAGTCTTCTTAACTACAGCTGCCATTTATCCAGGATAAAGCTTGTTAGGTTTTTATATTGATCAAGGTGAGACTGGAAATTAAACACCTATTTGTTAAACGTGTTTGTCCTTCTAATCCTTCCCATGATACTAATTGAAATTATTATAGGAAATGCTGCATGTTTGCACTGCAAAACCACATTTAGCACAGTATTGCTAATCACTGAGCATGCTTCCCCATACCATCGAATCCTTAGCAATTCTTATTACCTCACTATGGGCAGGTAGGAGTGGTGTTTGAAATCTCTTGCCTGAAGAACAGTTTCTTTTCATTTTTGCATGCAGAGTGCTTTATCCCTAAAGCAATGTTTTCCCTATATATTTTGTACTTTCTATTGTGTACCTCACACTCTATACCTGGGTTAATATTGTACACCTAGTGAGTGACATTGCTTGAATCATGCTGGTGATGATTAACTTTGAGATCATTTTGAAGATGCTTTTGCTGAGGAGTAACTTAGTGCAGAAGCATCTCTGTTAGCTGCATTGGAGCTAATACAGAAATGTACTCCAAGGTTAATTGCTCTGACTACTGCATTAACCAGAAACATATGAGTTTTGGTACATTAAAGCAAACTATTATATATTCGTTCCTTTATCTCCAAGGACCAAACATTCTATAATCTGTTATTGATATTTAGGGTAACAGAGCATTGGAACAGGCTGCCCAGGGGGATTGTGGAGTCTCCTTCTCTGGAGACATTCAAGACCTGCCTGGATGTGTTCCTGCATGACTTGGTCTAGGTGATCCTGCTGGAGCAGGGGGATTGGACTAGATGATCTTTCGAGGTCCCTTCTGATCCCTAATGATTCTATGATTTACAAAGACTTTACAAGTCCTTCTGAAGGTATAGCTAGTTTTTATATCTGTAATTGCAAAGAGCCTGCCACACCCAACAAATATCACATTGTACTCACCAAAGACTGTCTTAGGCTGAAAAAAGTACAAGGAATTCCTTGCTAATTCTGGAACTGTAATTTTTTGAGCTTGACGAATTTGAACTTTAAATCTAATTGTAACAAAATGTGGATTTATTAATTTTTTCATACAGTCGTAGATACCCTTTCACATCTTGAAACCTCCCTAAACAACAAAGTACCACTAAAATTCATTAATTCTATTAATTAAGACACACTACATTCCACGTAGTAAATAGTGTTGCTAGTACAATACGAATCTCTATATAGCAGCACCTGAGCTGTGCTGAGTGAGGAGGTTGTTCGAAACGTGAGCTGGATGAGGAAGGTATTCTTGGCTGTGTTTTCTGTAACAATTCCTTTGGTATTAATTTGATCTTTCTTTTCCTTATCGGGGCATTTTAATGTCTTCAGTGTATTTCAAATCTCGGCACTACAGAAAGGCTACACATTTTGTTTGATACCCTGGCTTTTTCTTTTTTGAGAAAAACACAAACTTCCTGATTCAAGTCTGAGGCTGAAAAAAAGAGACAGAGGTCTTTGTGTTAAAGACAGTGTTATCCTGATACTTCACACAGGTTATCATTCCCTAGAGTGCAGGCTAGAGTTTTCTATCCAATTAGATGCAGCTTTTCTTTTTCTTTTTTTTTTTTGTTTTAAAAGACATTTAAATAGAAATGCAAAGTTCTTTTAGTGAACTTTGCTGCAGTCAATGCTTTAAACCTCTTCTTCTCTGCATTCACATCTCCGATCACTGTTATCAAAGAAAGACCACTAAAACTAAAGCCAGCTATTCTTATGACTTAATTTTCTACCTGAAGGGAGAAGAAACTGAATACAGAGACTGAATTAAAATGTATGAAACTCCTTCATTTTATAAACACCCAACTGTTTATAACAACTTTGTGACCATGAGCATAGGCACTACATCCTCCAAGCTTTCCTACTTGGAAAACAAGAGGATACTTTCCATGCCTCAAAGGTTTCCCATGGTACCCTATGGATCAGTGAGGTGTGCTAAGATTTTTTTTCTGTGACGCCAGGAGGTTACTGTCTTCATGTCATTCTAGTGCAGCTAACTTTCATGACTATCATGTGTGAGGTGACACAGTAACTTTATTGTGCATGGCTTATAAGTATTGTCCAATGACTAACTAGTTTCTGCAGGATCCAGCAAGGGTTGTTCATCCATTTCTAACTTACTGAGTCTCACTCAACCAGTGACTGTTATTTCTAAGGAAGAACATCAAAGATGAGCAGAAAAAAGCATTCTGTCCTCTATGAATTTAAAACAGGTTAAGGTGCAGGAATCATGGAATCATGGAATCATAGAATCATAGAATCATAGAATCATAGAATCATAGAATCATAGAATAATTAGAGATCAGAAGGGACCTCAAAAGATCATGTAGTCTAATCCCCCTGCCACAGCAGGATCACCTAGACCAAGTCATGTAGGAACACATCCAGGCGGTTCTGAGAAGGAGACTCTGCAACCCCCCTGGGCAGCCTGTTCCTATGTTCTGTAACACTCACCGGGAAGAAGTTTCTTCTGATATTTAGATGGAACCTCCTCTGTTCCAGCTTGCACCCATTGCCCCTTGTCCTATCACCAGATGGCCTTGAGAAGAGCCTGGCTCCATCCTCCTGACACCCACGCCTCACATATTTATAGACATGAATGAGGTCACCCCTCAGCCTCCTCCAAACGAAAGAGACCCAGCTCCCTCAGACTTTCCTCGTAAGGGAGATGTTCTACTTCCTTTATCATCTTTGCGGCTCTACACTGCACACCCTCCAGCAGCTCTGTGCCCTTCTTGAACTGAGGGGCCCAGAACTGGATCAGCATCATTCAATGTTTTAAAGATATCTTAACATTCAGAAGTTAAATCTTTGGTATACTGGAGTTAAGGACTCATACTGTAGAGACTGCAGTGAAGCAGGGTCTCCTTTAAGTAGTGTCTTTAACTTGCAAATTGAGGGTAAACTTTTGAGGAGATATTTCAGTTCATCAGCCCTTGCCTGTGTGCATTGTTTTCTAGGCAAGGGCATAAAACTCCTTCCTCCCCCAATAAGAGACCAGATATGGCAATGGCCCAAATCTAGGATGAAGGAAGGACTCTGCTGGGCAGGAGAAGTGCAGGAGAAGCAATAAAGTTCTGAGGGTTCAGAAGCCAAGAACAGGATGACCATAAAGGCACAGTTACTTAAGGTGAGATGAAGACAACAAGCAAACTTTGTTGAAGACATAGAAAAAAAGAAAGCAACTGCAACCAACAGAAAATTCGAGATAACACCCCTTTTCCCTGGCTTTGGAGATTCCTATTCATAAGAAATTGCAAATCTGAGTTAGATTAATTTGTCTCTCTGTGTTGTGATATAGTTGGATAGTCTCTGGTAAGTGATGAATGTTTAGCTTATGTTATGGGAGGTGGCTAGAAAGCTTCTGTGTCAGTATCTCCTGAATCAAGGAGACTCTTCTACATATAATGTAGCCGGCTTTGATTCCCTAATTGTGTGTAGGATAGACTAGTTGTGGTGTCTTCAGCATCAGAAAGACATAGAACTGTTTGTGCAAGTCCTGAGGTCCCTTCCAATCTGAGCCATTCTATGACTTAAGTGCTCTATGAGACTAAGGAAATAGTGTGTAAGGTTGTGTAACACTACAGTGACTGACCACTGAGAAAGAAATGGAAAAGCTCAAACCCAGGATGCTGACACACAGGAATTCCATAAAGGAATAGCAAATCACAGGTGAGCGCTCATGAAAATATGAGAAAATATGAAGTGAATCTCACTTGCTTATGTGTGTAAGGGATTACAGAATAGCACTTAAACAGGGCATTTAACTAGTCCTAGAGGTATAAGCTGGATATTTATGGTTTAAGAATCTCTTATGACTGTATTTATGTGAAGGAACGCTGGAACGATTTATAACTTTACAACTTCCTTTCTCTTTCCCTTTGAAAAAGCAGGTGCAGATACAAGAAAAAAAAAGGCTAAATGAGCAACTGAAGTGATCAATACTAAGGAATTCAATTAAATTTCCCTCACAGGGGGGTTGCTCCAAATCTCATTGAAGTCAACAGAAAGATTCCCACTGACTTCAGTGGGGTTTTGATGAGACCCAGGGGACAGAGCCAGAGAGGCCCCATCAGTGTTTTGCTGACTTAGAGCCCTTCCTCTGCATCACCTTTTTTTTATTCTTTGGGAACCCTTTTTATTTTTGTTTTTTAATGTTCTCAGACTTACACTTAGGGTATGCAGAAGGTCTCTCTGCCCTAAACCTCCTCTAGTGTTTAAAACCTCCTCAAATCTTTTCAGTACTGCTAGACAAAGAGTGCAAAAAGATTTGTTAATCACCTTCCTTATTTCTCATGCATCTGTCCGTTCCAGCCCAGAACAGGATTCCCATGTTTATGCAAAATATTAGCTGGCTCTATTTTTATTAAGGGCATGCTTTATTAATCTTAATAAATCAGTTTGTCGCTTGCTTTCTGACTGCCTCTCAAGTAAAACAGGGATTGACTGTACGGTAACACTGTGTATGTCATGCCTGAATAGTTTAAGGTGAAGCTTTGAGTAGTTTTATTGCTTTTGTTTATATAGGTAAACCCAATCTGCACGTTTGAAATGATTGATGAAGTGCAGTCCCACTTGGAGTGTTTGTCATCATTCATGTGCTGAAGTGACATTTCTTTATGTATTTTGGCATAAACATATGCAACTACTGGCAAAGCATTTGACCCTGGAGTCTGACTATTTGTCATTCTAATCTTTTTTCGCTACCCCAAAGTCAGGCAAGTTACTGTATATTCTATCGGCATTCATGTTGCTAATTATTCAAGAGACAGTAAAACAGTCCTGTGGCTGGAATGGCATAAGTTGCTGAATGTGCATTCTTCTTTTCACAAGTTAGGTACTTTGCTGCAATATAAATAAAGTTGGGATGTGTGTAAATGTCAAGAGCAACAGCCATATTGAGCTACAGCAGCTCTTCAGTAAAACCTGAAGCCTATGTTTTGTCAGTAGAACAAGGTAAAATGCTCTGCATGGAATTTAGCAAACCAAATGCGAGCAGAGATTAAGTAAAATACATTAAATACATTTTGGAATATAATTTTCCAATAACACAGTTACAATGAAAAGCAAGTAACCAATAATTCACATTATGTGGACAGAGATAAATGGATGATGCCTTAACCTCCAGGCTCAGGGTTCAGACCATGTGTTGTCTTGTTGGAAAACAGCTGATTATTTATTGGGGAAAATGTCAGAAAAAAAAATTAATCTGTAAAGTAATTTTCCCAGGAAAGCAATCACATGTCACTTATAAAATATATCAACGTTTTTAACGAAGAGTTATAAAAATATGATCCCTTCTCTAGACTTATTTGTCTACATAACATTTCTGAATATTGCATACAATCTACTATAGCTGAGACAGATTTAGATATTTGGACATAGAAAGCAAATAATTGATAGAAAACCAATCCCAATGAGCAGACCAAATAATGTGCCCTGAAACGACGTATTTAAATAGCTTGCATCCTGATTTTGAGTGAGAGTTTTTAAATTTGCACTAACATGGTATGAAATTGTCCTTTTATAAAAATTCATAGTTTTTATGAAATATGTGTGGAAATTTGGGGCAAATTCAGCAGATTTATATGCAAAGAAGCATCACACAATATCTTCAGAAATACAATCTACTGATAAAAGTTTGAGTCGGGTTAAAGTACTCACCTAGAAGGACAGAAGACTGGAAGTTGAACAAGGCACTGCGCATGACATGATGACACAAGTTGTATCTATGGATTTCAATACGTATCTAGAGGACAGTTAGTTGTAGAGTGGCAGAAGGGGTCTCTAGTTTCTACTGACAGCATTGCCTACAGTGCAGGTAATTTGTCTCTACATAAACATCTCCATTCTCTTGAGATCTCCAATTTTGCAGAAGTTTCTGTGTAATGGATTGGAGTGAGGGTCTAAATCAGTTTGGGTTGGTGCTGGCAATTCAAGCACAGCAACCAGCTCTCGCAGAGAATTCAACAGGCAGTAAAGCAATTTTACTAACAATAAAAGGATTTATTGAACCCAGCACCAATAAGAAAAGGAAAAAATTCCCAAGTAAAAGAATAAGAGAAAACAGAAACTGTATCACAGTGCCTTTACACACACTCTGGGAGAAATGGGAGACAGCTAATACATCAGTTTTTGGCTTTAGATGAGGGAAAAGAGAGTGCACACCAATTCTCATAACTGCAAAGCTACCAGACACACACACAGAATTGCACCCCACTTCCAGAAGGGTGGCAGAAATGCAGCACAAGATATACATCTGATGATTGTGGAAAAGTTCCTCTTCCAGTCCTCTAGCAGATGTTAGCCCTCCCTGATGTCTCAGGCATACTTCTAGCTCCCCTCGACTCAAGGCCTCTTCTTTGAGGCTATAGCAGCATCAAATGTAGAGGATATAACAGAATCCCAGACTCTCTCTGTTCGCCAAAAATTTAGGAAATTGGTAGTTATGATCTCTCTCTCTCTTATCAGAGGCTTCTCTCAGTCTGTCAGTGGCAGAACATACTGCATCTTGGTGGGGATAGAGGCAACAGGTCATGGTCACACAGGGCTACGCCTGTTGTGGTAAGCAGGTCTTCTTCAGCAACCTGCTCTTCTCTTTTCTTCTCTCCTGTGATTAAGGTTCCGAGGGAGGGAGAGGGTTAAGAGCTCACCACTGTCTGGCATCTTCAAAGGCAATCCAGTTGAGAGTGGTGTAGGAGTTGCCCCTCTCTTCAGCCTACTGCCAGGAACTGGGATGAGCTGGTGCTGGCTTTCTGTGTTTGAGCCTTCAGAGAAAAAGGGGAGGGCTGTAGTTTCACCCTCACCAAATGGGGCTGCAGGTGTGGGCAGCAGCTCATCAATTCAGCCTTCTGCCAGGAGCCAGGACAAGCTGATGCTGGTCAGTCCATTAGTTCCACTCTCTGCATTCAAGCTTCCTTGGCCTACTGGAAGGCTGTGGTTTAGCCACCCCTTGTGGTAGGGCAGCTAGGCTTCTTCTGTGCTACACTCTTCCATAGCAGACAGGCCAAGAGACCTTGCTCACCCCCCACCTTGGGGTAATAATAATTTTTAACCTGCAACATTTTGAAAGACAGAAAAGCTAAATATTCTGAGCTACATCGATTCCCCATGGTCTGAGGCTAATAACAATGGCTGTGTGCATTTACCTTCCCATCGTCTCTTTTATCTCTGTAAAGATAGCTTTATGCAGTTTTTTCTTATTATGCTTGTTAAGAAGTTTGATTTCCTCATACATTCTCTATTAAAATTTTTACTGTGTCTCACTCACAGTGTTAAATAGAATCTATTCCAAGCACTTTTTGAGTACCAGAGAAACAGACAAAGGTGCTCATCTTGTTCGCAGAAATACCTTTATTCTCCTTCTTCCCATCAAAATAATCCTGGCAGAAAGAAGGAGAAAAAATGAGAAGAAATAGTTTGATATTTTTTTGTGGGATACCCTTGCCTTTTCAACAGTGATACATTCCTTTGTACTTCTTGTTATAGGAAATGACATATAGCTGCAAAAGTCTCTGAGAAACACTTCTTGTTATCAAATCATTGTACACAGTTAACATATCATGACAGTGCTAAAATGTGGCAATCATAGAGTCATAGAATCATTAGGGATCGGAAGGGACCTCGAAAGATCATCTAGTCCAATCCCCCTGGGCAGCCTGTTCCAATGCTTTGTTATCCTCACTGGCAAGAAGTTTCTTCTAATATTGATATGGAACCTCCTCTGTTCCAGCTTGCACCCATTGCCCCTTGTCCTATCACCAGATGGCCTTGAGAAGAGCCTGGCTCCATCCTCCTGACACCCACCCCTCACATATTTACAGACATGAATGAGGTCACCGCTCAGCTTCTGCAACTCGATCCAGCAAAGACAATTTATTAAGGAAACTAAGCTCCTTTATACAGAAATCAGAGCTGTCCATACATTATATCCTTCAATCGTTGGACACAAAATCATAACATACTTGTTTGTCTAAATGCTAATTGGCTATGATACTCGTTTGCTACCTTTCTTCAAGGACAGAGCCTGGTCTTGTTGAGATCAAGCCCAGGCATGTTTTCTTCACACCCGAATATGTTCTCTCCCATACTAGAACACAGTACAAACTACCCATTTCTGTAAAGACAGATTTACAAACAATACACTGCCTGTGCACTGTTGTCTCACCTCCAGTTTTTATTCTCGAATAGATGCATGAAATTATCTGCAGTCTGAGGAGGACAGAGGGGGTTGGTTTTCAGACTTGTTTTTATTCTGTCTGGTTTTTTCCTCAGGTTTGACTCCTTTTGGGATGTTGCTGCTTTAGAATATGTGATAATACATTGTGTTAGATACACAAAAGCAAATTCAGGACCACTTTAACTGAACGTCTCTCTTCATAAAAGGATATATTCCAATTACATTAATCCATTAACGGTTCATTTCCTCAGATAATTGGCTACTTATGTGCAAATTTATCTGCATCCACTAAACACATAGTCTAGAGTTAACCACGTCTTTGTTAAGGGCAATGACTTCATCCAGGTTAGCACTTCCAGGGTTGGACCAATGAAAACTATATAACTTCGAGGAACAGATTCACCCCCCCAAAACAATTGGTTATTCATTTTCTGCCTCCCAATTACAGCTTACGGCTAATTATGCTGGTTTTTTGATACCTCTTTAAGAATGTAAAGAAAAGGCTGCATCTTATTTTGCTACCGCATTAAAAGCACAACTGTAAGCAACAAGTTATCATTAGTATTTTCTGTTGGTGAAAATTATTAGGTTTTTATTAAAACTATTCTTTTATTTTAAAAATTAATTTAATTATTTAATTATTGTAATGATTTTTAAAAATGTAATTATTTTTTATTTTAAAAAAACTATTAGTTTTTATTAAAACTAATAAAAATCACCACTTTCTTCAATTTTGTAGTTGTTGTTAGAGAGAATGGCAAGTCTTCAATGACATATTAGATTTGTCCTTTACCGAGAAAGATCTGTCTCAAATATATGGTCCGGTATATAAGAAATAAAATCCAGGTCTCACCTTTCTGAAATTGTGATAAAGTCTGAACTCAGTCTCCAAGTTTTGACTTATTTATAGTTTTCAAAAGTTGTCTCCTATATGTCTGTCCATTGCTGATTGCAACCCCTAGGTGCACTGATAACTTTTTACAGAAGGTTAATTATTCAAAACCATCTGAATGAATAGAAGTGAAAAATCCTGCAGTTTCCTTCCCTTATCTCTTCACATTTTTTGTCTGTTTCATTTACTCATCCTTTTGGCAGAGATGTCAGGTGTCCCAAATAGCAATCAAGCCTTCTCCTGAAACTACCTGAATGTCTTAATGTCAAGAATCCCAGAGATACTATCACCTGTCTCCTAACAGTGCAACAGGAACATCAAGGTGTGTTTCCTTTGCTCACACTGAGGCAGACACGATGGGTTGAATGTGACATTGAGATTTCCCCTGTAAAAACAGAAAAATCAAATTCTTCATTAAAAAGCAAATTGTTTTCTGCAGAATACTTTAGTATTTGGCTCTTGTTCATTTGCTTGTTTTCAAAAAGCAAGAGACAGAAGACCCACTGTTTCAGCATTTAGTGAACTTCAGGCAAGAAATAAATAATACAAATTAAATTAAAAAATTAATTATGTGACTCATATTGTGGAGGCCATCAAATCAGGGAATCACATACACCCCCTCTGGCTTTAGAGATCTGTGGAACACCAAGTGCTCCAGTGCACAGCTGCCTCTTGTAGGAGTTCAGATTCAATGGCTGCTTCTTATTTCAGACACTGACTCACTTCTGACGAATGAAAGGTCTACCAAGTCATACTTTCTGCTGTGAGACAAAGAAAAGAGATGCAACATTTGATCTCAAAATTTCTGCCTGCCCAGGAAAATGGAACTGCTGATGACAATTGAATCTCTCTTCCCGAGTATATAATGTTTTTCTTGCACAGTCGCCTGAACCTAATAACCATATCAATCAGGGTTCTCGAAAGTAAAGCAATATATTCTACTGAAGTGTATGAGGAGATGTTGAGGTTAAGAATGTGTTTAAATTTCTGGATGGATGGCAAGGTTGTTTTTGTTTCAAAGTTAACTGGGACTACGAATAAGCTGAGAAATACTAGGCAAAGTATACTCAGAGAAGGAACTAAAGTTTGCAGAAAGAAGGAAAAATCACTTACATGCAAGACCTTATGTTCCAAGTGTTCCTGAATTTACACATATATAGAGAAGTCCATGTAGGCTTGTATCAAGGGTGGTGTGAGTGCAGCAATCGCTCTCATTTGGTGTATTTGGAATTGAAAATGAAGCTGTGGCAAAAATTCTATGATGTTTCAGCATGCTCATGAGTTAGGGGCATAGCTTTAGGATGTCCTTCTTTCACAAGCAGCCAAACCACTGCACTGTGGGAGAAAAAGAGCCCGAAAGGTGGAAACCAGCTAATCAAAAAAACAGAGAATGCTTAATTGATGCCCCATCCTCAGCTTCATAGCAGCTCACAATGACTTGGAAAACAAAAGGAAATCTCATTCAAAACTTAATTATAGATTTTGGCCTCAAATTCTTCAAACCAACCCTGCAACTACTCGGGAAGTTATTGTTTTATGGGTCTCTTTGATAATACAGAGCTACCCTTTGGTCTTCTAGTGTTTTAGCTTCTTTGGTGAATTTGCTCTTCCCACGAATATTACCTGAACAGAGGGGATCACTTCACCTGCAAATCCTACTGAATCTTTCCAAAATGGATTTACAGCCTGCTCAGATCTCTTCAGGGTAAGTCTTCAGTCTCCTAACTTTCAAACCAACATATTACCCAAGTATTAAAGTTATAAGTGTTATAAAAGCTATCTGCAGCTCACACTGCCTCAGGTGTTACTTCAGTGTAGCACTGCAGAGGGAAGAGCATCTCTTTGCTTTCATTGTCTTGCAAAGTAGAAGGAACTGAAAGTTGCTCACCTGTATTAAAGGGTTTTCACTTTTCTGTCATTACTTGGATAACAGCTACTGGTTGGATCGATGGGTTGAGGCCAGTTGTACGAGGCATAATAAGGCCAGATCCTGCATTTTGGTCACATCAACCCCAGGCAACACTGCAGGCTTGGGGATGAGTGGCTCAAAAGCTGCCCAGCAGAAAAAGACCTGGAGGTGCTGGTAGACAGCCAGCAGTGTGCTCAGGTGACCAAGAAGGCCAACAGCATCCTGGCCTGGATCAGGAATAGCGTGGTCAGCAGGAGAAGGGAAGTACTCGTGCCCTTCTTCTTGGACCTTGTGAGTCCTATCTTTAGTACTGTGTTCAGTTCTGGTCCTCTCATTATAGAAAAGACATTGAGATGTTGGAGTGTGTCCAGAGCAGAGCTACCAAGCTCATGAAGGGTTTAGAGTACAACTTGTATGAGGAGAGTCTGAAGGAGCTGGGTAGGTTTAGTTTGAAGAAGAGAAGGCTGAGAGAGGAACCTCACTGCCCTCTACAACTACCTGAAGGCAAGCTGTAGAGAGGTGGGTGTTGGCCTCTTCTCCTTGGTGACTCCTGACAGAACCAGGGGAAGTGGTCTGAAACTGAGGCAGGGGAGGTTTAGATTAGATATTAGGAAGAAACCCTTTACAGAAAGAGTGGTGAAGCATATAGACGTGATGCTTTGAGACAAGCTATAGTGGCAGCATGGTGAGGGTTATTCTGTTTTTCAATCTCTCAGGTATTTAGGTCTTTTGTTGGTGTGGGTTTGAGTCTGTGATCTAGGAGGCCCTTTCCAACCATGATTCTTCTGTGATTCTGTGCAGTATCAGAACACATTTCTCATTCAGTCTTTATAAATTGTAGAAATTCACCACTGTTGGTTCTTTCTGAACTTACAGGTGAGAAACTGCAGAGAGGTGCTTTTCAGGACTTGCTAGCCCAAGGATGGTTAAGAAAATATTGACAGTATGGCCAACTTTGACAAGTCAGGATCCCCAAAACTGCTTTGTGTTAGCTGGCACAAGCAAAAAGAAACAAAAATCAGTATCTAATTTGGAAGATGAACACTTAGAGAGGACTAAGACACTGGGAGATTAAGCTTCAGGTAGTTCCATAGAGCAACTGCAACATAAAATAGTGCTCTGTGTCATCACTTCAGTTGAGACATGCCAGGAAGGTCTCATCCTTAGTCTTTCAGACCAGCATGTATTTGGACTGTTTCACAGCAACTTTCTCAGCTATGCAACTGTATTTTCTTTCTGTGGAAACCTAGCATTTCTCTGGATTTCACCATGACATTGAGATAAGAAACAAGTCGGGTGAAAATAGATTGAGCAGAAGGAAGTACTTCTGAATGGTGCTTTATAGACAAGGACTGCGATAGTGTTGGGATTACCGTGGGCATGGTTTAATACTGAGAAATCATAAATTCTGCTTCACATCAGTCACAGGAAGCAATCCTCTTTCCCCAAATATGAGCTTAGTAGATTCATTCCTCTTGATTTCCATCAAAAGCTCCATTCATAAGCTTAATGCAGCAGGAGAAACTGTGGAATGGTAAGTGTTCCCTCCCCGGCTTCAAATTAGATCCTTGTCTTAGAACACTTTATGCAGTTTTCCTATTGAAAAAAACAACAAAATACAGAATTCATTTTACATCAAGGTCTACAGTAGTGTTTGATGCTATAAGAGGTAAGAACAAACACTCCAGAACTTTGTATCAGGTCACAGGTTGCATCCCTTGTCAACCTCTCAATACCTCTAGTCTGAACAGTCTATGTCTTTATGTACTAACTGGTGGCTATGTTTGCATTTGCAAGTAAATTAGCACAACAGGAGTAGATCAGTGGGTCAGAGCAGGTGATGATGATGCCCTCACACTTGTTATACACACTTCAGAATTTCCACTTCACACAACATTTAGTCTGTCCCCTGGGCTGAACATCCAACCATGCATATAGTTTAATGCTGCTCAAAGAAGCAGCCACTCTGGTGTTTCTGTTAGTAGTTGGATCACACTGGGTCCACACCTGAGTTCTCCAAAAGGAGAAACATTCATTCATCAAAATGACTCTGAAGCAAAGCAACCTTCAGTTGGTGGAGATATTGAGGAAATGTATTTCAAAATTAGATTATTGCTCAAACCAAAACAGTACTGCAGACACAACTTGCAAGGCTTTATGGAGATGCTGAACACTTAAGAATGTGAATGTGAACCTTGAATTAAACATTAGCACTGAATGCAATTCAAAACTTCCTGTATTTGAAAGTGTGCTTAAGGAATTTATATATATTTTTTACAATTTAAAGAAGCAACAAAATGCTTCAGTAAGCTGCATGCAATGTGTTTGCTTCCAATTAATAAAATATTTGCTAAGTGTCAAAAAATAATAAACATTTGTTTTCTAACTCATTTTGAATGAAAATGTTCAGTATTTCTGAATGGGTTCAATTCCACTCTCAGGCAGGTGTTAGGAGGACACTGACTTTTCATAATATTTCTGCCAATGATTGGGTAAGACCTTTGTATGTTTTGAGATCAAGTTCACATTGAAAAAGCACCCAACAGTTCAAACATGTTGGCGACTCCAGACACTCCACAACTCCAAAAATACACCCTTCTCTTAATTCCCCATCCAAAGCAGCCTATGACTTCTGCTTCTTCTCCAGCATCTCAAATGAAAAGTCATGCCATCTTTGGAGAGATTATGTAGGCTGTCTTACCAGCTCAGCAAGAGATGGAAAGGGCCATTCCATCCTAATTCTTTTTGGTAAGTCTGACATCTGTCTGTCCTGAGCTTCTTTTCTTTTCTACAACACATATCTGCATGTTGGCATTTTCTCCTTAGCATGTCCATAATGCTTCCTGCTTAGCTCACAACTAACACCACTAGTTGATGAGGTCTGAGATATTAAGTTACTTAATGTGCTAACGGCCAAAAACAAAAGCAAAAGGAGGAGGTTTTGAGACTTAAAACCACTTATGAATGTTGTAGGCAAAACCCAATTAGCTTGATTTGAGGATAAACAAGGCATATTTAGTTCACATAAAAACCCCAGCACAAAGACATGCAGAGATTAATCACAAGTGAAAAAAAGTGAAGAAGAATACCAGAAACAGGAAGCTCTAAAACTATCATACCAGTTTTCCCAGCCAAAAAAATCCAGCTTGGAATTCCAACCCAAACATCACAAATTGCCATAGGAACTTCCTGATGCCTCAGGCCAGAAACCAGATCAAATCAAACTATAACTGATGGGTCAATGAACATGTTGGTGTGTTGAGTTCAGAGACTCGCTGCACTGTGTTACAGTGCCAGGTCGCATGGCCTCAACTGGAAACCCACCGATTGTTGAATTGTTTCAAAGGAAATTGAGGGACATAGAAAGTTGCTGCTAAAGACATTCGTTTGTTCTGCCCTTTGTACATTACTTGTGATGTTATTCTTGTTCAAATACCCTCTCTGGGCTATAGAGCTAATGGAGAAATAAAAAGAACTTTCCTTGGCTTTTTGATTGGTCTTTCTGGTTTTCATTCATGGATATCTTTATTATTCTCCTGTATTCATTCTTCAAGGTTGTCTCTGCAATTATGACACATTATTGAGGCAATTCAAAATAATATATAGACTTCTTAGCATTTCCTCTCTGCTGATGGCTTCCTTGTCCTTTCTCTCTCTTTTTTTTTTTCCTGATGATGAAATACAGTTTAAAGCAGTCTGTGCTTATTCAATTTTGTTCATGTTCTCCCATCTTGGAATCATTCTTGATTTAGTGAAGTACAGGATTCAAAGCTGTTTATGAATATTTCTTTTCACAGTACACAAAAAGGAACAAACATCAAACCTGGAAAAGCCCTGACTAAGGTACAGAAGAAAGCTGGGTTTCTTTTTTTCCTCCCAATTCTTATGAAACAGAAGGAACTAGCTCAGCTGGGTATCACTCATCACAAGACTCCGGTTTGATTTCTGCGGGTGGCAGAGGTAAAAAGCTTAGCTATGCGGGACCTGGGGATTCAAAAGAAGAAATTGGTCAGAATTTCTTTCACTTCATCAAATTCAAATAAGGAATGAGTAAAATGTTACCAGACTTAATTAGTATCTGATTCTTTCTGCAATTCTTTTGCAACGTAGAGTATTATTGGGTGATGGGAAAACACTGACTGATGTGTACAGGCTGAAAAGCCACATATTGCACCCCTATATGCTCACTAGGGTTGCTTATGACTTGTGAGTCCTACTGTCATACTTTACAAGAGCTATAAGACCTTCACCAGCTCTAAAAATGCCTTTATTGTTCATATATAGCTCTGGACAATCATATTAAAGAATCATGAAAACTCTTCTATAGAAGAAAAAGGAACTTACAAATAATCTCATGAAGGACAGAATGAAAATAGCACCTTGAAGGTAAGCATCCCTAAGTGCCACAGGGCATAATCTTATGGTCTAGGTCATCCTGCTGGGGGATTGGAATATATGATCTTTCGAGGTCCCTTCTGATCCCTAATGATTCTATGATTCCATGGCTCTGGAATTCTAACAACTATATTCAGTATGTTCAGAAAATGAAATAATAGGAGGCAAGCACAACCAATGTAATTGTGAACTATCTATATCAATCTGAAAGGTAAAAATACTACCCATGGTCTGGAAAACTGAGGGAAATGGAACTGATTTTCTAATGGTTGCTTCTGAAAACCTCTTAATGAAACACAAAGAAATGCTCAACAGATCCTGCCACAAATGTACGAAATTAATGCAAAAGAAAAAGACATGAAAGTTGTTGTTTCTCCAGGAAAGAGCATGTGTTAGTAAATGAAGATTAAGTAACAGGCTTTACATCTTACTGTTTGAATATCAGTGCAAACACAATAGCAAGTTTCAATTCATATGCTACAAATCTGGGGGTTTGTTTTGAAGAAGCATTATCAACCATTTCCTACGGTTCAGACTGACTTCTCAAAACACCTTTCTTAAAGGGAAACAGAAGGCTAAGACAAACAGGATGCAAGGGATGGTGAAGCTTTTTAAAAACATCCCTATTAAAAATATATCTTGGTTTTCTTACAAAAAGAGGAAATGGACAGTTGTTGAAATTTGTATGGTGGTTGAAAAGGAGTGGAAGTGTTCAGCAGAGTGAAAAGCTCTAATCTGTTTTATTACTCACCTAGCTGTTTTCACCCCCAGGCTTTTGAGGTGGAAGTGCAACAACTTAGATTGAGACCTAGCATCTTTAGAATGAAAACTGGGGCTTTTACCCCTCTTTCTCTGTTAGCTCCTGGCAGACCTCCAGAGTCATATATAACTCAACAGACCTGAGCATTATAAAATGGAATAGATAATGCATTAGCCATGCGTTAGAATAGTGAGGGTCTCTTAAGCCCACAGTTTCTTGTTGACCTTCAAAAGCTTTGTAGAAGAGTGCAAAAGGTACAGAGAGGCCTGAACATTGTATTTGCTGCAAATTCTTTCACTGCCTTATCCTATCTTTTCCTATAGAGCATTTGCTGTTGTCTAGCCAACAGTATTTTAACTAAG
Organism: Upupa epops; assembly: GCA_013397515.1. Taxonomy (NCBI): domain Eukaryota; kingdom Metazoa; phylum Chordata; class Aves; order Bucerotiformes; family Upupidae; genus Upupa; species Upupa epops. Next base: position 584,836 of record VZRI01004513.1, read on the forward strand.
ATCTGGCAAGCACATGTCTGAACAACTTTCACTTAGAGTCATGTTTCATAAAATGTGCTCTTGAAAGTGTAATCGCCTGTATGTACAGAACTCTATTTTCATATTTATTCTCAGGACATCCTTTTATTTTTCTAATTGGGTTTTTTGTGCCATGTTATGGTCTCCTGTACTTGAACTGTTTGTTTACTGCTCTAAGTGTATTCTGTTTCCAAATACATCACTTCTATACTGTCTCCATTTCAGTGCAATGCTTCCCGCTTCAGCTACTTCAAGTCTGTTGAAATGTCTGTAGAAATTGAAAAAGAAATGTAAATGTACCAAGATTTAGCAAACTTTTAAAAATTGATAAGGCAGCATGTTTTCTTATTGATAACACTGATCACATGCTTTGCCATTATGGAAATTAATGGTTGGACTTGATGTTTTTTCAACCTTGATGATTATATGATTGTATGAAATAAAAAAGGAATCTTCTTGATAAATTCCTGAATACAAATGTTCAAATTACTTCATTACTGGTTTTCAACTATATTTTTTGGTAAGGTCTCAGACAGCAGTGAGTGAGCAAATCTAGGCTAGTCATGGCTCAGGATGTGGCACATCCAGAAACGACACCAATATTTCCCAGCATTTGATTAGGGTACTAGCATGTCTGCTTAGTGACACCAGGCACTGTGGGTGCTACTTGGATTCTGCTTTTGACTAAGTTATTATAATGTTTCAAAAGATCTGAAAGTTTAAGTTTTGCTGGTATTGATTCTTAATTCTTGAGTTTATATAGCTAAGTAGGATGTGAGGAAGTGAACCCCTAAGATAATCTTTCTAAGGCAATTAGGACTGGGTTTTTTCCCTATGTAGAAACTGCTGTTTCACAAAATATCGATCAGCTGGCACTAGATGAAACAGAAATGATTACTGAATAATATATATGGATTTCATATATATGAAAATATATAGCCACAGTATGTGGACTAGGTAGGACTCAAAACTGCCATTTCTACAGAAACCAGAATCTTCATTCAGCTGCAGATCCTCCCTTTCCTATCTCTAACAACCTGTGATCACTTCAGCATGCTTTACAGCCGTATTTTCAGTGCAGTGCCAGGTACTCACACCTACTTTTGATTTGTATGACTGAAATGTGGATAACTATGAGCATGCATGTAAAATGCCCGGCCATAAATCTTTCTCAGTTTCTTGATTTGTATGATGAACAGCTAATGTTCCCTTGCGTAATTCACAACCGTTTTATAAACCTTAGCAAAATGCCAACAAATATCCAATAAGATTAAAATCCCCACACATTTTAACCTTGCATCAATTCCACCTGGGAAGTGTGTAGAACTTGTAAAACATCATCAATAAATATATATTTTTCTAATTAACATCCATGTACCACTACACACAAAAGTTTAATGGCAGGCTTATTCTTTCCTCAAATTCTTTGCTCACTGGTAGCTCACTTATCTTTCTTCTTTAAAGTCTTTCTAAAAATCAGTGACTATAACAACAAAGAATTAAATTAGTGCAGGAAAAACTTCACCTTTAAATTATGCAGGACAATCATCGTAAAGTAATCAGAATATTTGTTTTTCTTAACCCAGAAGTGCTGAAACATTGTCTAAAAGGAAAATGAACACTTAATCTGATTTGAGTATAATTTTACTGACTGACAAAGATCTACTCCTGGTTTATACCACAGAGATCAAGATCAGACCCAGTTCCTCTGTAATATTCTTCCTACCACAGCCTGTATTGATGAAAACCTAAGAAGTAAGATTATGGGGATTTATTCACACATCTTTTGCAGCCTTTTTCTATTTGTTGGTCTAGCAGATACCATTTGAATTTGGTGCCTTTTTGCTAAAGAGTCAAATAAGCTATTTGCTGTATGAATAAGTATTTGGTAGCAGATCAGACAAAGATAAGGTGTGAGGTATGAGTTTTCAGATGCAATAAAATGACTAAAAGGCCAATTTATCCCTCATGTAACATCACCAAAGTCAATGAATTTGATCTTCATATTGAAAATCCAATTTCACACTTAAATAGATTATTTATATCATAATTGTTTGGGTCTTGTTTAGTACTAGCGCTTCTAAGAATACCCTGTAGGATGAGACCAATTAGACACTCACTTGTAACTTCTACACGTGCAACACACAGTCTGCTTTTTTCCAAATACATCACCCCAATGCATGTCAAGGAAATTCCAGGGTACTTGCACAGTACATATAATTAACAATCATTAGTCCAATTAGAGAACATTAGGCATTTAGATGAGATATGACACTTGAGCTAGAGAGAATTCAGATAAATCAAAAACCTGCCGTGACATCAGGAACTGTGAGGAAATACAGTTCTGGAAACAGCAAAATCACCGGATCATCAAAACAAAGCATAAAACCCTGGACTAGAAAACAGGGAGTGGGGCAAGGCAGCTCATGCGAACGGATAAGCAAGGTCTAGGTAACAAGCATGAGCAAGTAATCAGAAGGAACACTTTTAGTGACCCAACAATCACAGAAGTATATAAATGAGCCCAAAGCTAGTGGAGAAATGTGGTCAGTCTTTCCCTCTACTGCACCTGGGTTCCAAGCCCCAGCAGAATTTTGAGCAGCTGCAGGTCAGTGCTACCACCTCCAGATTCTCAACTTCCAATATTCCTGTCAATAAAATCTTTGGCTTCTCTCTTCATTAAACATTGGCTAAGTTTCATCCCGCTGTTCAAACAGCTCCTGTATCTGTTCTTTCTTTAACATCTTCAGATTGTTTCTCCCTGAATGCTTTAGCACGTGGGACAATGGGCACAACACATATTTTGCATTTGCTCCAGCTCTTTTAGAGACACAGGATTTAGAGGTATTACCTGTAGCAATTTCTATCTCTTTCTGTTTCTTAATCTTTACATATTTTCATCAGAGTTAGTAAAAATATTTCATAGAACCATAGAATGGCCTAGGTTGGAAGGGACCTCCAAAGGTCATCTAGTCCAACCCACCCTTGACATCCTCAACTAGATTGTTGTCCAGAGCCTTGTTCAACCTCACCTTGAATATCTCCAGGGATGGGGCCTAGGCAACCTGTTCAACTACCTTCATGCTAAAGAACTTCAAATTAAGAGTGGAATTTCAAATTAATAGTAAAGATTTAGGGCTCAAGTACTGACCTTTTGAAGCACTCAAAACCTTTATGGCATTCCCTATTTTCTACAGTTCTTTTTCAAATCTGGTTTGGACTAGTCTTACATCTAAGCAGTAAATTATTTCAGAGTGCTGCACATTACTCAGACCTGAGTAAGGTCTCCAGAACACAATCAGTTTTTCCTCATGGTAGAAATGTGCAATCTGCATTTATAAAACCTTTATTAAGGTATCTTAATAAAAACCCTTGGCTTTCTACCAAAGTTACAAAGAGAAGCTGATCTTCATCCTATTTTGCAGTGTTTGGAAGATTAGTGCTTGCCAAGTAAGCAGTTGTATTACCACAGACAACACTGCAGGACTTGGATTTATCTAGTTGCCAATGCAGCATCAGTTTTTCCACCTGGGAAATACTTCAGATTGGCATTGTAGGATTCAGCTGTTGAAACCCAGAAAGGTGTCTGGGTTCTCTCTATAGCCAGTGGAGAGAAAGAGGAACCTTCAGGTAGTAATGAATTCTAAGATACAGTTTATCTAAACTTTTCTGAAATCCATACTAATCATATCAGTAAATGCAGACTAATCCATACATCTGTTATTTCTTTGAGGAGCTCTAGTAGCATTGACTTCCAGCTACAAGATTGCTATTGACTCTTCTTCATATTTATCCACAATGTCTCCTTTTTACTGTGACTCGAGCAATTTACTGTCCTGGAGTCAGATATTCAATATTTCCAAGTGTACCCTAAAACGTCTACATTCTTCTAGACTTTGTAATTTCTCTTCTACAAAGGGAAGAAGCAGCAGTCTGACCAACACAGACAAGTTACCTCAAAGTTAGTGATCTAGCAATTTTACACGTGTTTATTGAAAAATCCCAATTAATACAAAATGCATTAAGCTTGGGATTTTATTTCCTGGTATGAAGCTCTTATTCCTGTTACCCACTTTGCATTTCCTCCTTGCCTCTCATGCAGCTGATATTCTTCTCGTCAGAAACAGAAACGTTTGTTTAATTTTGAGGATCTATCTGACCTGGCCACATCTTAATCAATTAATAATACTGGATCTTCTTTAGCTGCTGCCTTTTTACATGGCTACCCATGAAATATTTGGTTGAACTTTCACATTAGGCAGTGCTGCAAGGAATTTTAAAGGTTTTATTATATTCTTATATTCCTATTCTTGCTCAGCAGCCTTTTGCCAATGAATTCCTTCTTTTCATCTCTCTAAGCTGATTCTACTTACCAATACCCCAGTTTAGAGGACTGCTTCAGTATCACAATCTTGCACACTGAAACATAATTTGGAGCAGACATGACCATCACCAGATGAATGATGTTTACACAACCTTCCAGGTTTCTGGTCACCTAAATTTCTGTATGTCTAAAGGTGGTCTGTCCAGAGAATATACCCAAATGGTCTAGTGTTCTCTTCATGCAGCCCAAATTACTTTGAGATCGTGTGAAAACTGATGTCATCTTGAAAACAGAAAAAAAGAAAGACAGAGGGTGTGTAAAACACGTATTATTAGCAAGGAAATTAACTTAATGTCGAGAGGCAACAGGTGCTTAATCGAGCATCCAAACAATCTCATTTTTATCTCTTCTGGGGTTTTTTCCTTGTTAACTGACAGATGAGAGGTAATGATGATACTGATGAAAAACGACCAGTAAAAAACTGAGGAAATCCCATGAATTAGCAAGCTTCAACTGCAAAAGAAGAAGGCTCTATTGTTGTTGGTAAGCAACAAAAACAGGACAGAAAGGCATCGTCTGGCTTTAGTCTTTCTACAGAAAGGCCAAACTGCTCTTTTGCTGTGGAAACAGCCAGTCTGGGTCTAGGAGACTCCAGAGTGCAAGTCCTGAGAAACGGCACATCTAGGCAAGCAGCTTTCCAAGGTATCACAATTTTCATTCGCTACCTACAAATCCATATTCAAAGGAGATGTTTGTAAAAGAGGTTGCTCTAATCCCATAGCACGGCTAGGAAGAGAGTGCTTTTCTCTGGTATCCCAGTTCTCATGCCGTAACCCCTGGAAAGCACAAACATTCTGGGGCAGCCAAGGCTTCCTGCTTTCAGGAAAAGTGCCGCAGCATTTCTAATAATGATGTACGTTGGTTTAGACTTGAAACAACCTGGGTTTTTCCAAGCCATTCATACCATGTTCAGCCATTACTCTTCTTCCACAGCCCAAGTTGTGCATTCTTTGCAGAGGACCCTTATTTGGCATGTAATGATTTCAGAGCTGTTAAATCTTTGCATTATCCCAACAACATGTCAATTAAGCGAGGCATTTTATACAGATTACAAAGATTTGTCTGAGGTGGCCACAGCTTTGTTAAAGCTGTTTTGTGGACATCTTCATAATTAATGGAAAAATCATTAGGAATTCAGTCTTTATTAACCCCTGTAGCTGCAGGGGCCCATTTCATCTTAATTGCATTCATTTGGCACTGGCAGTATTATACAGCATAATCACTAATAAATGATCTTTTAATTTGTACCAATCAAGAGAGCTTGCTTTCATGCCAATATTCCTGTTTCTTTGATGTTGACCTGTCTTGATTTTTGATCATTTGAACTTAAGATGATTTACTGGAAAATCAATATCAATACCAAATCTGCCGTATTCATACAACTGTGGTTAAGTTCAATTTGACTGCATTTTGATTGAAATAACTAGTGCTTGATTATCCATTCAGATTTTATGAAATAATCAGGATGGGAAAGCTAGGCTTGTGTTCTTATTCAAAGGCTAATAATTAGAAACTGTAGGAAAACTGCAGAGCTGGGACAGCATTAGAAGTAACACTTCAGATCCCACTAATTAACCAACTTGCTCTGTAATCTCCTAAAGACCTCCACCAATGGAGTAACATGCTATTACCCATTTATGGGGCCAATGGGAGCTTGGGCTACACTTGTTAGTAAGAAAACCAGAGACAGTTTCTCTCATTATACCCCCCGTCAGCACTGTCTCTGCAGTATAAAATAGCCATCATTGTTCTGTTGGTCAGTTAACCAGAAACCAGACTACTGTAAAAACATACTTTACGACTAATTGGAAATGACTGAAACATTCCCTCATCAGCCAGTTGCTTTCTGCTATTCGAAGAAAATATAAATGTTTGCAAGGGAGGGCAAACCCGAAGTTCAGTCTTTTTAATTAATACCCTCTACTTGAACTAGAATTACTGACTTAGCTAAAGACAGAGAACCCTTACAGTCATTACTTCAACCTCTCAGTTATGAATTAAAAGAAAAAAATCCCTACAACATTATTTCTTTCCTAATATTATAGCACTTATTCCCTAAGTACTGAATTAATTTACTGAGAATTTACAAGTAAAGCTGTTAATTACTCTGAGCAATACGGGTCTTGTCTAAACTATTACTGCACTGGTAGGCTGTGATACAGAGAAATAAATAAATATCATCGCTCGTTCCAAGGTGGAGGGGAATAAGCTCAACCACTCCAGCTGCATCGTGGCAAGGATTGGAAGGGTTCCTGCTGATCTGTTGTCACTGGCTTGAACCTCGCTGTTTTGCCCACAGACAGTGCAGGTGACTGACCTCCTTCTTTAAGCCTTTGGTGATTTGGGGCAACAAGGTCCGGACCAATCTCCTGTTGCAAAAGGGAGATAAAATGTGTGTGTGCATGTGTAAGTTCAGTGATATGTCATTTCACGTCACTCCAATGTTCAGTGCAAATATTCTAAATCCATGCAACGAACAAGAAACATTAATCAATTAATCCTCAGTTGTTGAGGATATATGTGAAGGGAGCAGATAAAACAGTGCCAGCACTGCCATGTGTGACATTGCACAGGAGACTCTCCAGACTTGGGGAACAGAGAGGGCTGCAGAAAACACTAATCTGAAACTGAAAGCATGACATCACTTTCATCAAACCTGGCTTTCTGATTATTGTGTAGCATTATCAAAAGGTAAACTAAGGCTGTTTAGGTTCTCTAAATGCACCTTACGAAACACAAACAAATTCAATGTTAATAAAGACTACCCTTGATGTAAAATGCCTGATCAGTCACTGTGGGATCTCTCTTTCTACAGGAGTTCTGTGAACTCACCTGTCCTGGGGGGTTGGACTTAAATGATCTTTCAAGGTCTCTTCCAACCCCTAACATTGGGTGATTCTGGGATTCTAAGAAATGGGTCAGTACTCCCATCTCTAAAATCATTATACCACAGCTACTGATTTGAGAATTTTGAGAGAGAGAGACATTTAACATAGGAGCAATTTAGCAATTCCTGCTGCCAAGCAGGTTGCCTGAGACCCCCTACAAGGCGAGCTTTGCATAGAGGTTTCAGAAGGATCACTTACCTTATCTCCGTACAGGAAGGAAGGCAGCATTCAGGCCAAGAATTAGTTGTTCCTATTCCAGTGTATTGACTGAAACACACCAAACTTATTAAACTAAATTAAACTGGGTGAAATCGCCTTTACAAATAAATGCTATAGATGGCAGTTACTAACAGCTGCTTGGGCAGCTCTGCAGACTCCTGGCTCTTCAGGTTTTTTCTGCTTTCTCTACTCTGACAACTTTAGTTTCCCTGTAAGGGTGGTGTGGGTAGGGGTTTTTATTTATTTTGTGATCATGTCTTTTCAAAATGAGACCAGTATTGCCTCCAATCCAGTCTACTTTTATGAACTTATATTCACCTTGTTTGGGCTTCGAAGACCTAATTTCTCCAGCTGACCTCAAATAGATTAAGTTACTTTGCTTTTTTGGTCTGAAAGCCACAGTTTATCACTCCTCTATCATTCAGTGCTCACCGCAGTGGAAGGCTCAGACTGTTGCTAATATTTACTGCATTATTTAAAGGCATGGATTTTAACACTCATTTGCTGATGCTTTGGGGGGTAAATAATAATACATAAATAAATAGATATCCACCATGCATTTTATATTTTCTTATATAATCTTAGCAAGGACGATAAACTCACAGATTCCTTGGTTATTATGAAATTTATTATCATGCATGGCTTGATTGGACACATATTATTTTGGTGTGACTATTAATCATAGAATCATAGAATCATTAGGGATAGAAAGGGACCTCAAAAGATCATCTAGTCCATTCCCCCTACCACAGCAGGATCATCTAGACCAAGTCACACAGGAACAGATCCAGGTGGATCTGGAACATCTCCAGAGAAGGAGACTCCACAACCCCCCTGGGCAGCCTGTTCCAGTGCTCTGTTATCCTCTCTGTGAACAAGTTCCTTCTGATATTTATCTGGAACCTCCGCTGTTCCAGCTTGTACTCATTGCCCCTTGTCCTATCACTACATGACCTTGAGAAGAGCCTGGCTCCATCCTCCTAACACCCACCCCTCACATATTTATTAATGACTTCCTTAGAAATTGTTCTTTAGCAATTAAGACACACCTATGCAAAATCCCCTTGAAATCTTAACTTTTCTTATCAATCAGAGAAAATGTTAATGTTTTCTTTCAAAAACAACAACAAAGTGTAAGTATGTGATCACTTTTTCAAGAGAAAAAACTGTCCTAAACAATCTGTATAACAGTTGCATATTGTACAGTTCTAGGTATAATTCTGTCTGATTTGGTTCCACATTATATTGTCCTTGCCAGGAAAATCCTTACAAAGATTCACATCAGAATTTGAAGAACTGAATGAAAAGAAGAATGCCTTCCATCCCACTTTCTGCATGAAAAGTGCTTGTAGCTTTCTGATCTACCCTGGAACCTCACAGGACTAACCCCTAAAAGTTATCTTGACATAAATAAAAGCAGTGGAAGAATTTTGAGCTCTAGAACTATTTTGAAATTGAATGAAATTTTAATAAGGGAGAAAGTTAATAGAAGAAGCATAGTGCTTTTATTCACCAGCAGATGCTTCTACTACTTAACTGCAGACCAGCCACTGCCTATCTCATCAGAATGACATCAGGCCGTTTGCCTCAAATCCTCGCTAGCCATGCCAAGTTTGTGCATGTTTATTATTCTCATCATGGATGAGTACTTATGTGTGTTCTGAATTTGTTCTCCTTTAATTTCCATTTATGTTCTTCTTGTCCTATATTCTTGTGCTGCTCTGAAAATAGCAGCTTGTGTTGACATTATCTGTTCCATTTAAAATCTTAAATGATTCAATTAAATCACCTCTTAAGTGATTTTTCATTCTGGATTTCATAGATTTAGATGTTCAGCTTGTCCTCAGAACTCACTTTCAACATTGCCACCTTTTCAAGAACAGCAGTAACACATCTATAGTGTATGTCAAAGGTAACCTCATGCAGCTTGGATGTTGTTACTGACTTTCTCAAGCATTTATATTCTGCTGCCCGAGACACCTGTATCCCATGTCTTTGGGATCACTTCCTAAAGGTTCTTGTCCAAGTCAGCTGCTTTGGTTATAGTCCATCCATCCCTGAATGTACTTTCTATTTTGGAGACCAAGGCTTGGCAATCTTTTTAAAAATAAGTGTAGTTCTTATAATGGTGTAAATACCCGTTTAATGGATAGAGCCACATTTCTTTAATTTTATGTTATCCATTACTATTTATCCTCTGCATTTGGAATTGCCTTCTTTAATATCCTTTATTTTTATAGAAACCTACCAATTCTTAATTTGTGGTTCTTAGACTTGTAGTTACCTTCACATTCTTCCTATGTTATTTCCAATTCAGATACATGTCCCCTGGTAAAGTGCCGCTACAGGCACATTTTCAGATTTTATAGCAAATATTTTATGCAGAACATAATTTGCAAAAATACTGTAATAAATTAGAAGGCTTATTAAAGAGGGCCATTTCCATTTCAATATCTAACCAGCAGAAGAACACTTAATTTCCATAGTGTAGGAAAGATTCAGAAAGAACATGGATGTTATCCAAGGACAGCAACTTGACTGTGGAGAAAATATCAAATAGGAGGCAACTCAAGGGAAGTATTTTTTCTCTTTGGTCTGCTCTAACCATGAACATGTGCTTCAGATGCTCCTATCTTTATTTCCTGGCAGTTCTACTGAAAAAATGAAAAGCTACCCAAAGCCTGTACAAGTCCTTAGAGGGTATCTAAGGACTAGAACTTGAAATATCCATTGTCTCGAACTTCTACTGTATTTGCTTACTGCTTCCCACTACACTGATACAAGCAAATATCCAGGGTGCTGGTGCCCTCTCAGGGAAGCAATTCCTGGAAGTCTGGTACCTAAGGATTAGTTAGTTAATGGAAAGAAATTTCTGGGCTGGGAAGATGAGGAAGAAATAGCTGGAGAGTTGAGATATGGGAATTTTGTGTCTGGTTGGTGCCAGAAAGTCAGTGTGACTTTAGCAAGTGATTGTAATTTTATGGGACACAGCAAATCATGCAGGCTTTGCCATTGGCTTCATTGAAGGAAGATTTGATTTAGTTTCATCTGTCAAACAGGATAATTATCCTTACTTAATTCTCTGCTCAGCTGCAAAAAGCAGGACAAATTTCTCCAACAGGAGTTGTAACGAAACACAGCACCTTGAAGAGATACCTGAGCTGGCTCTGAGCAAAGCAGCTCCAGACCTGGCAGCATCACAGCCTTATCAGCTGAGGCACGCAGATCATTAGTGCAGATGGACTGTCTCACTAATTAGTTCAACCATTTTCTGGGGCTCAGCTGGTTTCTTTACAGAGGCTTGCATTGCTTAACATCTATACCAGCTTGCTGACACATAGCACAAGACCTGTTGTAGAGCAACACCACGAAAACACGACCCCCATCCTCAGGTGTGGTTATGGCATGGGTCTCATGGCTGAGAAAGGGCAAAAAAACTCAGGGACTGAAGGACACACCCACAGTGATTGCCAAATCACATCCCAATTTAGAGGAATCCTGACTAACTTGTTCCAGTCTGACTTGGATCAGTGGGTAACTAAGTCTAGTAGCCTTTCTCTCACAGCTTCTTGCTGCCTCCATAAACTGTGGAAGCCACCACATGGAGCCAGCACATAGATCCACCATATTTTCTTAGAATGGCCCAGGTTGGAAAGGACCTCCAAAGGGCATCCAGTCCAACCTTCCTGCAATGAGCAGGGACATCCTCAACTAGATCAGTTTGCCCAGAACCTTGTCCAGCTTCACCCTGAATATCTCCAGGGATGTTGCTCTCTAAAGCAGATTGAATGGAGAACAGCATCTGCCCTCTAAAATGCATGGTTGCTTTCTTCATTTCTAGTCAAGAGGGAGACAGCCAGATTAACATGAAAGTGAATTCAGAGAAATATTGTTCAACAAGGACAATCTGATCGCCAGACAGGTCTGTTGCCTGTAAAGTGGTTGAGGGATGTTCTTTCACTTTTCTCTTGTGACAGCCTGCAAGACACAAGAAATGTATTGGCTCTTCTTAAAAGTTGCAGCAATGCGATTTGGAGGAGTCTTTAAAAAAACTGGGTTTAAAAAAAAAAAGGAATCCCATCTTACAAGTAGCCTTCGCAGTGTGCTCTTGGGCACCCGGTTTGGCATTGTGCTGTCAGTGCCTTTGATTTGCTATCTGCATGTGATGTTATGTGCCATATTGTCACAACTGGGGAAGAAGCAGTAAATTGAAGTTGAGTCCTCATTGGAATGAAACTCCCATTTTAAGGAGAAATTCAGATCTATTCAGTCTGACCTTGGAACTTGAATTAAATCTTTACAAACTCAACTTTCTCGAGGGAAGTATGAGGTCTGTATGAGTCTGGATGTATTAAAAGCTTGCACGGCTCTGGTATAGCGCACATGCCAGGGTGGTTAATTTTTAATTTAGAGGACAATGAGAAAATCAAAGGGTTTCACCTGAACTAATTTTCACCGAGTTAATTTGTTATACTCAAAGCTGGTTTATAAGCATTTAACAATCTATTGAAAGCAGTATTAAAAGCTCAGCTGTGATTTCCACTGAATCATTTTTGTATGTTTAACCTGATTCCTGAATGGAATTTTTATAGTTTGTGGTGGTATCATAAAAATGCACATAAGTCTAGGCTGGATTCCAATTCTGTATTGTAATAAGCAGCATTTTATGTATGGGTCTGTATGCACATTCCACAAATCATTCAGAAAGAAAAATCAAGTGGATGTGGTTATTGAAGATGAGGATAGCATTTACCTGCTTGAAATTTGATGCATATAATACATAAGGGGATGTCCTTGCTTCAGTCATAAAACTAATCCATTTACACTGCCAAGTTGAGGAGTTGGACACAGTCAGTTTTTGCAAGACTACAGCATGTCCCCAGCTGACTGTGGCATTGAAGCACCCACGCTGCAAGGGAAAGCCAGAGCCACTTTGTCTGCAGCAAAGTGAGGCATTAACCAAACCCTTTCTCTCAGGACTAGGTAAATAAGTTTGCCCCATTCCCACACAGTGGCAACACCTGAGAGTTCTGAATCGGCCCAATGTTTTGCTCCTGCTCACTCTCATTGCTGAGTAAATGCTGACTTATCTTCATTAAATCTGCTTGCAGTGAGTCAATAAGGAGCTGCGGTGCTTGTTTGTGACAGTAAGGGGATCATTTTGGTGTGCTGTTAGGATGTTGATGACGCATCGCAGCACCACTTCGTATTGCTAAGGTAATCTAAGCCTAGCCAATGCATAAATGATAGGGACACTGTAACCCTCCTGTCAGAGTCAAAGGAAAGGAAAATACGAATCCCCTGGTGCTCACAATTCCTTGCGCTGCAGGGTTTTAGGTTGAGATGCAGATTTTAGGCTTAATCATATTTTATGACTGTGCTTTATGAAAAACATGGACTAGAGTGGTTTATTCCCAGTACGGAAGGCAGCAGGTTAACCCCAGAAGTTCCTTCACTTCATGACAAACGTACTGCTTGTGATGTGCGATGCTCTGTGAGCACGACATATTTATTTGTTTGTTTAATTGGTTTTGTGCTCTGGAGCGTAGGAGCATGGTAGAGGCAAGAAGATCTCCATAAGGTGGGAGAAAGCAGACTCATAGTACAGCAACCTGCAAACCCACTGCTTAACGGCATTTTTGTAGGGTGTTTCCCCGTTTTTTGTCCTTTAGGCATACTTAAAAGATGAGAAACATAGTAATGGAATCCCTTAATGATGCTGCAGAACCTACCAGTAACTGGCGTAGGCACAACAGTGACCAGTATCAATGGCCAGCTCCGTAATTCAAACTTTCTCAAAAGATAACCTCGCCTGGAAATGAAGAGAGTTCAGACTGGCAGCCCCTTCTCTCTGCAAGCTAAAGAGCATCTCTGTGTGCTATTTGCAATAGTGTTTTCCTTACATGGGCTTTTGTCCTTTAGACTGGAAGATAAAGCACAAGACAGGGGATACTGAATCAGGGACCCAGGAGCTGAAATCTCTGAGTACTCTCAAAGTAACCCATGCTCCTGAGTTGCTTTCCCCTTTTAAGGGATTGATAGAATAAACAGGAATTGTGCAAATTAAACTGTGTGGGCTACCTCAGGGCTATAGTTTTGCTGTAGAAATTGTGACTTTTGAAGTTTACAGGAATAGCCACAGGAGCAAGCAAAGTATTTTTAGAAGTACAGTAGAATCCCATTACTTTATGCACCTCTCTTCTGAGAAGCTGTAATTATTACCTGATCATTTTCCATAGGGAATTAGCTTTTACCTTTTTTGCTGATTCATCCATTCTCTCATAAATAACCTTAATGCTCCTGACTAAAAAGCATCAACCTGCATATGGAGGATGGGGAAAAGATATAGTCAAGCTATACATGTGATCTATAAGTCTGATCTTTTACTCAATAGAGGCAGATTTTAGTCTTTGTCATTTGC
>VZRI01004513.1:599414-611237 GCA_013397515.1 Upupa epops
AAGGGGGGGGAGGGGGGGCGGAAATTCGCTGAAACAAACAGTGATTTATTTTTTTATGTGAGAAAAGTCAGAAGGGAGTGGGGAAGGACACTGAGAACAGAAGCCTTTGTGCAGCGAAACAAATGTTAACACCAGAATACAGATAAAACTTTATGTATTATTAAAGGATACATTTTGCTGTTGGAAAAATGTAATGCAACTTGGAATCATTTATTCAAACCGTAATTCTTTTCATGTTGTCACATTACAAAAAATTCTTGATGTGTCTTATGTCTGACTGAAAATATAAAACGCTGTGGTAAAGGCAACTAATAAGAAGGACTACATTTTCTTTAGCCTGAACACCATTGCTGAAAGAAATTGAAAAAAATAAAAGAGAAAGAAAAACCCCACAAAAAAATCCCCAAACCCAGCATAATTTTATGGGGGGGGGGGAAGCAAAGATATTCCGGTAGGTCATTTCTTTTTTCATACACGAGCATTTAGTCTACAGTAATCTACCAGGACTGTCACATTTGATTGAAAGATAATGCAAGATTTTTTTTCTTGCCACAATTTATAGCATGTATCCATTAGGAATAATTATGGTTGCATGATTTTGCTAGCTGTTATCTCTACAAGTGTTACTAATGGTTTTATCAATTACTCCCTGTCCAATAACTGCATGGTTGTAACCTAATTTAAAGACACTCTATCACTAGGCTGATTTGTGTAGTAGTAAATGACAGCATTTGAGACACCAGCCAAACGACTCACTTCAGTGACTTAGTTAGTCTCTAATAATTAACAATTAGTAGGCACCTAGGAAAAACTCAAGAGACTCCAGCTCCCATGTTTCCCTCTCTTATCTAAATACGAGGAGTTACCAAGGCTGTCTCCTGTAAACATAACCCTTTAAATAAAATCTTCTTCTTCTGTGGCTGTTAAAAATGGGGCTTTAATAAAAGCTTCATTGTTGAGGAGTAAAGCAGAAATGAACTTTGGGATTCGTGGTTGTGAGGAGGAGATGCTGTTCGTGCTGTAGCTCAAAAGCAAAGGCAGTGTGCTGAAAGGGGAGCAGTGCTGGCCAAATGGTGCTATTTTCTTGAACTTTAGAGCAAAAATGCTGGATGTGCAGGAAGGAGCACTTCATTACAGATCATTAGTGAGGTTTCATGTACAGCTCAGAAAGGTATCACATGTTCAGAACAGACTGGAAAGAAGTCTGAAACCTATTTTAAATGAGTGTAAAAGATTGTATTTCTCCAAGGATGTTATCTCTGAGGATTTTCAATAATTTTTCCCTTAAAATTTTTCTTTTTCCTAAATAAGGCTTTGAACTTCAGGTTTAAAGTAGGATCTTGTACTCTGCAAGTAGGCACAAAGACTTTAAAATAGCAGCGTGTGAGCAGGGGTTAAGGTTTTTGCAGTGCATAGTCCTTTGCACAGTCCATTAGTATATTTGAATTTAGCTTGATGGGGCAAAATTGCCTGGAATAATTCATCATTTGGGTTATTGTGTCAGATCTCAGCACATCATCTCTTTCAGATTATCCAGGATCCCAAAGTAACAATCTTTCCCTAGGAGCCTTGAGGGTTGCATGTTTATAAAATGCCGCACTTTACCCACTCAACAGTCTGACGACACTTCCAGGCTCACATGCAAAACCAGTATCTGCTCCAAAGCTAGCACATTCTCCATAGGAACATAGGAGCTGCCACACCGGATTACATCAGCGATCCATCCACTGCAGCTCCCTATCTCTGACAGATGCCAAATCCCGGCTGCTTTAGAGGAAGGTGCAAGAAACCTTGTCAGAAAAACCATAGAAGCACCTGCCTGCAAAGGGAGTTGGTTCTTAAAACCTCAGTAAGTGGCTAGTATATGCCCTAAAGCATGACTCCACATATGCTTTACAAAGTACAGGAGTTTTGTTATAATTACTAGAGCTGTCACTAGGCTGATAATATTTGTGTTACATTCTCCATCTCAAGGCTATGTCTGGGTTGCACAGTACAGTCCCACTTCCCTGATCATTATCCAGGTTGAGGGCTGACCCAGACAGGCTGAAGTTTGCTTTCAGGCAATGTGTCCAAGTTTCTTTCTCCCNCGGGCTCTCAGATCACACAATTTAAACAGTCACAGAAACAAAATTGTAATGAATTGCATGTTTTAAATCTTTTGTTGCTTTTCAATTTTCTTTCTTCTATTGTTGGACTCATGCTTTTGATTCTTGAAAAGAGTAAATAGACAGTCTCCCTTTTCCACACGGTACATTTGTCATCTTTGATACTCACCATTTTCTGTTATTGCTAAAGCAAGCAATTTCAGTACTTTCCCCCTTTTTTTCTGTAACCTACATTCATCCAGCTGAGCATCTCATTGCCATTTTGGAAGCCCTTTTTTTTTCTGAGACACAATATGTTGAGGGTGCACCATTCATTTATCTCTCGTCATGAAAATCATTTTTGTGTTGTTCTTTGCCTCCAGATGCTTCCTTACTACAAATATTATTTAATAATGCTAAATGACACCATTCGTGCCTCTGATTTTAGTTTAATCTGATGATGATATTCATCAGATGGCAGAGCATTCGTCCATTCGCTGAGCTGATCAAAGAATCTCAAGGCTGGGTTACTAGAGCCAGAGATTATCTTCAAAATGTAGTTTTAACCTCACCCACCCTTCCTGGTTCATCTGCATATTCTTTTGAAAACCGCTCATTGAGTATTTGTAGCCCAAATGATGTCATCAGGCACAGCATGCAGCCACTACAAGTGGGACAATTATAATTTTTGTAGCTGATTAATCATCATGAAAAAGTAACAGTCAATTGACTCAATCATACATCCATGGTGATTAATCACACTTCACTTGTGTTTTTTACAAGTATTTTACCGACAGTGCAGATGTTGGATGATTTTTCTCCTTGAGCCTGTTCCTTGGTCACAGATGTTAAGTAATCACCTTGTCCTCATACTTGGCTTATCTAATTTTTGCTTCTTTGGACCTGTAAAAACCAATGTTTTTATGCAGCAGGAAAATATTAAAATAGCTATTATTTTTTAGAGGTTAATCAATATCTGCCATCACTGCAGTTTTGATCTGCAGTCACAGGTGTATCCAATAGGTACACTGCTCTTAAATGTGGTCTTTGTTATATACACACTCTGGTGTCTACGTATATATGTATTTGTTCCTTGATATATATATTAATATATACTATATATAAATAGCAGGACTACTATTAAAACAGAGACAGAAGGAGGTAGCAGATAGAGCAGAGTTAGAGCTTCTTATCCAAGTTCATGAACAGACTAACTTGATGGTGACTGTCTGGCACACAGGCATGCCGTCAGGAATCTGCTGACACCAAGGTACTGAGGTTCACAGATACCCACCTGGGCTGTGGAACTTAAGTCTTAACCTCTGCTGTGATGGTAAAGGAAACTGCCAGAATGTCACCACAGATGGAAGTGTCCTAGTGTACTACTAAAGTGCTGCTAATGGCATCTTCTATGGGGTTAATTCTGTGCCAATGAAGCTATGAGGATCTACAATTGCTGCTGGTCCTATAACTATTACATTCTACTGCTTCATATCAAGTATGCACGTACAGGGACGGTTTGGGTTTGGGAAAGCAAGCTGATTTCTAAGTGATTTTCTAAGACTTATTTTAGAGGGCCTCTGATACATAAAATCTCTGTAATATTTTCCAGGCTGCCCTCAATATTGCAAACAAAAATGTGTCAGGCAAATAAGGTGTTTCTCTCAAATGATGTAAGCCTCACTGGCTTCAACCGTGTTTTACCCTTCAGAAGAAGCCAGAGATCTCCATTTTATTTAGTAAAAGGACTGTAGCAACCTCTTTGCCCATCCTTAGATCACTGTTAAGATTAATGCATACGCTGGAAATTGCTTTCATGAAAAGATGACACAGCTGCATTGAATTTTGCACCAGGCTCCAGTCTTGATACTGTTAATAAAGAGCCTAAGGTTGGGTATAATTGTTAATACACTAATTCTAAAAATCCACTCAAATGTCACTTATAATCAGGATTTTCTACTGTGCTAGGACCCCTGGGGAAACCTTTGAAGCTCTGAATGGTGTGTACGATGACAGGGATGAACATAAGAAGGTAGAAGGCCACCGATGCTGTTTAGCTTAGTTGTATAAAACTATCACGTATAGAGAAGCTTAGAAATCCTGGCAGCTAGGAAGATGGGAAAGCAAAGTGTGAGATGGAGAATGCACCCAGATCCAGAAGGAAAAGCTTTACGCTAAACCCAGTTATTTCAGAGCATTAGGGGGAGAGGTAGAGAAACCGTATGGCTTGTAATTTTCAGTGGAAGTACCAGAGCAGAACAGACATTACAAAAGCATTTCAAAAAGATATCCATGGCACAGAACTATTTAAAACAATGAATCCAAAATATTAGTTATTTCATTAGGAGGAGAGATGAAGCTCACATCAAACTTGCCAAAGCAGGATGACTGTGAATCCTTT
Organism: Upupa epops; assembly: GCA_013397515.1. NCBI lineage: Eukaryota > Metazoa > Chordata > Aves > Bucerotiformes > Upupidae > Upupa > Upupa epops. The sequence goes on from VZRI01004513.1 coordinate 603,903, forward strand.
AAAAGGAGAATGAGAGTTGCAAAGCAACTTAATATGCCACAGCAAAAAACCCTCAGTATGTAAGTCAGTGATTGCCCCTTAATTAGGAGTTAAGATTTTTAAAGCTGTGCACACTTATTGTCTCATTTTATCATAATAACCTCTTTGATGATGTGGTGCATAACATTTTAAAAGTGCCGTTGTGTACTTCCTTGCAGTGCTTGCTGCATTTTATTTATGAATAGTGCCTGGGCTGGTGTGAAGTGAATGCATATCCCTCAGAAATGAAGTACGAAAGAGTTGGGTGGATTTTTCAGAGTCACAAGGCCTGCCATAAAAAATCCTTCATGAATCTTTTACAGCTATAAGTAGCTTGGCATTGGTAATAGCTCTACAGCTATGGGAAGTTTGGTGGAAACCATTTTTAAAAGCTCCTGATAAAGAAGGGGTGTCAGGATTTAAGTGCGGTGGTGCTGGGAACAGTTGTTTTCAGCAAGGATCAGTTTTCTCAGTTTTCCTTTGGAATAATTGACTACCACCGTTAATAACAGCTTTCACTGCTTCCTACTTGCAGTCAACACAGGGTTTTCTCACACTCCCACCTGACTCTATTTTTTGCACATGAGAGTATCTCATCGGTGCCGTAGGTTGCTTTCTCATTACTCACTTGCATGGGTTCCTTTAATTATTCACGCTAAGTTTAATCATATGCCAAACACAGCCAATTCTTCTTTGGGACGGTATTTCTCTGAAAGACAAGGACAGTAGTCTTTGTAAAAAAAGATGTGTCTTTCCCGTGCCTGTGAGTACAAACGCTAATTTGCCAAGACATAAATCTTAAAAGAAAAAAAAGTCATGTATGAGGAAGAGAAAGGCTTAGTAGCTGGGTTGCCACACTGCTAGTGCTGCTGCTGAACAGGCATGAGAGCAGCTTTTGAGAGGGATGTTCTGCAGAGGGGCCAGAGGCCAGGTCCCAGACTTGCTCTGCAGATAGTCTGTAGATTGTGCAGGGAGCTTCAGACAATATCATTGATGGCAGAGGACAGGGACAGCAAAGAGAGAGAGAAGCTGGTGCTGGAATTGCCATCTGAGGAGCAAGAGGTGCAATCCTTCTCTGCAAAGGCACAGGAAGATAAAGTAGATTGAGAAAAGCAGGAGGGATGAGCTGAAGATTTATGAGGGCAGGAGATTAGGACAGGACAGAGACCGTTAGAAAGCAACAACTAAAACTAATTAAACTGAGATTATGGGTCTGGGAGAAGGGATGAGGAACAAAACAACATGAGAGAACAGGAAAAACGTGGGGCTAAAAAAGAGGCTGAGGCAGAAGATTCTGTCCTCTCCTAAAGTTGGGCTGAGGAGTGGGTCATTCCAGTCCTCCTGACAGTGCAATACTGAACAATGAAACTTTCAGCTGTAGGTTGAAAGGGAAGCAAGATTCATCTTATGACCAAGCCAGAGAACAAAAGAATAGCAGGATATCTTTAAAAATTAAGCAAGTGCATACAAGCTTTCCAGAACTGGATAAACTGTACTTTCTTACTCCTTCTTAGTTATATCTCACCACTTTGAGGATGCTATTAGATACCTGAGGAGCCAATCTTGGAGCCAGGATCTCTGAGCCCTGTGCCAGAGTCCCCAGCATACCTTGTGCCAAGGTGAGTGAATCAGCAGGGCCCAGACAGTCTGCTTATCAAAGATTTGTTAGTTAAAATCCTCACGTTCATGCAGAATGTTTTCACTTTCAGCAGAACAGCATTTCCCAAAAATGTGCTGATCAGGTCTAATACCAAGGTTACAAACTAAATCAGTCCAAAGGTAGAAAACGCCCAAATGTCTGCTGCCTGGAGAACCTCAGTGCTTGCATGCACATCCCCTGGTACACGAATCCTGAAAGACCCTTTAGTTATCTGATTGCTTGTTCTTTTTTAACCCTGTACTGGGGGACGCACCTGCCACAGGGATGAACCCGAGGGAAGCGATGCGGCTGGTTGCTCAGCTTAGACATTCCATTTTGGTTGCTGCAAAGATGTGTAGGTTGAAGTATGGATCTCAGGAAAAGAAAGGGTAAGGCACAAATTATGGTAAAAGATGCTGACCAGGAGATCTAATTCTATGAAGTGTTTGCTACAGAGTTTTCCAATGTGCTGGCCAAGTCATTTGGGCTAAACTTTGCATAGGCAATCCTTTGGGGGACACCCCAACCACTCTGAAAAGCGATGTCTCAGAGGTTTTGATTTACAGAGCTTTGGAGCAGTCACAACTGCAACCCAAATCAATAACAGGATCTGTACTTTGACTGCATAAGGCTTTGTACAGGACAATGCTAACACCTCTGGGGGAAGGAAAAACCAAACACAGATCCTAAACACTGCTGGCTGGGAACACAGAGTTAATGGAAAAACTAGAGCTTCATCTCCCTGAACCCTGATTCTCCACCTAGACAATGTGAATAATAATCACAGCTCTCACATGCCAAGGATGTAATGAAAACACATCTAATGTTTATCTGATAAGCGGTAGACTGTAAAATAAATAGCAACATGGAAATTAATAGTTTTGTCTTCAGAGCAAAGGTGGTCAGTAAGGCACAAAGCCAAAAAGCCAACAATGAGGTGCCAGATAGCGAAATAATGAGGTGTTCATTACCGCCTGCACCCTGGAGGAGAAAGGGATCCCATGGAAAAATAATAGTATCTTTCATCTAACTGAAGACTGTATCAGAATACATGAACAGAGAGGTGATGGCCAGTGTCTGATGACACAGTAAATGCATCTTAAGGTTTCCTAGATGTGGGAAATAAGCACGGCACTACCAGGAGAATGCTGATTCAGTAGAAGGCTTTCAGCCAAACCAAGATTTTAACAAATTTGGGGGAAACAGATTGTCAGAAATGTTCACTTCATACACCCAGGCTTTAGACCTACCCAGGCCCTGCTCTCTTCCGGAAGGCAATGTGAAAACATGGGACTGACACAAGCTTGGCACTGGGTGCCCTGCCTTGATTAGCACTGAGGTTACTTGTTTGGGATACAGGTGCACATATATAGCAACACGAATGCCTCGGGGGGAAATCCCCCAAAATCCCTAAACCTTACCTTGCCTTTGTGGATTCATTTTGTAAACTTCACAAAAGTTCCAGACCTTTCTTCCATGTTTTATTTGTTATGAAGAGTTCATGTAGAGCTGCTTGCAAGAGTCTCTAACACACAAGAAGACAAACAGATGTACTGGCACCAGCACATTCAGCAGAGAGATGCATTCGCTGCCTATTAAAAATCATTAGTACATACAATTCATATTCTCAAGCATAAAGTCAACTTTTTCATAGTATTTCTGAGCCACTTAGTTCAAGGACACAATGCTGCTGGAGGGTGTCCAGCGTAGAGCAACAAAGATGATGAAGGAAGTAGAACAGCTCCCTTCTGAGGAAAGGAGAAGAGGAGACTGAGGGGTGACCTCATTAATGTCTATAAATATGGGAGAGGTGGGTGTCAGGAGGATGGAGCCAGGCTCTTCTCAAGGTCATGTAGTGATAGGACAAGGGGCAATGGGTGCAAGCTGGAATAGAGCAGGTTCCATATAAATATCAGAAGGAACTTCTTCCCAGTGAGGGTAACAGAGATTGGAACAGGCTGCTCAGGGGCGTTGTGGACTCTCTTTCTCTGGAGATGTTCAAGACTCGCCTGGATATGTTCCTGTGTGACTTGGTCTAGGTGATCCTGCTGTGGCAGGGGGATTGGGCTCATTGATCTTTCGAGGTCCCTTCTGATCCCTAATATTTTTATGAGTCTATGATTTCAATTGTATTGCTATTTAGACACTATCTGGTGTCTAAAACACATCCATAATGATAAAAAACCTGCCCTATATAAACCCAACCCATTTTTTTCTCCACCTTTGAAAACATTTGTATACTACAAAGTAGACCACAAAATTCCTAAATAACAGTGTTGTGCAGCGGCTGTAGCTGGGTAATTGTTTTTCCTAGGACAAGATATTTTGAAAAACTTTCAAAACATGATTTTCTTTCCTCTGCCCATGGTCCTTTGGAGTCACAGAGCACTTCTCTTTCTCCTTGTTGAGAACACCCATTATTCTGAACACTCTGTATAATCAGAAACAAACTGAATGTGGGTTTTTTTTCAGCAATATGAACACTTTTTTTATTTCCACTTTTGCAGAAACCCAGACTTAAAGCAGTAAAACTCTGACAACAACATTCATTTTTATTTTTGCCAAAATCTTCAAAGTTTTCTCTTTTTGCCAAGTTCAAAATTTTCAACAACAAAAATTCATTTGAAAGCTTGAAATACTTTCTTTTCCTTTCTTTCCTTATTCGGTAGAGAAGTGCTCTGTGCCAAAAATGAATTGAATCTCCCCAAAGCCAAATCTTTGAGTCAGTTTTTAACCACATTGCACTTTAAAGCCCTGAAACAGCAAAGACAGAAACAGAACAGCATTTCAGTAGGCAGTTACCATCAGGACATTGTGGCACATTCTAGTTTGTTGAAAAAATATAATGTAATATCAAACTGAGGAAAAATCTGTTCAGTTCCTTGGCTACATGAATTCCTGGATTAGGCAGTGCAAGAAGGGTAGAGGCTGCTCTAACTTTTCTAGTTGCTTCGGTTGAGTTTGGTTGAACCCCAATGAAGCTCATATAATTATTTAAACTTTGTCCTTTTCCCAGCTAACATAGCACTGATTTTGATAGAGAAATTGATCTCCAGAATGGTCTGTCACAAAAAACAAGAATGCCATTTGCTCTTGCTGTACCACCATAGGAATCTTTAAAGTACACAACTTCACACCTACTCTGTAGCCATTTTTACTGTTAATTATAGACAACAGAAGCTTTCTTCCCTAGGATAACTTCATCTGATGTTTTGCCCCAGTAACTTCCTCAGACATTAACTGAATACTTTTACTAACCTTCTCAAAGATGAAGAAAGGGGTCCCACAGCGGGCAAGGGCTTGCTGGCACTCCTAAGTGAGCAAACTGGGAAGCCTGAGGCTTGTCCATCCCTTGCGTTCCCTCTTTTCTTCTGGGCCTCTTGAGTCAAAAAGCATCAGACAGGTTTTTCTTCTGTAACAGGTCTTTGTAAATACAGTGATCTATACGGCAGTTCCTTTTCATTGTGTTTTATTTCCATTTAAATTTGTACTGTGCTGAAAAGCAGTTAAAAGCACTTGATGATGGCTCCATTCAGGATCCTCCCACAACATTTTAGCATCAGTCCTTTCAGAAGAAGAAAGGAGGGTTCTCTCAAATAATTTGGTTTCTTGCAAAATGTTTTCATACGTTTTCAGATTCAAAAGGGTCCCAGTGGAGTCATTCATCAATTTGAAACCATTATCACCAAAGATCAAGCACAAATGTTTTAGACTATGTAAAGAGTAGACTTCATGAATTTCTTGGACAAGAAGGAGCAGAGAGGTAGGACAGTGGAGAAAATGCAGCCCTGAGTACCTTAAAAGCTTAATGTATTCAGCACAATTAATGAAGTTCAAGGTCTGGAGGAAGTCACAGGCAATAGATAAACATGCAGTGGGACTAGATGATCACTGTAGATCTATTCTATTCTATTCTATTCTATTCTATTCTATTCTATTCTATTCTATTCTATTCTACTCTATTCTATCATCCTAACCAGATGAATCTCCGTGGAGAATATTCACATAGAAATTCTCTTTCTCAGTTATCAGTTAAGTAGATTTCCCAGTTTACTCCTAATCCTTTCATGCTCTCTACTATTGAATTTTACTTGCACATCTTATTAGATGCATTCAGTTCTTATAGGTAAGTATTAATATATGCCACAAGTGTGTATAAAGTGCTATTTTCCTCCATTAGGTTTTTTGTTCCGGAAACTCAGCAAGAACAATACAGAACTTTAGCAGTTCACTAATTTGCTGGCTGATATTCACTAATAATTTTCACTAATATTCCTTTGTACATATTTGGATTTATATTTTGTGCACTTTGTTTTTTGCCGTGTTGGGTGGAAAGACTGTGCCAAAATCCACCCGCCACTCAGTTTAATTTCTTGTGTTTAGGGCTGTACAACACTCCATGTAAAGCTAATCAATACAAGGATTTATGAAACATCGAAACAGAACAGTCTAAAGCAGGAAATTATAGTCAGTTCTAGTTATTAAAGATTTCCTATACTAAATTTAGTGTAAGAGAATCCTTATACATCTTCTTTAAGGTATTTGTCAAGCGCAGGGGCTGAAGAAACAATTGCGGTTGGTTGCACTGCAGTGTGTCTTTATTTGTCGTTTGCTATTTAATGCTAGCTGGAAGGAAGCAAACCATGTCATGTGGAGGTGAAATACCGATTCGATTCTATTCACTACCATCTCTCCCAATAATTCCTTCTGAAATTTTACCCAATGTGCAAAACATAGTGCAATGGAAGAAAGAAAGAGCAAATTTTATATGATGTCAGGATGAAAAAATAGATGACTCTGCGTCCTTCCTATATTCAGTGGTCTCACGCTGTAGAAGGTGTACACATGTACAATGTATTCATACATGTAGGCCTCTATGTGCACTTGAGTAATGGATGTATGATGTCAAATGAGAGTGGATGAAAGCAATCTCCTTACACCATTATCTCATTTAACTGTAGGATATGTAGTTGATTATATTTGTTTCCTAACAAATTTCCTAACCTTCTTTTTCTTCCTTCAGGATGTATACAAACCATTTGCCTCCCCTTCCGTTCTTTCTCCTGACTAATTGCAATGTTTGATAGCGAAGGCAAATCTTATGAACATGTTTGTGTCTCAGAGCACCTAGAACTTACACAGAAACATTCAGCTACTTCAGGAGGACTTCAAAATAGTTTGGGGTTTGTTTTGTGTTTTCCTTAAATAAAAGTACCTATTGATGATGTATTGTCCATCAACACTACATACATATATGCACGTACATATTCATATATTTGTGTGCCTGTGCACGAGCACACATACAAACGCTCTGTGGAATTTGGTTGCCTAATAATGCTCAGTGTAGCTAAAACAAAATACTCATCTGTCACAATATACAACGTTTTCCTCATTGGTCCATCAACACGTAAACAATATTTCAATTTATAAACATGCAGGTGTCCTTTCACAGTATCACAGTATCACAGTAATGATGAGGCTGGAAAAGACCTTAAAGATCATCCAGTCCAACCTAAAACCAACCAAGTAAACCTAAACATCTGACATCTAGATCATGCCACTCAGCACTTCATCCAGCCTAACCCTGAACACCTTCAGAGTTGGTGACCCAACCACCTCTGTGGGCAGCCCGTTCCAAAATCTGATCACTCTTTCAGTAAAAGACCTCTTCCCAATGT
>VZRI01004513.1:611343-756016 GCA_013397515.1 Upupa epops
TGCCATTAGCCCTCTTGACCACCTGGGCACATCGTTGACTCATGCTAAGTTTACTGTCCACCAATACCCCCAAGTCTCTTTCTACCTGAGTCCTCTCCAAGATCTTCATTCCCAGCCTATAGTTCTGCCTGGGGTTGTTATAACCAAAATGCAGAAACTGACACTTAGGCTTGTTAAAACTCATCCTATTAGAGTCTGCCCATCTCTCCAGTTCTGTCCTTCTAAGTGTAATTTGAAAACTTCCTCTCTTCTTTGACTTGCTCTCGTGAACAATGCCTCAAACCAAACATTGTCTTCTAGTGCCTATTGTTTCCCACACAGCTGCCAAATCTTTCTCCGGTACTTCAGGGTACATTAGTCAGTGAGTGGTTTGTTGCTGAGTCACTTGTGAATTATTTTCTCTTGGTTTGCAGTCAGTTCCCCTTGGCTCTTGCCCTTCCCTCACTTACAAACAGTACCATAATGGGACGTGTGAAGCAGCAAGAAGCTCATTTTGTTTGGCTGCAGACCTCCTGGAAATCTGGTTTATACAAAGGGCACGGAACACAAACCATACAATTTCCTTTCAACATGGCCAGAAACACTTGGCAATATAGTTATTAATAAAAAAGGTAAAAAACATGAGTACAGTGACCAGTCACAAAGAAACGGCAGAAGGAATTTTGGTTCCATTTTTGTCATCTCTTATGTCCACCAGGCATTGGTAATCAGGTAAAAAGCAAGATGTCGAGGGTTCCAGCTCAGTACTACACTTGTTCCTCCAAATGAACTGGCTTTTCAGGAAGTTTCCTTGGAAACACTTGTCAGCTGCAGTATGCAGATTAATTTGTACACATCTCATCACTGCAGTTCCTGTACAAATGGTGGTCACTCAGCATTAATTTTGTCAAACAGATTAGGATAATATAATATTGACTGTAGCCAAACTTCATTTTCTGATGAAAAACAGTTATTTTGGGGGCAAGCAATGGTCTTTATCTTGTTAGTTTCAATTTTCAAATCTTCAGATTTCCCCCTGGGATATCTGATAGGGAAATCTGAGACAGACCAGACAACAATAAAAAGAAACATATCATATACGAGCAAACATTTCCAGAGAGTAGATCTGCAGAATATCATGATGAAGATGTAGTGAAATCTGTTTCTGATGACACACGAATGATTTGAGAAGTACTTCAAAGCATTAATAGGGACGGGCCTCTGTCTTTCTACTGGGAAGGACCCCGCTCGTTTTCGGGCTCGCTCAGTATATGCTGTAAGTATTCAATGCCAGTATTCCAGACACAATCCTGTAATGTCATTACAAGGTCCCATCAGAGTCACTTGCACATTTCCTTTGGCACAGCATATTTTTTTTTGATGGGGAACAGGGTCAACAGTCAAGAAATCCCTGCCCTCTAATAAGACAGCAGGAGAAGAAAAATACTTGCTAAGCACTTCAGCTGTTCTCAGATTCATAAAAAACCATCATGTTGTGGAGATGATAATGTTTTCTTTTCCTGTTGGTCAGCTGCTGGGAAACCTTTAGGTACTTGCTAGGTAAAAGCTCCAAAAACTCTGAGGGCTTCTTGCCTCCACCTCAGCAGAGCAGCTATGGAGCAACTTCTAGTGCCAGATGTACAATTAGAGGCAGCATTTTGCATTTTGGTGGAGGGTGGGACAGGAGCAGCAGTCCTTTGCCAGGTATTAAAACTACTAAAAACAATCAAGGAAGCTCTTCAAAGAGAGAGGGCACAAAAAATAAGATGCAATGGAGGAGAGTGGCCAGATGTCTCCAAGAGGGGGAGGGAATCTGGGACCAGAGGAAAGAAGGCATCAGGATGACTCTAGAAGTTTGGCTTCCACTCAGAGCTGCAGCCCCTGGGAATGAGCAGAGCACGTTTCGCTTTGTACATTACACTAAAAACCCTCACAGTTCTGCTTTTTTCTTCCCTGGTTTTGCACCCTTCACACCACAGAAGAGGCTTTTTATCAATCTTAGTCTGAATCCCAACCTTCTTGCACAAAGGTTAAAAAGAACGTATTGATTATACTTTGAAGTGTGCCAATGACATTTCTAAGGTTGTGTAGTACAAATCTATAGATAGCCAGGGAGTGTTCATGCTTGATCAAGTTCTTGTTATTACTGGGAGAAGCTCAAACCTTGAGAATGATGCTTCTCACATCACCTAGCTCTGTAAAATATTTTTCCTGATTGAGAGCATCTTAACTTCCTCTTGCTATAACGTAACACAAATCACAGGTGACTCTGCAGAAAGACAACAGGATGAAATCCTGATTATGGGAGATCTGTCACCAGCTTCAAATGGTCAGTATTTCACTTCAGGTTCCTGCTACAAACAAGGAATATACATCTCTGTTTGTAAGCAAACACTGATCACTGTAGTTGCAGCAGAGCTGCTCCTGGGCCTTTCCTGTGCCTCTCTGGCACGTGCCATGTCAGCCGTCAAGCTACTCTCCTCTGTGTCTGCAACAGGATGAGAAATTCCAGAGCTTAGTGTCCTACTGTGCATTAGTAGATCTAGGAAAAGTGGTGTCAGTGAAGCACTGCTTCCCATGGATTTACAGGCTGCAGTCACATCTCCTAGTGTCTTTCTGTAGAGATGCTGTGACTGATGCTCTTCGTGCCATTGGAGTATCATCACAGCACTTCTCCTCCTGGGCAGGTTCTCTGGTTTGACAAGGATTTCACTGCCTCTGAAATGCTTCCCTCAGGTTGACACAAGAAGGTCTCCCTTCTCCCAGCAGTCTGCTTTCATAAACTTTTTAGGAAGCTTACAAGTGTGAAAACCGCTAGTCAGCTAAAAAATCTCCTTTAAAACTTGTCTGGTTGGATAGATGCAGGGACTCAGCCTAGCAGACACAGACTGCCTTCTGCAGCAAGCCCAGCTATAAAGAATTAGACTTCAAGCGCATTTCTGACAGGATGCCTCTGTAGGTATGCAGGCTTTAGTCACAAGAGCTCAAAAACTTCCATCAGCCACATCCACCCAGGAACTGCTCTGTAGCACAGTTTTTGTTGCTGTTACAAGTCATTCTGGAGCCTACTGAGAAAAAGAAGAGAAAATATGTAATAACCCTTCAGGAAAATAAACAAGTCAGTCTTTGAGTCTCAAATGAGTGCTAAGACACAGGTTTCAGGGCTGACACTTTAGCTCTAGCCTTTAAAATCTGCTTTGCCCCTGTGTCAGCGATGGCTGTGAATACCAAAAGGCTAAAGGCTCTCTTGCCGACTGAACTCACGTACACCAGAGCAGTTCAGTTCCTGAGTCACTGGCTAAGCAGATGTCAGAAAGCATGACATCTAAAGTTGATTTCTGATGGAATATCACAGGAGGTGTCTCTACTACTGAAGTCCCTTCTCAGTGATGTCTTGCTACTGGTTTGTAACTGCTCTCTACATCCACCTACCAGGTAAGCTGCTATGGGACTCCCTTGCATCTCTGCTCAGGCAGGACTAGATGAGAACATTTGAAATGAACTGTATGAGCTGGTCACTGAGCCGAAACTGGCCTTCAGATTTTGGGCAGAACTAGTGTGCTGCAACTACCCACACCACGGGCCCTTCATTTTGGGTTAAATATCAAAGTTTGGAAACATACAGTGTGATTTATGTTTTGGGGGGCAGAACTCATGCTTTGAGATTTCTTCCTAGCAGTCCTGAGTGATTTGTAGCCAAAACTATTCCCCTACAGCCACAAATCTGGCCTCATACGCAGACCCCCATCTCAAAACCTGATAACAGCAAGCCAAGTTCACTAAGGGCCTGCTATTTATGAGGAATTCAAGAGACTTTGATCGAGGACAAAAAAGATGTCTGTAGGATTTGCATATAAAGGAAATGCTTTTCCTTCCTGGCTATTCAGAGGTACATTCAATCTTCTGATCTTTTGTTCCCTGGTTTAATTTTTTTTCCGTCAAATAACTAGGTATTATCTCTGAAATATCTCAATCAGGTCAAGTAATAATAATAATAATGCCGTGCTTTGATATTGCCCCTTTTATTTTGAGATCTTGAAACACTTCATACAAAAAGATCATTATTATTAGCTTCCTTTTATACATTTGCAGACCAAAGCAGAGAACATTAAAGTAACTTTTCCAAAGCTATTCTGCAGAGCAAAGAATGGAGCTGAAATTTTTTTTGTTCGGGTTCCATGTACCACTCTAATTCCATAAAATATTGACAGGTTATACGATAAAGCATACGTGTATTCACACAGTCAAATACAGAAGGTAAGAGTAAACAGATTGAAAGAATTGAGAAGTGCTCCTCAATAAATTCTATGGCACATGCTAGGATCCATGTCATCTCTCCTAGGCTGTGTTTCCTCTGCTGTCCACACACATTTCTGCAGCTTCAGATCTTTCACACTTCACCATATTCAGATTTCTTTTTAAAAATTCACATATTTTTTATCTGTTCTATCTGGAATTTAATACTGTGATGTTTTTCCTCTTTATGAACTTATCATTTTATCACCTCTCAAAAAAGCCACGCTTGCGGTAGTTATCACTTCATCTTGCAGACTGTGCAAAACGCAGGCTTTGGCAGGTCCCTCATCAGCTTATTCTCTATGGTCCAGAACTAATTTTTTTGTTCTTTTTTGTTGAAATTGTTTCAGGTTTTTATTCAAATAAGTTTATGCATTTACCAGTATTTTTCCCAAGCTTCATGACTCTCCCACAGAGACTAAACTTCATACACTTGATGTTCTTAGAGCTATGTCCTTTCATCTTTCTAGAACAAAGCCATTTTGAAAATCTCTCAGGCTTTTTGTAGCTTTTGGTAATAAATCCAGGGGGATTTTTTTTTTCTTCCCAGAGGCTCTCAAAGGGATTTCAAATTGTATGAGGGTCTCACATGCATTGAACAAACTGTCCCTCCCCTCTCAATTAGGGCTTCCTTTACTGGGGCTCCGGCAACATCTGTAGCTTGTTTTAGAGAATCCCTACCTCTGCGGTGTGCAGGGCAGCCTCTTGGAGCTCAGGTAATGTGCTCACCAGACACTGCTTCAGGATAACAACTTCTAGAGTAAGTCCCCTGTAGTTGTTAATTAGACAAACATTTTATGGCCTGTCTTCTTGTGAGGTAATTGATAGTTGCCTACGGAGGGATTCAGGTGGACTTGTGCTAGAGGAAGAGATTATGGTAATTAAAGTTCTCAGAGATGCTTTTGGGTAGGTAGATCTCATCTTGCCTTTTCTCCTCCACTGGTGCAAAGCCATTTGACCAATATCTGCTGGTTAAAGAGCCCTGATATCAGGAAGCCAACTACTTTGCCTTTTATGTCCTGTGTTACAACATACAAACATTTATGGCCCTAGGAGGAATATCTGGCTCAGAAGATTGGTGTCTGTATTTGTGAGGTGTACTACCAAGTATACTGTGAGATCCCCTGGACAGCAGCATTACGAAGATGACTTTCTAAAGCCATAAAGTCCTGCTATGCGTACACTGGTTCCTTGTGACCTTTGGCATTACGGCCCCTATGTTCTGATTCACTGATTTTGTTGCTTCTCTTTATGTTCCTACACAACATACTTACAGGTAGAATAAAACCCTGCAGTCTGTGTTCTAATATCTGCAGGGAGTTGAGGTCTCCAGCTGCATGAGCTGTTCATGGTGCTGTGTGTTGAGCTGTTCATTTAACTGCTCAGTTTTGTCCCTTTAGTGTTCTTTTAACCTTGATTTATGTATGACTAGTTTAGTGCTCAGTATCATGCAGGCTTTAATGTTTCCAGGACTGAGCTTTAGAACAGGTTTATCATTAGTGCCAGAAGGACTCAATATCAGCCTTAACATTTGACAAAAGACCATGTAGTCCACCCCTCCATAATAATCAGGGACATCAACTAGAGCCCTTGAATATTTTCAGAGATGGGGCATCTACAACTTCTCTGGAAAATTTGTTCCAGTGTTTCACTACTCTTATTGTAAAAAATTTCTTCCTTATGTCTGGTTTAAATCTACACCCTTTGTCCTATTGCAAAAACCCCTCTGTCACCAGCATTCTTATAAGCCCCTTTAAAGTACTGCAAGGTTGCAATAAGACCTTCCTGGAGATCTTCTCCTGGCTGGACAGCCCAAATTCTTTCAGCCCGTCCCCATAGCAGAGGTGCTCTGATCATGTCTGTGCCCTGCTCCCCAAATCTCCGCACATTTTTATTAATGAATATATACACATTTTTAACCTCTTCCAACCTTCACCCATTTCTTTCTCGCATCCAGGTTCTGTGTCTTCTAAGCCAAAAGTATCAGTGGATTAACTGTTAGGACAGTATTTTCATCTGAAATTACGTGTCACAACTCTAGACCTCTTTGAGAGAGTCTAATTTCAGGAAATTTCCCTCTCATCAAAGGAATGAATGATTTGAAAAGTCATATATATTCTACATATTTAACTCAGCTAAACTAAACTTCTTAACATCTTAAGGTCAATTTGTGAGACTGAGCAGTTGACGATTTAGAGTCAAATATGAGAATTAAATGAGAATGAAGGGGATGAAGGAGGGTGCCTTTCCTTCAAAAGCATGGAGTACCCTATTCATAACAGAAACTTCTTGTCACACAAGGTATCCAATGTTCCTATTTACCCTGTGATAATTCGGTCAACAAGGCACAGCTGGTAGGGAGTCACAGCTCTCTAAAAGCCACCTCTCTTCCCCTTCTCACCAAGTTCTGATCAATACAGCAGATTCTGTACCAGAGCTGAAATAAGTTCCCCAAAAGAACAGTGTAATTTCCCCAGAGGACAAAGAAGGGAGAAAGATTGCTGTCACCGCATGGCACAGATTATTGGGAGATCCCTTTGGCACAGCTGCGCTCTGGTCTTCATGCATCTTGAGGGAATAGTGCTGCATCAGCATTTGCCTTCCTAAACTATTTAGTGTACAAAATCAAAGATTCAGAAAGAGTATGATGGGATGAGGTGTTTTTTTACAGTGTGGTGTATGTGATACACATCTGGGCCATTAATTAGGGGACTTTCTGCTGCAGTTGATTCACCAGTTAGAAAGATTAGTTAAGAAGTCAGAGGTGGGAAAAAATCTGGCATATTACCAGCCTCTTGCAAATGCACAATGCTTCTGAGATAAAAGATGTAACCGATAATGGATAACCTTTCATGGGTGGTCTTATTTGTGAAATTACAGGTGAGGAACAGGAAAGAAGACTTGAGATGACATTTGAGCCATGAGTCTTAAAAAAAAGAAAAAGATTATTAAAGACAACAACTGTGTCATGTGGGAAAGGTCATGATTTAATTGCAAGATTGTGAAATGGGGATACTAAACACTGGGCTAACAAGGTCAAGAAATAGAACCAGCTAAATGGCTCAATAGAATAGGGGACATTATTCCTCATTTTGATCAGCAAGATAAAATACCATTTCAAAACTGTTGATGAAAAGACTGCACAAACCAAACAGAAACACCCACCACCACCACACCCCCCAGCCCTTATTAACTTGCACATATCTGATGGGCTTAAATTATCATTTAAGTCGAGAGGACCCTTCAGTACTTAAAATAATTCTTACAGTATCAAGTCTTCAAAAATCTGATCCTGATACGCTTACCTTATCACTTCTTTTGATTTTATCAGAATCAATTGCATAATGAGCAGTGCCACTGCAACCCAAGCTATTTCAGCAACAGTAGCTGAGGTGAAATAACTGAGTGTCGACAGGCTCTCTTGACAAACATGCTATTATGCAGAAAGCCAGTGCTGTACCTGTACAGTGCTCTACGAAGGAAGTTCCATTCTGAATAAGATAATGTTTGCAGTATGCCAAAATGAATTAAAATGAAACCTACTGAAGCCACTCTCTGTGTATAGGTAAATGTTTCATAGAATCACAGAATGTGTTGGGTTGCAAGGAAACTCCAGAGGCCATCTAGTCCAAGTCCTGTGCAGGGAGCAGAGGCATACTCAGCTAGATCAAGTTACCCAGAGCCTTGTCCAGCCTCGACTTGAATAGCTCCAGGTATGGGGCCTCAACTACCACCATGGGCAACCTGTTCCAGTGTTCACCCCTGCTCCTGCTAAAGATCTTCCTAACATCCAATTTCAATCTGCCAATTTCAATCATCCAATTTCAATTCTCCCTTGTCCTATGACTAGGTTTCCTGTAGTATTAACCAGATGTTTTATGGTAACTGATAGCAATTAATTCCATTTATCCAAACTGCAGATACACTGAGGGCAGTGCGATTTTCCATACGCTGTCTTTCCAACATGCCTCAACCGTGACCAACCTACAGCATGTCCAAAGTTGAATATATTGTTCAGTCTCCGTGTCCATTCAGCTGAGCTCGCCAAGCACTGTCCCTGCAAAGAGGGAAGGGAGGCTGTTTGCTGTGGGCAAGTTTTGCACCACAAAGTTATGCCTCAGAGTTGCTTCCATTAGTATTTGCTAACAGTTTCCCACCAGGATGTCTGACATCAGTTTGGTCCCTTTACCTTTGCATGAAATAGCTGAGATGTCTCACATTTTAGCGAGTGAAAACTGTTGGCAAGTGTTGATGTATTTTTCTTTAATTCTTACTGCCATCCACCTCCGATTAGCCATTACATAATACAATCTGTTCTGCATTTCGTTTGAGCTAACAGATTCTACTATTGTGGACATATCTAAGCACCTAGAAAGATGGATAGGCCTAGTGCCATGGAGGTGATAGACTGCACACTCCATGTGCAGCAGCAATTGGTGTCATTCAGTCTCCTGCTGAGTGTGAATTTCAATCACTTAAATCCTGAACATTTCTGTCCTTTGAATATTATAAAATTTAAACCCTTTAAGAATTCCTCTGAAAAAAAAAGTATAAATCAAGAACAAATTATAAGATTAAGAAACCAATTGTTCACTTGGATTTAAAACTGCATCATGAATTTTCCAAATCTCTAAGTGTTTAGTTAGGTTTTAGTTTTCACATTTGATGTGTTTGATCTTAAATAGTTCAGCAATAAAATGGAAAAATTACCCAAAAAGCCTGGTTTAATTGGAATATTCATAAAGTGAGGTGCCTTAAGAAAATTGCTCAGTATCTTGGAAAGTCCTTTACATATTTCAGATTGATGAAAAACACTCACCAATAAAATACAGCCTAAGTATTGGGATCAACACAACACTTTTCTACATCCAGGGGATGTACTGGGTTCTACAAATAAGCCTGTACTAATATCAGCTTTCTTGTAAATCTCCTAAATTCCTTAATTTGAAGTTGGTTGATCACTGGAACAGATTTCTCAGGGAGGTAGCTGAGGCCCCGACACTGGAGATATTCAGGGTGAGTCTGGACAAAGCTCTGGGCAATCTGATTTACTTGAGGATGCCCCTGCTCCCTGCAGGAGGACCGGACTAGATGACCTTTGAAGGTCTCTTCCAACCTGGGCCATTCTGGGATTCTATGATTCTATGAACTTCTGGACATGGTGACTGAGGGAATGGCTGTTTGTGGTCCACTCCGAGCCAGATGAGAAGCTGAGCAATTTAACTATCTGCAAGGCTAAAATTAGAGTGAGGCATGCCACCATCTGTCATCCCCACCTTACCTTATGGATGACTGACTCTAAAAAATAAATACTGGTCCTAGGAAGGACTAGACTTGGGAATATTTTAGATATTTTTACCTTGTAGTTTCCCAGCTTCACTTTTACATGGCTCTATGTAGGAGAGAGTATAAAATAATGTAAGAAAATGTCAGAAAACAGCAAAACAAAATGTTCTGTTGTCTTCAGTAATGGGACAGAAGAAATTGGTGGAATGTTCAGAGGGTCAGATGACCCATTAGATCTGTTTAATGAGAAAGCTGAGGCTGTGGGACTTGCTTACACCCTCCCTGTGAAAGGTTTTCCACAAAAGTCAGATATGTGGAGGATGTTGCCCGCACCTCTGGATGCTTTACCTGACCCTGATCTGAAAGTCAAGAAAGAAGCAAATGTATTTTATAGTGTCTGCTGGTCTGACATGGTCCTTAGTAGTTCATTCATTTTTCACAACAACAGTGAATTGAAACTTTTTTGAAATATCAAACAAGCACGGGAATATGTAATGCTTTGAAACTACAGAGGGACTTAAAATAGTCCAGATTAATAGAGAATCCTGAGGCCAAATGATGCCCACAATTCTGTTCAATCTTCACAGCCCTCAAAATGTTGAGAGCCACCTGGCTCATCAGTCTCTTCTACCAAAATAGCATTATCTGAAAACAGTGGGCTGCAGGGGTGTAACAGCAGACTTCATTTATCCTTCAGAATCATTGCTGCAAGAAATAACACGCAAACTGCTAGGACACAGGCTGATCAAATGCCACAGTGAACATAGAGCCCTTTCTTCCCCTTTTTTCTCTAGCTTTCAGAATTTAAGATCCAGTGACAGTGAAGTTAGGAGGGCAACTTTTAAACCTTACGTGAAAATAACCTGAACTGCACTTTAATGTGTTCCCATTATAAAAGTTCAAGCCTTCAGCTATTGACAAGCCACACCCTGAATCTTGAGACTAACTACACTGAAAGTTAAGTTCAAACTGTTCACAAATCAACCCTTTTTTCATGGCTTTCTCCAATCCATTATGGGTTTCCAATCCACCAGGGGTTGGGAAAACTATCGTCTACATCAGCATGTTGCAGATTTTTTTTGGTAGTCAGATGTCTTCTGTTTCCTTCTGTGCCCAAATCACTCCATTTACATCATAAGGACAATGTAGTTTCATAGAAAAAGCACTCACTGTGGTTGCACAGCTTCCCATTTTGGACACCTTGGCAGCTTCCTGAATATTCAGTTTGTCTAAGCTTGTGTATTCATTTGAGATTAGCCAGTATCTGAAGGGCTCTTAAGAAAATTGAAAGGATTGGGAGTAACTTTCCATCACTTTCAAGAATCTCTCTGCATCCTGATATCAGGTAGTCTCTCCCTTTCTAAAACTCCCTGTTCTCAGCCTTTCTACATGTGCATTAAATTTTGATTCTGCACATTTAGTTCTCACATGTCATACATTTTGGAAGACCTAAAATGCTGATTTTAAGAAAGCTTGCTGTTTCTAGCCATCCAAAAGAAGCAGTAGGGAAGTAAGCACATACCCTAGGGCTACAGAATCACTAGTCACTGAGGATGCTCTTCAGGGGTATTTAATCACTGACTAGAGTCTACAAGGGCTGTACTGTTACCCTTTGGAGTTATCTGGAATTCAAACTAGACACTCATGAACAAAAATAAAAGAGAGGAAGAAAATCCATCAGAATGGTTCCCTTCTCCAGTTCAACATTCAAACATGAATCCAAACCTGAGACTCTTTACAGCAGAGTAAGGGTCACGGTTCTGCTCTGTCACACTAGACATCAGGCTTCTAATATGTCACTAATTTATTTCACCAGATTTTATAGTTATCTTTTGCATTGTCTAAGAGCTTTTGCACACACACATTTTAGGTCATTAGAATGTTCCCAGGAAGGGCGTGCAATTATTTCTAAAATGATGCAGCTAATATTTTTATTGGATCTGAGTTCACGTGTATGCATAAGCCTGCAAGAGCAGAGAAGGATTCTCTCTCTCTCTCTTGCTCTTCCTTTATCTGCCTCACACACACTTTCATGCACATAGACATGCAAAAAAGAAGTTTGTGAGCCCCAGTTTCCTA
Organism: Upupa epops; assembly: GCA_013397515.1. Taxonomy (NCBI): domain Eukaryota; kingdom Metazoa; phylum Chordata; class Aves; order Bucerotiformes; family Upupidae; genus Upupa; species Upupa epops. Next base: position 622,984 of record VZRI01004513.1, read on the forward strand.
AGTTGTTCAGATGTTTTCCAGCAGAAATGCCGATATACAAAAAACAAAAGCCCTTAAACCATAAAAGGATGCTCTAGCCTGAAAAGGGTGAGGTGCAAAGAGAGGCATCTGCCCTGTGACAACCAATATACCTGGGGACTCCAGGGTACAAAGTACACTCTTAGGGTGTCAAAAGCAGATTATCAAAACAGACTCAGGAAATCACCTTCCCCTGAGCACACAGGCCAAGCACCCTCGCCCCTCCACAGCCAGTAAGCACCTACCTATTTGTAATGCTGCAAACACAGTTAGCAACATATTTGTTAGCAGGTGTCAGTGTGATGGGAAGAGCAGACGGCAGTCAGGCTGTAATTATTGTGTGAACCCAATAGGCGTTACACACTTCATTTTGGAACACATCACAGAATTCTTTAATAGCTGGCCTGATTATTAGGATCTTCCGTTAATTTGTGCAGAATGTTATAGAAGTTAAGCAAGAAGATATTAACATTATACAAATGAGGGTGGTTCTGCCTGTTAGCTTGAACATACGGCAAGAAGCAGAATGACACTATCCAACGCTGCAAATTTACATTTAACAAAATCACTAAGTAACAATTTTACAGTCGTCTTAATTTGCATCACTAAAACCTGGCAGCATTTCACCCAAAATGCATTAGCAGGAACTATTTATAAGATCAGTATCAGAGATTTAATATAAAGCAAATGAATTAATACAATTGTTAGAGAAACTGTTGTGATGATGATGCCTAGCCAAGTACAGCTAAGGTTTACCATCACTGCTCCATGAATTCCTGTTCACAGCCTTCACAGCAAAATGACTGTGAAAGGGAAATTTGGGTCAAAGGTGGGAAAATATAATCCAGCTTCTGTGGACTCATCACACTGTGTATGATGTAGGGTGTGAGCATAAGCAGGTTACAGTGGGGATGCTCCTAATACATGTTTGTCCAACATGGCAGAGAAGAGTCACAACTTGCCTTGATCTTGGTGTTGTGTTTGTGCAGAAGATGTGAACTAATGGAAGTGAAGTCTGTATCCCCCAGTTCTCCACGTCAGAACCAGTGTCCCTCCCGACCATATCCTGCTCTTCTCTCCAGTGCAATGGGAAAAGAAGCAATGAGAGACAGTGCAGATCTGGATGTTAGCACAGAGCCAGACCTCAGCAGGAAGGGATGCACCAAAATCGTAGAATCATCGTCAAAGCTGGAAAAGACCTTCAAGATCATCAAATACAACTGTCCTGCCTCAAACCACTAAACCATCTCCTGAAATGCCATGTCTGCCCATTTCATGAACCCCTCAAGAGACTGTGCCTTCACTCGCTCCCTGGGCAGAATCTTCCAAGGATTCCCCACTCATTCTGGGAAGAAGTTTTGAAATATCCAACCTGATCTCCTCTGGCACAACTTGAGGCCATTTCCTCTCATTCTATTACTAGCCACTAGGGAGAAGAGGCAAACACCTGCCTCACTACAATCTCACAATCTCCCTTCAGGTCATTGTAGAGACCAGTGAGGTCTCCCCTCAGCCTCCTATTCTCCAGGCTGAACAGCCCCAGCTCCCTCAGCCTCTCTTCATCAGACCTGTTCTGCAGACCCCTAATCAGCCCAGTTGCCTTTCTCTGCCCCGTCTCCAGCACCTCAATGTCCTTCCTATACTGTGGTGCCTAACTGCAAAGGGAATAAACTCATTAGAAACCAAGCACATAGACAAACCCTCCCTTCCCAGTCTGAGTTTGGGCTCGGACCTCTTTCAGGGAGATGAACAAGTATGCATTTCACTGTCAGACTTCACAGCAGAGCAGAGCTGAGATGCAAATGCAGCCACACGGGAAGGGACAGAGCTTGGGAAGAAGGGACAACATTGAGACAAGAAGCCACTTCAGGTCCTACAGTTTAAGAAATACATTAATACCGATAATGTACTTAATTATAGAAATGTAATTAACCTCACTTGCCTTTGAAAGCATGATATATTCCTACAAGGCCAACATTTCCTCTCAGATCTACTCTATGGCTCTTAATTACATTGATCTACAGTACTGACATATGTATTTTCTTTTATACTACTTGGAAATCTTCACACCTGAGGAGTCCAGAATACCAGAGCAAGCTGATACCATGTGGAATTGAAGAGAATTTTACCCTCAGATTAAATAAAACCCCCACAAAAATCCCACAACGAGAAGAGGCTGAATTTCTGACAGAGTGCACCACTTGTATGCTGCTTTATATAATATGAATAATTTATATTGCTAAAAGTGCTTCCTCTGAAATATGGGTAGAAGTGGGTAATTGCCCATGGATAATACTTTATATATTTTGTAGGAGGAACATATCTCAACCCAAGAAAATACACTGGCACTGGGGCACAACTTTCAGATATGAATGACTCAATGAATCATGAATGACTGTGATTTTCTTGGGACCTAATGGCTTAACACACACTTAAATACGTAACAAATGCATGGAAACCCCTACACAATCTAAACCCTTGTAGCACAGAGTGGACTGCAAACTCTTCTGAGCACCTTAACTCTTTGGTATTTAAACAATAAATGAATATATATGTACAGGGGCAGACACTCTCTAGCTGATAGTGGCATCCATCTCCACTAGAAATGTATAAATCTGTCTGAAATCTTTCTCTATTGCTCTGTCTTAATAGTGACATGCAGTGGCTGCATGGTGCAACGGAGGTCTAAGTGAACAGAACTACACAAATAGGAACAGCATGTAACATGCGGCAACGTACCAGAACCTGTTGTGTCACAGGGCGTGTTTTCACAGGCATTGTTTTTACTGGTATTTAAGCACATCATAGTGTTCATTTGCATGTCTGTACCGTTGCACTCAGAGGGGATTTTAACAAAAAACATACCACTCTCAGGCTTTTATGGGGTACAGGATGGGGCTGCCTGAATGCAGAAACTAAAGTGACACTAAACAGCACTGGTCATGCAGGTAGGCAATGATCCAGAAAATACAGAGCAGCTTTGTATTTGTAATATCAGCCCTTAGATGACCACTTTACAGTTGGGCAGTGAGGGTTATCCTCCCTTACGTTAAAGGCTTCCTTGAATCGATTTTTCATCTTCCAGCTTTGCACAGCTCATGCCTGCTCCTGTTGCTGGAGCTGGCCTCACATTGCCTCTGCTTTGACACAGTCAGCTGGGTGGAAGCTCCATCTGCAGCAGCTTCTGTGTCTTCTGTGGATTAGTGATTCAGCCCAACAAACCCACCAGTGTCTGAAAATGAAACTGATTGCACAGGGACTAACTTTTTTAAAGCAAGGCTTGTATAAGGAAAACCTGTTCTCTTTGTCTAGGTACCAAAATCTGACTAAAATATGGAGCATGACCAATATTTATCGTTCCTTATTCTGTTCTGTTGGGTATTATATCACATACCATGTATCACATATCATATATCGTATCACACAGTTTACATGTTTCTTACTAACTCCACTATGTCTGGCATATGAGCACCTGTCCGCCCCCTCAAGACTATGCTCCTTCCAACATAAAAGGATATTTAGATATTGCTGCTAAACTTCATCTGACTATCTGGAGCAAAAAGAGCACATGAGCAGTTTTCTTCTACAAATAAAATATTACGAAAAGCCTGAGGAAAATAGGAGACAACGCACTGATTTTAGTCCTAAGGAATGTGGAGTCATAGCAAAAAGACTTTTAAGTAAGTGATCAACCCACCCGAGTCCATCTTGGAGCTACACAAGAGAAGGGGAAAGGAAAACTAAAAGAAAAGCACTGCAAGCTTTTCTACGATGAGGTGTTGTTACGTGATGATCGGGTGTGCATACACATGGGGATCAGATAAGGAGCTCTCCATAAGTTCTTTTGTATCTTAATTTCTTGGCACCATTTTTAAATGGAAATGTTAATCCAAACATCCCTGTAGCAATACGGAAACTGCACTGCTTACTCTCCCCAACTTTTTTATTTCTTCCATATATCTCCAGGCTTAATTTTTCAGGTTAAATTGGGCAAAAGTTGTTTTTGTTTTCTGTGAGGGAAATGCATTTTCCAGGAGCAGAACTGTCGTGATTGATACGTTATGCATCCATCAGTTGGGTTCCATGAACTATGAGTCAGGGTATAATTCTGCCCTATGTCAGCGTTTTCCATTCCAAGTGCTTGAGACTGTGCATTGCAGAAACATGCTTCTGGGGAGAATACTTCAGAAAATTGTGCTAACTCCTTGGTTCCTTCCATCACCACAATGTCATATTATGAGGCACAAAGTGACATCTTGATATATTGCTTATAGCCTCATATAAGGTAAAGTCTTATTAGAAAGTAATAAAAGTGACCTCCTGCTTTTTTGTCCATAATCTTGTATTACGTTAAGATGGAAAATCAGAGCTGGTTATGTTTGCCATTATTTTGTTGTATTTAAAATAATATTGTGCAACACCAAGGTTGGAGTTTGAAAAATGCTAAGAAATAATACTGTCTGGAGCAATGTCTAAAATATTGATGAAAACAGAAAAGACAAACAGACTTCCCTGTGGTTCATTTTAGGTGTGGCTGATAAAGAAAAGCAAATAAACTCCCTGCCTTCATTTAAAGCCTGCTTTCAGCTTAAGAAGTCACAGTGCTCGACATATCACAGACTAAAAGAATTTGAAAATATTGTGCAAATCGGTTCAGTTTGCAGTGCAGGTACACGGTGCGTACCCCATCGAGAGTCAAGGTATTTTGTTCATAAGCAGGGGAAAAACATTGTGCCACATTAAATAAGCTTGCTCTGCTAGAGAGAATAACTGATTTCTTTTTGAAGGAAAGGTGAGATCTGGAAACCCACCAGGAAATGTATTTAGATGAGATATTTTCAACATATTTAACTTCAGAGATGTCTATTATTCTATCTATATAGGCCAAGAAAATCATCATATAGAATTAATGCAATTAAACTTTAGCTTGTCCTATGTTAGGGATGTTACTCTAGGGGGAACAAAACTGGTTGCAATAGTGGAATTATAAAAGTTGTTTTATGTCACATTAGTTAACATATGCAAGCTTATTTAACATGTGGACCACAAATAAGTGTAATTATATTAAAACAAGGATCTGTAGCTCAGAAGCAATAAAAATAGACTAGGTTGTATTATTAATTCTTGTGTTAAGGGTTTTGAGCCATGTTGATTGGCCTGAATTTTTTGATTTTGTTATGGTACAAAGGGATTGTTTGAAGTAATTTGTCCCCGAGAGAGGCTCACAATCCCAAGCGGGTTTCAATTCAGCAAAGCAAATCTAATTTTGTTTGCTTTATGCAAACCAGAAGGGGCTGTGGTTCATTCTGTTTTCACTGGAGGGGAAAGGCGCACTAATGGGACCTGCTGAAATGCATGCATTGCAAACATCATACCCCTGCATATATTAAATTTAGCTATGTGATGCACTGTGTTCATCATCTCATTGTGTACACAGATACGCTTTAGAACAAAGCCTTTAATAGTACAGGAACCTTACTACATTATGCCAACACACTATTGTATTTATATTTAATGCTACAACGGGAATTTCTTCCCTTGGATAAAGCATATTGATATGTCGCTGTTTTTCCCCTCCTGTTACTGGTTATAGCAGACAGTGTACTGAGGACATTACGTGCTTGAGCTTCAAGCCATCTGAAGATTAATTATATGGGGGTCTCATAATGGTTTTTAATTTTCCCTTTTTTACAGCCCAGAGTTAAATAGGAGACATGTTCAGGATCTGATTGCCAAAAGAGCAATAATCCCCAATCCATCAGATCGAGGCTGGAAGATAAATGAAGGGGAATAACACCTGCAAGACAGGTAATGCTCCAGACAATAACCACTGCTTTGACAGATTGCTGCCCTCTCCTCAGAGTGGTTCCTTTTTAGGCTTTAAAAATGCAGTGTTTCTATTGCCTAAAAAGTACACCAGATCTGAATAAATGCGGGGTACGGGAGGAAATCCATTTCTCTGAAAGCCAAAGGGAGCATTGCCATTTATTTTCCCGGGAGTCAGAGTGGGCCACTAAAAATGCTTGATGGCAAAGCTGAAGGATAGATAAATTTATTTGCATATACGTCACATTATGTATTTATTGCATTTTCATAATAGTGCTACGGTTCACGTGGTGTTGCTCGATTTTTTCCAGGGTGCTTCTGTTTTGAAAACAATTTTGATATTGCACAGAGTCAGACGCATTTCAAAACCCTTCAATTCATCATTAGACATTTGGCTGCTTGCCTGTTTTACTGATAATATTGCAAAACTACATTAATTTACTGAATTATTTTTGTGAATCAGTTCACACAGCATTCAGAATGATACTTGCCATGCATCAGATGATTAACTATTAAAAGCATAGGTTTACTTGTTATGCTTATTGTGTGGTACAGCTCAAAGTTTGCTTAAGTGTGCAATTTAAATTCAAAGATGGGTTAGGAATAATGATTCATCTGCTTTTAAAGTTCTGTCATGTAACACTACAGGAATATTCCTTCCAATTGTGCTCTGCATTGCCACTTACCTTTCTCCTCAGTCAGGAATTTTCCTTAAATTCTCCCAAGGTTCAGTAATCGCACAGTTTGAATACTGTTAACACAGATGTTCTGTCTCAGTCCCCAAAATCCTGATCACAAAAGCAGCTGGAATAGGTCTTCCTGTGCAGAAGGTCTCTGAATGAATGAGCCCAAGGGCAGTGCCAGGGATCAGAGCCTTCCTCTGTGCCTCTCCTATAGCTCAGAAGGTTTGACTGTGCTCTTAATACTGAAAAATGACATCCTAGTATTTTCTAATCTTGTAAACCTATTCAGAAGTCATGCAAACAAGTAAGGTTCTGGTCAGGTGTTACCTTAGAAGGAATACTAGGAAATAATTATATCCACTAGCACTGCATGACTTCTGCATGTTCTTTAACATCTGGGTCAAAGGGTTGATGCATTCTCTTCTACTAGATTTCAGCACAAATTCAGATTTAGCAGGAGGATCAGATTCTGACAAAGTTATCTTTTTAAAGGGAGAGTACTTAGCCCCAAAATGTCAGGTGCTTAAGTAGCAAAGTAAATGTCCAAATTAACCTGAAACTTCTAAGAAAGTACACAACAAAAAATGTGAAATTACAAATAGCCGAGAGGTTTCTTGAGAAGATAAACTCTTTTGAAATTGGAGGAAAGACAGGGGTGTGATCTGCTCTGATGTTAACAGTTTTCTGTGATCTTCACTGAGAGGGACTGGGCCAAGCTCCTTCTGTAGTGTAAAGGAAGACAGGGAATCCGAGTCAGCATAAATCAGTACCTGCAGGTCAATACTGCTTTCCAGAACTCTACACTTTGACAGAATGCCTTTGAAATTATTTTCATTTGCTTCAGCTGAAGATCTGGCCTGCAAAAAAATGGGTGAGTACAATTTACAGGGTTTAAAAAATAAGTTCTCTGATCAAAATACTTCTATATGAATGTTATTGAACAAAAGAAAACCTCTGAAATAGAGTTTAAAATGAAGAAAGAATGTTTGTCAGAAGAGTTTCATTGGGATACTTTTACAAAGGGGGACTGTAAAAATGCTGAAATCGCCATCAATTGCAAGCATAAAGTGTTTTCATTGCTAAATATGATTGATTACTTTCTTTTATTTTTATTACCCCTCATTTATATAGCACTAACCACTTCACAACCATTTATAAAATAGTGCATACTTCTAGAACCTTAAAGGCTAACAGATGAACATGAAGAGAAATGAAGGGAAGGGATGCAATGTCACTTCAATAATGCAATACATACAGCAAGAGACAATCCTTGCTCCAAGGGGTCTTCTGTATGAAAAGACAGGGAAGATAAAAGAGCTAATATTAATTCCCCAGTTTATGGATGGAGAACTGAGGCACTAAAAAATCAAGGGATTTACCCAAATTGACAAAGAAACTCTGCCTGAGCTAGACACTGAATCCATTTTCTTCATGCTCTATTTCAACACATTTCTCTCCCAAAAGGTTGATGTATATTAAAATAACATCAACTTTATACAGTCTGAACTACTCAGCAAGAACATGTGGGGCAGAATGTATTACAGCTTATACTGATGTGAGGGTCTGATAGAGTAAACTGCCCTAGGAATCCCTATGGTGAAATAATCTAGACTGTAGATTATTACAGATATATTATTATAGATAGTGTTACAGTGACTCTATGATGAGTGTTCAACTCTGAAACCCATTAAGTAATTTAAAACATATAGATAGTCTTGTCAACTTTACTGGATCTAAGAAGAGACTTACAATTAAATAATTACATGTTAGATTGATGAGTAACTACTTGTTAAGAAATTCTAATTTATTACTAACACAGGTGACACACAAACTACACTCATATCCATAACAAACATCTCCATCCTTCTGAGGAGTTTGAAATACAGACAAAGTAAAAGCTAGATGTCATAACCTTATGCATTACATGAAAACATGGGACTTCAGGAGTTAGACTTAATCAGCTTAAGGGGTGAATGAAAATAATTAGAAAAACGAAGTTTGTTTTGTTTCAGCAGATTTTTCATAGAAAATGAATAAAAGTAGGTGAATCATTGCAAGAAGAAATTTTTTAAAGGTTCTGGCTTGCTCTATTCTGATTAAAGGGTTTCTGTTTCCTGGGTACATCTAAGGATCAAATCTGGTAATGATTACTCTATTTTTAAAAATCAAAATACACACAAGCTACACAGAAAGGTATAAAGGATAAAGTGACATAGAAAAAACTACTCGTAAATAAAACTTAAAATAATACAAATTGAAGTAATTACATTTCAAATTAATGCTCACACACATTAATTGCCCTTTGCTCAAGTCTTTTTTTTTATTAAAAATAAAGGAAATTTACTTCTTTTACTTGTAATAGTACTTGTTCTGATTCTATAAAGGAGAAAAGGGATTTTGTTACTGACACCAAAGCAACACACAGAACCAGTCTGCATTAACACTTTTGTTATGCCTTTTTTCCTTGCCATTCCCACTGGAAATTCTGCTGCAGAAAGTCCTTCAGAGTAAAAACTCAAGATTATCTGCAGAAAAGCTTCAGAGATGCTCTAGGTTTACACACGGAAAAATACCCCTAATACAGTGTTCTATAGGAGTTGGATCAATATTTATCTATTTTTTTCCTCAGGGTTTTAATTTAAGAGATTTTGGGTGAGATTCAGTGAAGCATTGCTTCTGCAATACCTGTGTGTTGCAAACCTGAGATGAGAAGACACTAGCTCAGTGTAAACACATGCTTGTCCCTCCTGTGACATTTCCTATAGAACAGAGCATAAACAAGGTCATTTAAATTCAAGATAAAAATGCTAATTCAAAATAATCCTATATGCACATACATGTGTGTGCATGCACATGGATATGTTCATACATGAAGTATGCAATAAAACTTGGCTTCAAACAATATTTTCACAAGCCTGGCACTTGCTCAGCTCAGGAATTGACTCACCTGTGGTCACAGACTTTGTAGCTGGAACCCCAGGAAGGACTGATGCAATGACATGTTAGATTTATGAATAAATTTTATTAGTGTTTCATTTAATTTTCTTGTAGAAAAGATGCTGAAGTGTTTTTTGGAATCTCTGCACAATGTTAGCCCTGCCCAAGGGCTGGCAATGTTTTCACTCCATGTGCAATGCACTGCATGGGGTGTGATTGTAGCAATGATTGTAGTTCATTAACTTTATTGCAGCTGGATCAAAATAAAGCATGGCTTAACAAACTCTAAACTAATTAAACCTGCACTGTTTCTCAAAATAATAACTCTTTACGAGTCAATAGCTGGGATCATTTAAACAGACTGATGAGTAGGATCAAACAGACCTGCAGGAAATGCAAGAAAACACCCTCCACAAATGGAAGCCACAGTGCCTGATGTTCCTTGTACCATGTTATCTCATTTACACAAACATTATGTTCCTGTCCTAATCCCATCTACAGCTCTGTACTATCAGCTGAAGGGCTCTAGTCAGCCTTCTGGGTACAACATGCCACACCATTGTGCCTGTGCAAGGCTTGTACAGAGGTGTGCATGTCGATGCTACTTAGAGAGCAACAAACAGGGCAAAGTCCAGATAACCTGAACACAAAGGCAACCCTGAGCAACACCCCAGTGGTATGCAAACAGAGTCAGACCAACGTGCAGAACACAGAGCAAAGGATCTTATTAATGTGATGGGGAAACACACCTGTTTCTTTCTTCACAGACAGGTCCTCTTTACACAGTTCATTAGGGTTGGAAGAGGCCTTCAAAGGCCGTTGAGTCCAACCCTCCTGCTCAAGCAGGATACAGACTACTGGAAAGCATAACTACTTAAAGCCTGAATCAACTGCATAAAAACTAATCTACAGGGGTCTGAAACACCCCCAGAGAAGTAGAGTCCACAATCCCTGGGCAACCCATTCCAATATTTAATAACCCTTACGGTAAAGATGTTTTCCCTCAGATTGAGGTGAAACTTCCTGTGTTCAAGCTTGCATTCATTACCCCTTTCCTGCCCAATGAAACTGAAAAGGGAGCATTCCTTTATTCTTGAATCTCAGCCCTCATGCATTTATAGACAGTAATCAAATTCCCCTCGTAGTCTTCTTTTGTTCAAACTAAAGTCCCAATTTTCTCAATCTCTCTTCATAAGGCAGATGTTTGCACCCACTTTTAGGCACCACAGTGCTCTCATAGGTTTGAAAAATGCGCTTGGAGGGTAATCAGACCTAGCTAGGACTGTCTGAGTTTTTGCTGAGAAAATGTAATCATCACTTCACATAGAATCATAGAATCGTTAGGGATCAGAGGGGACCTACAAAGATCATCTAGTCCAATCCCCCTGCCACAGCAGGATCACCTGGACCAAATCGCTCAGGAACACAACCAGGCAGATCTGGAACGTCTCCAGAGAAGAAGACTCCACAACTCCCCTGGGTAGCCTGTTCCAATGCTGAGAAGTTCCTTCTGATATTTATATGGAACCTTGTCTGTTTCAGCTTGCACCCATTGCCCCTTGTCCTATCACCAGATGACCTTGAGAAGAGCCTGGCTCCATCCTTCTGACACCGACCCCCCACATGTTTATAGACATGAATGAGGTCAGCCCTCAGCCTCCTCTTCTCCAAGCTCAAGAGACACAGCTTCCTCAGCCTTTCCTCATAAGGGAGGTGCTCTACTTCCTTCATCATCTTCATTGCTCTACACTGGACACCCTCCAGCAGCTCTGTGTCCTTCTTGAACTGAGGGGCCCAGAACTGCACACAATACTCGAGAGGAGGCCTCACTAGTGCAGAGTAGAGGGGGAGAAGAACCTCCATTGATCTGTTAACCAACCCCCTTCTGATGCACCCCAGGATGCCGTTGGCCCTCTTGGCCACAAGAGCACATTGCTGGCTCATGGTCATCCTGCTGTCTACTAGGATTCCCAGGTCCCTTTATCTTACACTGCTGTCCAACAGGTCAGTCCCCAACCTGTACTGGTACCTGGGGTTGCTCTTGCCCAGATGCAAGACTCTACACTGCCCCTTGTACCTCATTAAGTTTCTCTCTGCCCAGCTCTCTAGCCTGTTCGAGCAAACTTGCTGACAGTGCACCCTAACCCCTCATCCAAGTCATTAATGAATAGATTGAAGAAGACTGGTCCCAGCACTGATCCTTGGGGGACCTCACTAGATCCAGGCCTCCAACTAGACTCTGTCCCATTAACCACTACTCTCTAGCTTCTATCCTGCAGCCAGTTCACAATCCACCTCACTACCCAATCACCCAGTCCACACTGCCTCAGTTTGGCTGTGAGGATGGTATTTGAGACATCACTAACATCAGATAACACCTGAAAGTTCACTCAGAAACTGGAAAGATGTTCCAGGTGTCAGAGATGTTGCCCTGCCAACATGCTGGTGGACCTGTGATCTGTGTAGAAGGTACTGCATGGAGCTGCCATGAAAAGGGCAGGTGCCAAAGATTAATGATAAGACCTAGGTATGACTTCACTAACATTCTATTCCTTACCTGAAGCATTGTTTAGAGCGTTAGTACTATTGTGACAAGAAAATACCATGATGGTCAAGGACCCCAGGGGCTGTGATACTAGAAGAAAATGTAAGATCTCAGTAAGTTTAGCAAAATGACGCCCAGGCGCCTGGCTATAGACACATCAGGCTGGAAAATGCCTGAGAGAGTGAAAAGCTATTTGCACAGGTTTAGAGCAATTTTGAAAAGACTGACACAAGAACAAATAGGTATAAACTGCCCATGACTAGCTTCAGTCTGGAAACTAAGGGATTTATAACCAGGAATGAGGTAAACATCTGGTACAGCCATCCGCTATTATGTGAAGACAAAACATTACAACTACTTCAGAGCCGAAGCAGCTTGAAATAACATCTTGTCTTCCAGCAGATCCAGGAGAGATTTAAGAAGCTGAGAGTTTGCTTTGCTGACCTACAGATTTGACACACTGGTGTTATCTGAAACTTGGAGGCATTGTTGCCAGTATCAGCACTGATAGAGATTTTCTTAGTGTTTCTGGCCATTGGCAATGAAAGGTATTTGATGTGAAGCTTTTACAAAGGGTCCATAGGAATCATTTTGCGGAGCAGCAGTCATGTGGTAAGAATGCTTCACTGAAGTCAAAGGACTCCCTAAGTGTCTTTCCTGTATTGTGCAATTAAATCTGCATACAAGTTTCTCCTGATATAATTTGTTGCATGCAAACACCAGATCCAATTCTGCCAGCCTTGCTTGAATTAAGCAACCCTCCAACAAATAGTCTTTAAGAATTCCCAGGGGGACAACTCACAAGAGTAAGTGCTGCTACGCACGATGCAAGAGCTTGTCTTGGAATGAACAAGCACGATGTTTGTCTGTTCTCAGCCTCCAAATTGATGCCACCCAAACATCTTTTCCTAGCTGATTGACAACAAATTTTGCCTCTGATTTGGGCCTCCCCAACAGAAAGAAATGTCTCAAGTCTATGCACAAGGCTTATGGCTTACTACGTTTGTGGCTTATTTTTTGTTGATGCAGGCAGAGGCAGGTCCAGCTGTGGGACAAAGGTGACAAAGGTAGACGAAATACTGCATTTTCAAAGTTGCTTAATAGTATCTTTCAAAAGCTATTAGCACCAACAGAGTTACTTCATTACATTATATCCACAAAGCCAGCACTGGCACTACCAATCACTGGTGCATTTTGAAAGACCCTCTAGCAGTGAGTTATGGATTGCATGCCACCTTCATAGCCAGCTTGTTGAACCACAGTCATTTATTCAGTTGGTATTGAGAGTCTGAGGGCATGACAGTACATCTGACCCCTTTTGGGTAAAATTTGATCTGGCATTTCATTTCACAGGCTCAGCCACCAGTCTGTCAAATCTTCATTTTGCTGGTGCCCAGTAGAACTGCTGACGCTTGTCTCTAACTCCTGGTGCTTTCATCTTTCAGCAGCAATAAACATGTCACACTGCTGAGGTGAAACACAATCTGGAATTAAATTTACTGCATATAAAATATGGTGCCCTCTTTATTGGTTCAAATACTTGTCACTCATAATTTATTTGAAAGTGTATGGCATTCATGAGGCGAGAGTGCTGCTGGAAATGGAGGTGGGGTGAGCTGCAGAACTCCAAGCCACAGCAGTCTACAAGAGTTCTTTTTCTCCTTCAACATCCATTTCCCCATCCCTTGCCAGTCCTAACTGATATAAACACATTGAATACGATATCAGTGCCTCAGACAATAAACAGGACGTATCTTGGTAAAAACAAGCTCTACTTCATCTGGCTACAGAGAGGCTGCAGGAAGATAACCAGGACTCTCTCAAAAGAACAAGTGGGCAGACATTTAAATGTGTGTGTTTGGGGGAGGGAAGGCTGGGAAGGAGCTGGATTTAGCCCTAGCCCATTTCAAACTCTCTCACCAAGCCTTTCCTTCTGGCACTCAACTTTTTCATGATTTATTCCAAATACTGTCGATCAGCTTTAACTAATACAGTCCTTGTATGAAGCACCTCTCTAATCTCTTCAAACACAGATGTGGAAGCACGGCTTAGAGCATGGAGGCCAACAAAAGCACTTTGCCTGTACCAGTGATTAGCTTTGATTGACACAGTACACTTCTGCTTTCACAGGCATACTTTAACACCCATAAATGATTGTTTTAAAATGAGAAGCACTGGGTAGTGCAGCTCTGGCTTTAGTAAATATGCAGTACAAATGTAGTAGCAGATAACTGAGAGAATACAAACCACTTGATATTCTTTTCTGTCTTTTCTTCTCCTACAGATTTATTTATTTATTTATTTATTCAGCATGTATTCCTAATTGTCAAAGAAAAATGACAACAATGTGCTTTCTGCTTAAACTTGGACTTCCAGTCCTGTCCTGTGTGAGCTTGGTAGCTTTTTTTAATAAGGAATGGGAACAGTCGTTAAGCTAATGCATAACTTGAGGGGTTTTCCCTATTGTAACACACAAATTGTATTAAATTGATGAAAATAAAGAAGGATGAGAAAGAGGCAGTTTCGGGATGTGTAACGACATCCAGAGAACAAAGAACAGGGTGCCAACAGAAAATGTCAAATATTCACAGCAAAAAAAAAAGACATTTGCAGAAACAAGTTCTGTAGCTAATTGCTTAATTGCTAATTTTTTCTGGAATCCACTCAATGTGTTTGTGAATACAGACATGTGATGCTTGAATACACACTCAAAGTTCTAAATTAGAGAGAATCCAAAAAGCTAAAAAAACTTCCACCCACCAAGCATTTGTAGCCCTCTTATCAATCAGCACAGCCTATTCCCTCTTTTCCCCTTGAAGAAAAGCCCAGCTCTGCTCACTGACCTACAAACCAGCAGCACACAGTTTGATGGGACAGCTTGGGAAGCAAGTCATAGTTTTAATCTCCTTCTGCTGATCTCAGTCTCCTGCTCACATATGAAGGGAGCGTTATTTTTTTGTTAGTATCAATGAACAAAACTATTTAAAACAAATTTGAACCAACCTATAACACTACACTTGAAAATGAACTGGAAGTGAGGGCAGACAATGGGGCACAGGCGTAATGAGATCCTGGTGAGAAACACCCAGTAACAAGTGAATAGCCACTGTATGCCATGGGTAAAACTTCCAAGTGATCTTGAGATTCAAATTTGTGTAAGGTGTGTTACCAGTAATCAGTAACCCAATAAGGGCAATACTGCTGATAGAATGAACTCATCGGCATTTCTACATTTAGACTGTGGTAGAAAGAGTCTGCATTTGAGTTACCTGGTTTCTTGAAATGATGGGAGAGGCAGGTTTCTTTCCCTCCACTGAGTAGGATCCAGTGTCAAACGCAGCTATGATGCTTCCAGTCTGGTCTGTAAGAGCAAACAGGACACTACATGTAAATACATAAGTGAAAGAAGAGCAAAAAGGAAAGGCAGGTGATTGCAGTACCTCTGTATTACAAACTACTTTTGAAGGAGAAATGTCAAGAATTATGAGTGTTTAAATGTTTAACACATAACTGTGTCCATCACCTGCTATCTTTGCTATAGTGTCAGCAAGGAAGGATAACACAGAGACGGCTGAATTGATACAATTAGTCGGGTGATAAAATCCGTGTTCTGAGTTTCCCCGTCCACGTGTGTGTGCAGGCAAACCAATGCATGTGTGTGCACGTACATGCTAGCATTTTCACATGTATGTGCACACAGGTACTCATGACATGACAGAAAAAGTGACAGACAGGTCATTTCTGCTGAATCCAGCAGTTTTATCTCATTGAACAAAGGTTATGTGTTTTCCTTTCTTTGTTGAGCAGCTCCACTGCATGTGTTGGTTTTTTAAATTCACATCAGGAGAAAAGACATAACTAATCTGGTATAGACGTAGGTTATTTATGGTCTAGTTAAATAGCTTTCATGGGAGCAATCTACACATCCATGAGGATGTAGGTGAGTTTTACACAGAGTTTACATTGTTTCTTTGCATTTAGAATACAGCCAACTCAAGTCCCCAAAAACATGAACAGAAAACCTACATCAATTCTGTTCCTGTGAGGTTCACAGGACAAAAATCACTAAGGCAAATTTTGCAAGAATAAATATCAACCTTTTGGCATTTGAAAACCCTTCTGTTAGTGTTTTTAGGCTTCCTGTCAGACTCCACGGATACTTTGGACATGTTGCACTTTGCATTTTGTCCAGAAAATGTTTGGTTACCAATACCCTGCAGAAAGTGAAGTCTTCTCCCTGAAAACTACATAAAATTTGGCTGGGGAGAGAACAGAGGCCTGAACAGCTCTTTCCCGAACAAAGGATTTCTTAAGTGGAAGAAATTCTCTTCGTCTCGCCTGAGTGGCTGGGCTGACATCCGGGGAAAAAGCAAATCCTATTTCCATTGTATGCTGCTGATGGAGAGCCTTGTGCAGTCTTAATTGTTCTCTGTCTGTCTGCTATCTGACACCTTATACAGAATGGTACATTTCAAGTCCTCTTCCAATTTTTGTCTTCTGACAGGGATCAAAACTGCCTTTTCATATATTCCTTTCCAAATTTAAAACCCATGGCGACCCACTTTTCAGGAAAATCAGCAAGGTCCCTTCCTCAGAATCCCATGCAGAGTCCCACAGCTCTGTGTCCTAGCCAGATTCAGAATCATTTCCCCTTAGGTCAGTGCTTTGTGTTTTCCATGAGTGGCAAGAGTCCCTGGGTGGGTTTTGTTCAGTCATTTCTTTCGTCTTCAGTACAGCCTATCCATTTTCCTCCCACTTCTTCTTGCATCATCAGTGCTCACACTCTTGTCTTTCTCCTTTCTCTTCCCAGTTCACAGTCTCCAGCACACTATTTACCCTTTCTTGCATGGTTTATGCTCTTGTCCAATACCTTTGCTTCTTCCTTTTCTTCTGCACCTTTGTTTGCTCCCTGTTCTGTCCTTATTCCTCTGGAAGATGAACAGCTGGGAAACCTGCAGCCACAAGCTCTGCCTGAATCAAAATCTGAGACTTTAGCTGATAGAGATTTTTAATAAAGTAAATCCCCAGTTTTACTTTCTGTGAACTGAAAGAAATCTGGCTCTATCCACCACCACTCCCTATTTATGGGCATGAGATTCGTATTATTCACTTGGCTTTAAAATTCTGGCCATTGTCGATAGATGCACGAAGATATTACAGACAGAAAGGTTTGTATATGGGGATTCTTCCTTCTCTTGCTTGAGAGGACTCCATGCCATAAAACATCCTCCTGTCCTTAGCCTCCCTGAGTTCAAATAAGCCATGGGAAAGGCCCTGATTGCTGCCACATGAAATGAATGTGAGAGAAAGCTAAACACCACCGTGTGAGGGTTTGAGCTCTTTCAAGTTTTAGATTTGTTAAAATTTCTGTCATGTCACATATCATCCATTTCATCCTCTTTCTCAAACTTTTGCACCTTTTTTGAGGCTTGGGCTTCATTCCTGCAATCCTCCAGGAGAGGCAATCATCACGTTTCTCTTTCCTTTATTAGCATTTGTCTTAAAGCCACCAGCATATGTCTAGTTCTCTCTCATTTTTTTTTCTGATACCCAGATGTCTATATTTGGCTCCAGCAATCTGTGTTTCAGAGTGTTTGTCATGTGTCAAGATTATAACTTGGAACATCTAGAACTGAAGAATTTGGATCCAGCTTTCACAAGGGAGGACAGGATACTGTTTTCTCAGGAGGGGAAAAGCTAGCTGGCAGGTGCCCTACCCCATCAATTCCCATCTTCCCTACAAAGACACCAGTAGAAGGACTCTGTGCTGAAGCGGCGAATAAAGAAGAGGCACTGGCACCACACTCATATCTGATGTTTCATTCCATTCTATCTTGGACACTCTGGGAAAAGATCTGAGTCTAGATAAACCAGGCAAATTTGGTTATTATACTGCATCAGCACTGCTGTCAGTATAAAATGCAGAGTGGAAAGCAAATCAGAAGGAGAATTGATGATTAAGAAGAGTAGGAGGTTCATGAGTAGTTATCAGTGAACATGGGTTGTGCGATATATCTAGGCTTCTAGAGGTTTCAGCATGATCTTGTAACAGATAGTTCATAAATAAGTTTTAACAAATATTTGGCATTTTGTGTGAGTCTAGATCCACTCAGCCTCATGATACTCTCAGGGAGCACCTCAGAATATATAGCAAAGTATTGCAGACACAAATCCATGTGGATGCTTTTACTCCTCTTAGGGGTGTTGATGGAGGAGAAGCTCAAACTCCTGGTGTAAGGCCAGTCCAGTGACCCTGGGCTGGGTCAAAAGAAGTGTCACCAGCATNGCAGTCCAGTGACCCTGGGCTAGCTCAAAAGAAGTGTCACCAGCATGTCAAGGGAGATGACTCTACCCCTCTATTCTGCTCTTGTGAGACTTAACCTGGAATGATGTGTCGCAAAAAAATGGACATAAAACTGTTGAAGTGAGTTCAGATGAGGGCAACAAGGATGATCAGAGGGCTGGAGCATCTCTGCTATTAATACAGGGCTGAGGGATTTGGGGCTACTCAGCCTGGAAAGGAACAGGCTCTGAGGGGACTGCATAGCAGCCTTCCAGCACCTGACGGAGGCTACAGAAAACTGTCACTCTAGTGACAGGACAAGGAGGATGATTTCAAGCTAAAAGAGGGCAGATTTTGATTGGATCTTATGAAGAAATTCCTCCCTATAATAGTGCTGAGGCACTGGAACAGGTTGACCAGGTAAATAGTGAATATACTCTTCCCTGGAAGTATTCAAGGCCAGGTTGGATAGGGGTCTGGCCAACCTGGTCTGGTGAGTGGTGTCACTGCCCATTGCAGGTGACTGAAGCTAGATGATCTCTGAGGTCCCTTCCCACCTAAGCCTTTCTATGATTCTACACTTCTGTCATCTTCAGTTTAATTTGCATATGTTGTAGTAGCATTCAAAGCATGGTGAAGCACACTTCACTACAAACTAGTAAGATCACATGGATGGTCTGTGGTTCCGTACAGTACATGCTGGAGTGTGCACCATGCTGAAATATAGGCAAATTTACCTTCACTTGAATTAACCTTAATTAGCTGGATTAAATCTAGCCAGAATTAAGTTTATGCTACTCAGCCATGAATCACGTTACTTGACTGTAGTGGCTCGTTAGCACTACTTAGCAAACTAAACATTTCTGTGTCTGTGAGCACCTGTGTCTGTAGGCATAAAATCACAGAATCATAGAATGGGCCAGATTGGAAGGGGCCTCCAAAGCTCATCCAGCCCAATCCCCCTGCATGGAGCAGGGACAACCTCAGCTAGATCAGGTTGCCTAGAGCCTTGTCCAGACTTACTTTGAACATCTCCAGAGTTGGATCTTCAACCAACTCCCTGGGCAACCTGTTCCAGTGTTCAACTACCCTCTTACTAAAGAACTTCTCCTAATATCCAATTCAAATCTACCATTCTCTAATTTGAAACCAATGCTCCTTGTCCTATCACTACAGGGCTTCATAAACAGTCTCTCTCTAGCCTTCTTTTAGGCCCCCTTCAGGTACTGGAAGGTTGCTATCAGGTCCCCTTCTTCATGAGGCTAAACAACCCCAGCTCGCTTAGCCTGTTCTTGTGGCAAAGGTGCTCCAGCCTTTTGGTCATTTTTGTGGCCTCCTCTGGACCCACCCCACCAGGTCCATGTTCTTTCTGCATTGAGAAGTCCAGAGCTGGATGCAGGATGCAGGGCTCCAAGTGAGGTCTCACCAGATCAAAGCAGAGAGGAAGAATCCCCTCTCTGGACCTGCTGGCCACACTGCTTTTGATGTATGTGTATAGTTATGCATACACATGTGTATGTATCTGTGTGCGTGTCTCCACATCACAATATAAGAATTCAACACACTCTGCCCCAAGGAAAAGCATTGGAGAGTCTGTGTTGAATCAGTTACCAATGTATTTTTAAAAGTATAGAGGTTTTTTATATTCAACTCACCCTGGATTTTAGTTTTTATCTGAGGACTTCCTCTATACAGGAATGAGATGAATGTAGAAAAAAATCAATTTAAAAACTGTTGCTTTGCCTACAGTATTCTTATAGCATTTGCGGACATTGATCAAATCTTAAGGTTCCATTAAAAAATGCCATCAATGTTTTATTTTTTTCAGAAAAGGAAATAAATCTTTAAAGAAGATGATCTCTTAATTAATCACAGAGAAAAAGTGAGACTAATGCCTAGTAGTTTGGTGATTAAGAGAGAACAGAACAGAGGTCTGGATAGCTTCAAACAGTGCTGGGAAGTTTTTGCCTCAGTATAAACTGACAATGATGGAGCACCTGTGGAGCAGAACCTGACTTGTGCCAGCCAGCACAGGTATTCCCTAAATTAGCTGTCCTCCTGCTAACTCCCACCTATCACTTCTGGCAAAACCAGTGATGAAAGACAGTGTAAGACAAACATATGTCATTTAAGTAGTGTCTGGACAGCAGATAGCCCAAGCAGGAGTTACAATAGAAGCTGAAATCTGAGATTTGAAGTTTGCCTGTGTTTTGCAGGGAAAATCTGGGTACCCGGTCATCTCCGTGCATTGCAAGCCAGTCACAAATGTGGCCTTCTCCATCCCAACCATCATGTCACAGCTGGCCCAACCAGGCTTCCTTACACAGAGGCCTACTGTAATATCATTTAATAATACTAAATAAATTGCTTTTCAGACAGGTTCTTAAGGCATCCAGGTAGGCAAATTGCAAAAACATAAACCAGTTTTGCAGTTGGCAGTAGTTATCACCTCCTGCTGCAGAAGTCTGGTCTTATTTAAAAGAGATTAGTCTGTTCTCCCTCCCCTATATGGCCCTTTTGCTTTATCTAGAATGAAACACTTAACACAGAGCAGGAATTACATTGCTGGCAGTGTAAATGAGCCTGTTTTCTAAGAGAATTTTCCAGTGAATGTTTATTGACTACATTTATTCTAGGGACAGAAAAATTTCAGAAGAACCTTCTTACAATTGGATATCTTCCTGAGCAGAAAGTATACACTCAATGCCAATGACTAATCATAGGCTCCTTGGGAACAGGAACTCCTTAGGTCTCATAATGCTCAACATGATAGCACATATCACCTCGTGGCGCTTTACCCACAGAATCTTACAATGTTATATGTTAGAAGTAACCTCAAAAGATTAAGTCCAACCTCCCTGCCGGAGCAGGGTAAGCCTATAGCGCCCCGTATATCCAAACGCTCTCTCATCCAAGTACAAACCAGGCCTTACCCTGTTTAGCAATATGAGAACAGGATTAGGCTATTTTTCCGAGGTGGCATGGTCATAGGATTATTTAGCATGGCATTATTTAGCTTTTTTCTTAAACCTTTACTCCACGTTCACCTTCAGTTTGGAAAACTTTCCCAGTCCCTCAAGTGTCGCAGCCCTACAGGATCAGAAATCAGTATAATGATTATATTGAATCATATTCTGAAGGAAATCTCATGATTCTGGGCAGTTCTTGCCCATGATGTCTGAAATGTGCAATAGTCACAAAAGAAATCATTTTTTGCTCTTATTGCAGTTCTTGTGCTTTACCCAGCAAAGGTAACAAACGACTTGATGTGCTCCTAGCCTGATACAAAAGAGACCAGAGCCATAGAATTATAGTCAGACTACCTGTCACAGAAGACAGGAGCACAGAAGCCTAGATTAGCCTAGCTGCCCTACCAGAGCGGTGGAACTGCAGTCCTCCCCTCCCTGGAAGAAGCCTGGCCTGAGCTGCTACATCTCTGCTATGGGGTCCAGCCCCAGTCCAATTCTTGGCAGTGGGCCAAAGGAAGCAGCCACTGCTCCCATACACTCTTCTCTCAGCTGGATTGCCTTTGAAGATGCCAGACAGTGGTGACCTCTTAACCCTCTCCCTCCCTCAGAGCCTTAACCCCAGGGAAGAAGAGGGGAGAAGGCCCTGAAGGAGGTCTATTTACCACAACAGGCATGGCCCCTCGTGACCAGCACCATGTTGCCTTTGTCTCCACCAAAGACCTGACAGCAGATCCTGTATACTCTACCATTAAGAGGCTGGGAGAAGCCTCTAATCTAAGAGACAGAGAGACAGATCATGAGTACTGATCTCCTAAACCTTTGGCAAATAGAAAAAGACTGGTAATCTGTTGTATTCCATCTGAAATGCTGTCACATTTTGAAAAACACAAAGTATCTGCTGGCCCTAGTCCCACTATAAAAAAATCCCGAGACAAGAGGAGTCAGAAGCAAGCCTGTGACATCAGAGGGGGCGGATGTCTGCAAGAAGCCTGCAAATGGGACATTTCCACAAGCATCATGACATAAGAAGGCCCTCAGGCTCCCTGCTGAGTTCTATGGCTGGAGAAGATGGCTGAATTCCCCTTCTGGTTAGAGTGTTATTGTACACTCTCAATTTCCAGAGCTCTCATCTGAAGCCAAAACCTGATGTGTTAGCTGTATCCCATTTCTCTCAGTGTGTATGTAAAGGCATTGTGATACTGTTTCTCTTTTACATTTTTGATTCTTCTTATTATTTGGGGATTTTTTTTCCTTTTCTTATTGGTGATGGGTTCAATAAACACTTTTACTTTTTAGTAAAGTTGCTTCATTGCCTGTTGAATTCTCAGCAAGAGCTGGTTGCTGTGCTTGAATTGCAGGCACCAACCCAAAACAATTTAGACCCTCAGTCTAACTCATTACAACAGGGATGGGTTATCTACCACTCCTCTGGGAAACCTATCCCAGTGTTTCAGCACCTTCACTGTAAAAAATGTCTTCTTTATATCTTTAATTCTCCTCTCTTTTAGTTTCAAACCATCACCCCTTGTCCTGTTGAAACAGGCTTTGCTGTAGGACCCCTTCTAAGCACTGAAAAGCCACAATAAGGTCTCCCCAGAGAAATACTTACATGTAATTGATAAAGAATCTCCTTGTATTTGTGTTGTTTGTCCTTTTGACTGCTTAGAAGACAATCTGAATGATCCACTATAGCAGCTGGGACGAGTTGTGCCTCCTACGTTGGCACTCCTATGAGGCCAGTTCATGCTGCCCACAATCATTGTCTGTCCCTGAGTCACAATGACCCCATCTGCAGGTTCTTGTACTGAATCACTGGGACGTACTGATGCCATGTTTCCTTCTCCTGTTCCACACATACTGCACAACCCATTAGGCACCCCCATGGTTTTCCCTGTTGTGATCTGTCTCCAGCAACAAGGACTAGAGCTCTGTCTGGCAAAGGATGTAAATCCAGCAGGGCTTTCAGTAGACAACTGTCAACTTATTTGCAGGCTGTGTATTAGTTAATATAATTAAGGCATTGATGCTGTAAATTAAATAGTATAGAAGACATTTTGCTGGCATGAGATCTGCACAGCACTTTCCATACACTTGTTTATGAAGCATGAAAGATGAACAAAATGTACAAATTAGAAGTCAAGATGCTCAGAGCTGCTGAAGGGCTTCATCAGCAGTGTATTATTTCTGTTCTGAGGAACTTTGAGGGCATTTCCATAATGGATAACTATGAACTTTTCTTCCTTCCTTTCCTTCTCCTTTTTTTTTAAGTGATAGCTGCCAAATTTCATAAATCCTATAATGTTCTGCACTGTAATTAGTTTGGAAGGCTGTGATTGTTTAAGTTTAAGCCAGCAGATAAAGACTGCCAAACTACTTGAGCAGAAAAGTTGTATTAATGGCTTCATATTATCAGTTGCTGATTTATTTAATCTCTTTCAATCAAATTGTGATTCTCAAAACCAAGAAAAACTTGAACAGTAGTTTTTCACTGCAAGGAGGAAGTGGGCAGAAGGGACACACACAAACACAGACAGAAGGTCTTTTGTGGCAGAAAGGGTGCCTAGACAGCCTGGAAGGTCAGTCAGCATTTGCAGGAAAATATGCTGCAGGAAGAGTTATATTTAGTGATGACAGCTACAGTTGTACAGCATTCAATTACAACCAAAAAGCTTCCCTGTGTGTTCTTGCATCACGGTGTCCTTGGACATCTCTCTCTCTGCTAAATGAAGATTAGGACACCAGTAGTAGCTGTTAGAAGTGCATTAAACCACACTGTTGTACTGTTAACTAATCTCCCTTCACACACAGTTAGTTCTTACACTTTGATAGCTGGAGTAGCAAGAGTTCAGCATTGGATGTGAGAAAAGTGTACTGAAAAAAGAACGTATGTCTTTGTTGGCATTATTTCTAAGGGTTAGAGCAAAGGTTCTTTAAAAATACAACAAAGAGAAAATACGGCAGGGTTCCTATGTTATCAATGGCCACTGTGCACCATTCATATGATGCTGCCATTCAGATATCCTATCTTTTCCAGTAAGCATAGCCAGGACAGCTCAAACTCATGGTATAGGAAGCAGCCTATCTAGCAGTTACCACTTCAAAATCAAGGAGTTGTTACACTTTGCATGCCACAAATATACCACATATAATTTCTTCAAATACACTTATTAAGAAGTAATTTTCCCACTTTTAAAAGTAAGCAAACTCAAGTTTTACAACGTGTATTAGACTTTGGTCTTCTAGTTTGTACCACAGCTCCCTGCATGAAAGGGTTTTGGTTCCAGTGTAATATAAGCACATCTAAATTGGCAAAAGATATGGGAGTAATTTCATTAATAGTAGATTGCTTAATTTTAGCCTACTCTGAAATCACTTGATGGATCAAGTCTTCTGTGAAGAAGGATGTTATACTAAAGAATTGAGATCCATAAATCACAAGGAGATAATGCTATCTTTACTGCAGACAGAGACAGTTCCATTCACTGGATTTGCTCTTTGGGTGCAGTTAATGACACTCACTGAGGTGACCATGATCCTGGATTCGCCACCAAAGCTAAAGGACTTATTCCTTTCCTCCACTTATGAGGTTTCAACACTTGTTTTTATTCTGGCTCGGAGTGAAAGCAAATGCTTTCTAAAATTTTTGTACGAATTGTGTTGAAGTTCACGTTTCCAACAGGGGTTTGGATATGAGAGAGTGACTCCTAAAATTTTAAGCCACATGTGAGACTGAGAGATGAGTGATTGGGAATGTTGCTGGGGTGACTGTGGGGCATTTAAATGTGGCTGTACTGGGAATCAGACAGTCCACACAGACATGAGGAGTTCAGGAGGGCATGTGGGTGCACATGAGAGAGTCCTGCCTCTGCCTGCAGGGAACAACACACAGTAACAGTGCCCTAAACCCTTCCCACTCTACCTGCTGAAACATCTACCCAGATGGAGCTTCAGGGCAGACGCACAGCCCACCCAGGCACTAGGGTAGGTGACAGAAATCCAAGAGGAGATCAGCAGACTGAAGACCATCAGGGAGTGTGAGACAGAAATAGATGCTGGAGCATTCCCTACCTTCCCTGAAACAGGCTCAATGGTCAAATGGATCTCAGGACAGAGAGGAACAGAAACAGTTCCCTATTCAGGGCAGCAGGGGTTTCCCTCACAGCTTCTCACACATTCCAAATCAGCCCCACACAACACTTACAGCGGTTTGGAATTTGAGGGTCAGTCAAGATCTACCCAAGAGATGCTGCCAAGGGTAAGGCAGTTAGCATTGGGCATTACAACTGCCCCTACTAAGAAAAGGAGAAGGGTAGTTGTTGTAGGTGATTCCCTTCTGATAGTGACAGAGGGCTCAATATGCCAACCTGATCCATCCCACAGGGAGATCCCTATGGATCCTAGGTTAGGGACATTACAAGAACACTCCCTGATCACCCCCCTGTACTCAGTACTAGTGAGGCCTTATCTCAAGTACTGGAGTCAGTGCTGGGCCTCTCAATACAAGAAGGACATTGAGGTGCTGTAGCATGTTCAAAAAAGACACAATAAGGCTCGTAAAAGGCCTTGAGGACAGGTCTGATGGTGAACAGCTGAAGGAACTAGGGTTGTTTAGAAAGAAAAGGAGGCTGAGGGGAGATCGTATTGATGTTTACAACTACATGAAAGGAAATTGTAGAGAAGTGGGGGTCGGTCTTTTCTCCCAAGTCATCAGCTACAGAAAAAGAGGAAATGGTCTCAAGTGTGCCAGAAGAGGTTTGTATTGGACATCAGGAAAAGCTTCTTCATTGACAGAGCAGTTAGGTACTGGAACAGGCTGTTCAGCCTCCATTCCTGGAGGTGCTCAAAAAGCACAATGATGGCACTTGGAAACATGTTTTGGTGGGCAGGGTGGCTCCGGATTGACAGTTGGACTTTATGATCTTGGAGGCCTTTTCCAAACCTAATTACTAGGTGATTCTATGATTCAAATTCTGCACACTATTTTGTAATTTGGTGAAACAAAGATATTCTGCCCAGCTGTTCTTTTTCTTCCATAACAAATTTGCTCTGTGGACTTTAGAAAAACAGAGGCACAGGCTACATGCACCTTCTAAGCCCTCAAACTCAACAGACGCATAGGCTTTTTAATTAAATTAATTTTAATGTTAAAGCCTTTATGAATATGGTTTTCTGATTTGGTTTCTGTCAAAACAGCCACATCAATTTCACTATGATATTTAACATTTATGTTTCAAAGTGAAGAATTTATTGTGATTTGAGGGTTTAAACTGCGCCATCACTCTGAATCTGGTGAGTAGGCAAACACTGGCAAATTTGGAAAACAAACACATTACATGAGGCAATGATGATGGCTATTTGTTTCATAAAATTATATTCAGATGTTACTTGAAAACAGTAGTACAGTTACTACTCACTTGTAAATTTTTCTCATAACTATCACCTATGTAAGCCTTAGTAGATACATTCAATAGAAAAAAAAAAGACCAAAAAAACCCAAAGGCATTTGAATGTGTAAATGTATTATAAATCCTATTTAAATGTTAAATTTTAGAAAGCTGATTCTTTCTGTCAGGAAAATTGAACTTCATAAAACCCAAAGAACAACAGAGATTATTTCAGATTTCAGATGTTCTAGACTTTCTTTGGATCACTGGTTTCCTATGGAAAAATGTTTTCACGAACATTTGTCTTTCTTGTCTACACCACTGTTCTGATAAACTGTGATTTTCTTTTCTGCATTTCTCAAATTCATATTTTCATCTTCAATATTAACATCTTTAGCACAATTCATTATTGTAGCTCTTGACAGGCAGAAGCATGAAAACACCTTATCTTACTGACTCAAGTTAAGACTTTTATATTGTTCAAGTTCTAACACAGAGCTTTTTGGAGACTAATGCACAGAACTTGTACAAGCCCTTGTATCTCAGCAGAATCTTACCCTTTGTAAAAATGCTACAGAACGTTGGATTTCACACATACCATCAGATAGAGCTTGGCAAACTGTTCTGCTTTCCTGATAGGAAGCAGAGTCCTACGAACCTATTACACAACATTTAATTTATTGCATGACATAGACACAACAGAATAGCAACTTAATTAGCTGGTATGAAAAGTGAAAATGTGCAGATGCAATATAAAAGTACAGTGGGAGATTTTGGTAGGGTCTGTGAATGTTTTCTATTATGTTCAACCATAAGAGGACACTAACTGGATGAGGGACAAGGATCAAGTGGATGCATCTTTCCATGTATAGGAGGGAGGGATGGGCTGAAGGAGAGAGCCATGCACTAAATGTAAGCATAGGCGTTGAGCTATGGGACTCATGAATTTCTTAGACAACAAATCATGAAGACAGAGAAGTCCAACTGGTACACGCAAAGAAAAGTTGAAGGTTCATACATTGAGCCAGGTCAGCATCATCCAAGCACTGCACAGATACAGAAGCTTCTGTACATACTGTAGAACTCAGAACAGAGCTGCCATAAGCACTCAGCCAGAAGAAAAGCTATAGAATTGATGAAGTTTTTCATTTTTACCTTTCATTGTAAAACCAATTTTGCTTTGCTATGGCACAGGCAGGCAGAAGATACTGTTTTCCTCAGCCTGACTTCCCACAAAAGGAATATCCTGTATAAATTGGTTCTAAAGTCTAGACTGAATCCAAGCACCATCTCTAATGTGAGAATATCTGTCGATGTAATTATGCTTTAATTTGATTATGCACTGAGGTTTGCCTGATATTTTGAGATACTACATTCAAGGAAAAATTTTTCATTCAAGACTAAATTAATTAGAAAGAAAGTGCAAAACAAACTGCTCCTTTTGTGAATATGTATAGGTGACATATTGCTGTTTTACTTGAAAAATTAAAGCTCCTCTGTATGATGATCCTCTTAACATTGATTTTTTTAGTATATTTTGTACCAAGTAGTTTGAAGAAAACAAATAAAAGCAGAGGATTTATGAGGAAGCCTCACAAACTGCCAAAGATGATTTTTTTCCTTACAAAACTTACGTGGTAACTCAAAAAAAACCCAAAGAAAACCAAAAAGAGAGGTGGGGAAAGCAATAAAAAGAGCGGACCATTTAAATTCTAAGAAAGAAATTAATTACTACAATCTTAAAAGCCGCAGGGGAGACATATGCCTGTAATCAAATTCTGGGAAACAAGCCTCTGCAAACTCTCGCATTTCAACTTCCAACTCACTACCATTTCATGTTCGTATTGTGATGAAGTGTGAGTCTTCTAAAACAAACAAACAAACAAACACAAAATCAGTTATAAAATTTCCATTTCTCCATGCAGCTGAAAAGTCCCTCCTGAGTTCCAAACAGCAAAGCAAGCTGCCTTCCAGACTGTTGAGAAATGAGGTAATGGCTTTGCGATTCCATTCCTTTGCTCGAAGCAAAGAATAGAAGCTGGGAAAAGAAAGTCTCAAAAAGTGTGCTCTTTATCCTCTCTGTTGGCTGCCTTCTGCAGCTTTCAGCCCCAGGAATGCATGGGATGATGTAGTGTGGCCGGTATGTACAGAAGCACTTGCAAACCCATTGTACTTAATGAGACTTGGAAAGCAGTCAGGACTACGGCACTTCTTGTTACGCTTTTCATCAAGGCCACAAAGAGGGACAGCGGAGAGGCGTGAAATGTTACAGAGTTTTTGTAAATATTTAGGGTAGGATTTTTAAAAACTAGCCAATTGATTTCCAAACATCCTCAGCTGCCCACAAACTCCTGATGAAGATCCTATTGCCTTCACAGATTATCTGTGTCCCATTTCAGATCTCAGCCACTGTAGTAGTGGGTCCTTGCCAGGATGCCCATGCATCCCACCTGGGTTGCCACTAATGTTGGTGGGTCAGAGATCCTGACTATATTTTAACCNGTATGACTTCTGCCTCAACCCTCATAAATCTCTAAAGCTCAGAATTCTCACAATCTCTCCAGCTGAACACAGAAAATTCAGTAGACCTTGACAGTTCCTCCTGCATGTAAATTTTCCTTAGAAGTGACAATGTTTTCTCTCAGTGGCAGTGGCACAGCTCCAAACAGAGACCAAGATGGAAAGAAGAGCAAAGAAGGCATAAGTCACCAAGGGGGGGAAAGGGCAGAGTGGGGAGGGAGCAGAAATTTTTCAAACATTTGAACCCCAAACTTCTCTGCAGAAAATACACAAACTTACAGATTCTGCTCAGCTTTTAAAGCAGAACAGCCACAAGGACTGTGCTACTGCAACACTAGATGAGCAGATGAGCAGTAAACAAGGAGCAGAAGCAGAGAAAAATGTCTTTTTGTATAGAAGGGGAGTTAGTGAAAGAGTGTGCTACTTTGAAGGGTTTGGATTTTCTTTTCTGTTTTACACCCAGCTCTCTATTCTTGTCAATTCTACAAACATTTTAATATTCCTGACTTCACAGTTCTCCACAGTGTAAACTCTAACACTACTAACAAAATATTCAGCCTTAGGTTACAGAAAAATCCTCTTAACTGGAAAAAAATGGGTCAGGGAGGTTGTGTCCAGCTTTCACAAAGAGTGATGTGGCCTGAGCTAAGCACCCAAGGTGAAACAGTGGAGACACATGAGAAGCCCATAAACTGTGCACATGGTGGTCACTCAGCATGCCAGCATTGTCCACAAGTGTATCCCCAAGACACACTACAGAAAAAAATTCAAGCTTCAGGTGAACTGTTTCATTTCCTAAAGGGCACCCACATGCCACAGTGGATGTGGCTATGTTTGTAAATATATGCATCTATAATGTATGAAGCCACCTATTTAAGATTCTTGTCATTTATCAAGATGCTTTTGAGACTTGATTTCTTATTTTGCAGACCAAATGTTAACATTTGATTGAATTTATTAACTCAATTAAACAGGAAGTGTTCCACATTAAAAAGCAAAATGTCGGGATCAATCCCCCCAAAATGTGGTGATGCTTTAACTAATATTCTGTGACCTCTTGATACTCTCCGACACCGTCCTGATGAGCTCAGTATAAATAATCTGATCAGAGGTTTCCCAGGTTGCTCTCTCTAGAGTACATCAGATGTCTCCTCAGAGTGGATTAGCTCACCCCTCTCTTGGACAGGGGAACAGCATAATCACCCTCTGTCTTCTTCCAGCCCTCTATCCCTTCCTCCTTGCATCCCTCCCAGTCACTCCTCAGTAGAACAGGGTATCTAACCTAGCTGTGGTGATATTCATAAAAATACTCTCTTTGCTGACTTTGCTCCCAGATAGACAGTAGATGGCCACAGTAAGAAAAGTCCCTGGGGGCAGAAAAGCCCTGGGGATAGAAACCCAAAAGATACCCACAACCTAAAAAATCTCTGGTATTAGTGACTGTCCTGAGAAAAAAAGATAAAAACTCCTAATTTACAGCAGTCAAGACCAGTGGCTATTCCTTTCTCAAGTCTTGCCAGAAGTCCAACTTGGCACGAGCGCTGAACTCAGCGCACACATGGTCAGATTGCCACAGAATCCAGTCAGGGCAGTGCAGCCCATCACTGACATCTCTTCACCATGTTGTCTGCTCTGCTCCTCACCTGGCAGCTGGAAGTTCGAAATAGATCTTTTGTCACCAAGTGGATCAAATAATCTCACAGTTCAAGCTTCCCTCATAGGCAGGCATTTCCACTTCCAAAAGAACAGAAAACAAATTTATTAAAGACAATGCCTGCAACAGCTTTCCTCATACCATCTGCAGTATCTGATCTAGTAAGATAGCAGAGGCAATTTTTGCTGTGCAGGAGGAAAGGAGCCTATTCAGAGACTGGCACGGAATTGTTGGACAATTGCACTGGGAAGTGCTAAATGTCTGAACACCAAGTAAGCATAACATCAAACTGTGCTCCCACAGTTGCATTTTGAATGACATATGACAATGTTCACAGATGCTACTTAAGCAGAAGAAACAGAGAATTTGAAGGATCTTTCCTTTGTGCCTAGACAAGAAGACTGGATGCGTTGCATTGGAAGGGACCTCCAAAGGTCATTTAGTCCAACGTCCCTGCAACAAGCAAGGACATCACTCTCTAGACCAGAAAGCCTGAACAAGATTGACCCTAATATGTTTCCAGGGATGGAGCCTTCACCACCTCTCTAAGCAGCCTGTTCCAGGAGTTCACCAGCTCTTGTCAGCAGATCTTGGTCACAAGTATTTTTTGTTTCAGACCAGTTTAAATATGCAGACTCACCATGACTTGAGCCTTAGCATAATCTTAACTGAACTGAAGGCAACACTTATAAAGGCTACCAAACATGGGACACATCCATAACAAAGTTCCACAACCATCCAACTTATTCTAATCCCAGAAATACTAATTCCTGTTTTGTATGGTAGGCCTAGCACTTAGCCCTATTAGATTATGCTTGCATGATAGATACTTACGATGCTTAAAGCATCTTTCCATGGTCATACCTGTGTTCTGATAGCCTTTGATGGAATCATCTCTTGCATTGAAGGATATTCTCAAAATTGCAGAAAAGAAATAAATACATCTGACACAACCCACAGAATCTCTCACTGTGCTTTCTTATCTAGCCATATCTGTTCTAGTCACCAGCAATGACTAAAAGTCTCATTGAGTTCTTACCTTTCCCTTGTTTTATTTGAGAACTATTTACTGGCTTTTAGCCCCAATGAAAAGAAACTGCCATTTAATGAACGCACCATATTCTATAGCCCAATCAATACCAACTCTCTTTACTGATCATCTGGCTTAATTCAGAAGAAAAGATGTGATGCTTCACATAAATGACTTTTCTTACTCAAAAGGATCCTTTATTGAATAAACTGTAGTGTCATTTCAGTCAACAAAAACAGAGCACAAAGATCCGAAGCACCTCTTGGTAGTTTGCATTATTTATCCACCTGTAAAGTGATGTGATTCTGATGCAAATGAAATACATTTTTAACTTACATTTTCTCTTCTAATAGAAAATTACAAAAAAAGGCTAGAAATGTCCCTATTTATGTAAGTGGACTTTCAATTACCTTAATCCCCCAAGCACTGTACGTGTACATCTATGCCTGTGTTCATTCACAGTTCTAGCAAAATTGAACCCATTAGGCAATGCTTCACTTTGTTCTCATCAACGCTGCTGTTCAGGTGCTTCGATTCAACAAGCAGATCAAGTCCTTTTAGGATGACAATTGAAAGCCATTCACTCTCAGCTTTTCTTTTAGATACAGGTTGGAAATATGTCATGTTACAAAATCACATGGAGCTGGATTTATGGCATAATGCAATGCATGACTCACCAATACTTCTTCTCTTGCCAGATTGAGACAACAGACCTTAAATCAGCAATCAGTGTCAGCTTTAGAGCCGTATGGTTTATCTTACAAAATCACAGAAACCAAGCAAAAAGTCTCTACAGGACATTTCTTTCCAGTTGTGGAGATCCACAAATATAATGATACAGCCACGGAAAACTTAATTTCCATATTTATGTGAATTATCTCCTGTAGCTTGAGAAATGTAAACACATGGAGTTTCCATGAACACCCACTTGCAGTCTGAAATATGGATAAAATCCTACCATACTTCATTTTTAAGGATCAGAGAAGAAGGTATGTTTTGCATGATAACTATAGCTGCTAAGTTGTAAGCCGCATAAGCATTCGGGGCACTCAGTGCATCTCCTTTTAAGCAACTGTGTGTTTGATTTTGCCAATAATATGTTCAGAATTCTTCTGCAGAGACTGGAAGCATGTGTGTGTGTGCACACACTGTCATAACCTATCTGCCCAAGCATGGACTGTCTGGAAAGATTAAGTGCACCTATTTTGAACTGGAGGCTGCATGCCATAATTTTTAGCTAACCCGTTTCCTTCTTAGTGAAAACAGAAATAAAAATATATTGTGCACACTTCATTGCTAGAACCTTTGACCTCAGCTGCCTGTCTAGCTGAGACTGTGATGAATGCTTTGTGTCTCTTCATTTTTAATTGCTCATAAATTGTTATCCCATGAAACACAAAACTAGCCTTGTCCTCATTTTAGTAGGGGTTGGAGGTCAGCCTAACAGTAATACAATTAAGGAGTGTCTTTGTGTGGGGGTGTGGGAGTGAGGAGGGCAGGAGGGTTACAGAAGGTTGTGGTAGTGAAAGATGTATTCCTTTCCAAGGAAACACAAAGCAAATTCCACACTTTCAAACAAGTCTTTAATGTTTGACAGTGTTGAGAAAAGCTCCTGGGAGGGCATTTAGATGGGCAATAAAGTAGACATGATTTTCCATATCTCTATAATCATTCCTAAACATATACAGACACATGGCTGTGTATGATAGCACCAACCTTCTCTCTGCAATGGCAAACAATGCTGTGGGTCAATTTTTACCAAGGCATGCAAGTCCTGACTCGCTGATTTCAGAATAAATTATAGCCTACCTTGACTCCTCTATAAAATAATCTAAACCACATCTGCAAAGATTACATTGCAGCTACTGCAAAGATCACACTACGGTTACCTTTCTTTGGTTAATCTTCTCTTAGTTGTCACACATTTCCTTCCTGTTCTTCAAAAGCTGGACTATTAATTCAAATAATACGCAATATGCTAAGACACCACAGTACACTTCACCTGCAAAATGCCCAGTAATAAATAACAATAAAATGTAGCTCGATTACGTTAGGGAGCTTATCATGCCCAGATATAACCCTGTTTTGATTCTGGTTGAATAAATATGCAAATAAAGCAAGTCTGCTGAATTTGCATTTACCTTACACCATACATAATTCTATTTAACAGAAAAATTTTATTGGGCTGAGCATGTCTTCAGATTTCTACAGACCAAACCATTCTGGTAATAGCGGGTTCCTGTTGGGGTTAATTAGGCAATTTGTTCCAAATCCCATAACCATCCTGGTTCTCTCATTTAGCTCTAACAGGCTGCAGTAAAGCCACCAAGTTCAAAGAAACTGTCACAGAAACTTGGATCAGTCTTTTCCCGCCCACTGCAGAGGCTAAATTTAACAGCTGTTTAAAAAATAGTGATAGGTATAAAGAAAATAGCATTTAGCACCCACTGTCGGATTCTTCCTGGAGGACAGTCACAGGCATTAGTCATAGTACAATGGATGCTCTCACCTCATACAGATAGCAGTGGTCCAGAGCACAGAAAGGAAAGGTTTTGAACCAGTTAGCAGCACAATGCAGCTGCCTAGGGGGTCTGCACCTTCTCAACACGCTCACCAGTGACCTGCTACCACACTTCCACAAAAAGCCCTGCAGTTTCAACAGATACTGCACCCAATATGACCAGGCTGCCCAGAGAGGGGACTGAATTTCCATCTCTGGATGTGTTTAAAAGTCATGTAGATCTGGTAGTTGAGGACAGAGTTCAATGGTGGGTCTGGTAGAGTTACTATTCGGGCTCAATCTTAAAGGTCTTTTTCAACCCAATCAATTATGTGATTCTATGAAAACGATGCAACAAGTTACTAATGCCAGTTACAATGCTCCCAAGACACAAAACTGAACTGGAGTTCAAGAGCACTCAGAAGCTTTCCTTCTAATCCATGTCTGGGTCATTTTTTACTGAACTGAAATATATTATCTATCAATTATGAAAATTTTATCATTTTACTTCATGGAGTATTAATTATTTTCCCATGAGCACTAATGAAGAACTATTAGGAAAGAGAACACAAACTACTCTCCTTCTAATGAAGGATTCCTACTTCCTTTAGCTGTGCTAGCAGTTGAAATTATGTGTATTTGCTAACCATCCCACTAAGACTAAACCATATTTCAGGCCTTCTGTAAACTGAATTATTTCCTTATCTTGGATAAATAAATAGCATATTAGCATTTTCAGACTTTGGGATAGCAAAACAGGTATTTCTCGGACATACATGGGCTATCGAGTTATACTGCAATGCTTAATGCTATTTCTGCAAGATTTACTGTTTTTAAAAATCCACTCCTCAAGAATGGTGATTTTTGTGAGACTTCTAGCTTCCCTGATCAAACAATAAAGGTACCATCCCTCTGTACCCAGTCTAGGCTGTGATTTAAGAACCATAGTTGCACATAAATCACCGATAATCTGCACTGCCTACACCCCAGTATTATTCAAAGTCTTCACTGCTAACACCAGGTATGTTCTTCCACAATCTGTAGATTCCTTCTATGCTAGCTTAAAAGCACTCTTCTTGTGGGACAGGAACCAAATTGTCAAAGGATGAAGACAGGATCTAGACATTGAGTCGCCTCTATTCTCCCTGCCAGAACCAGAAAGTTGAGCTGCGGATTAATAGAAAAGCTGATTTTGGGTAAGAAGAAAACATTAGGTGCTTGATCCCCTTCCAAAGGGATATGAACATAAGGACCACATGTACATCTTTCCCCTTGTATGCCAGGTAAGTACAAAGACGCCTGAGAAGCCTCTAGGCAAGGATTTCTGCTGAGGAAATGTAGTCCTGGAAGTACCAGTGTTTTATCAATGACGGTGTAATATTAAACCTACACTAACTTCAAGGGCCAAGGTCTGGAAGTATAGCTACATACCATGCCAAGTATCAGCTAAGATTCTATTTTCCTACTTCCCTTCATCTCCATAAGAGTCTCTCATAAAGTATTGCACTGTGTTGGTTTCCTTCACATTCAGTGCAATTGCCAAGACTGATCTCTCAGGAGGTTCAGAAATGAACACCCCTCCTCATCCTTTATGTTTATAGGTATTTCATAACTTTTCTCATTACTTTCCACCTAACTTGTAGGTATAACTCAGTCTTAGATGTTTTGGTCACACAAAAACTGAAGTTCCACTTGCAAACTCTGTATAACTTGATGTTTACACAACCCTTCTACAGACTTAATTTGGAAAGGTGTATAGTCTTAGATCAAAAAAAAAAAAATCAGGCTCCATCTTCTTGGTATTTTCTTAGTTAAAATTTATTACAGAACAAATGAAATATCTTAGTGTTCTTGTTAAATTACAGAATTGCATCGCAATATTCTCATCGAAAATGGCAATGTCTAAGTTTTCTTTCTACTAATGCAGGTGGTTCCGTTCATTACTGTGCCCAAGATCTCTCAAGACTCAGTAGGGTCAGACCTGGGGGGCATTGTTGCCACCATTTAGTCAGGCCCTTAGCAGGAATTTCCAGCAATGGACATCAGAACTTGACAGGCTCTCCTTCCTAATTGTTCTTACAAAATTATGATTTTTAGTGCGTTTGATAGCAAAGATACTGTTTCCATGATTTTCATGTGTTCTCCTAAAGAAGATGTGGTCTGGATCTGTTTTCCCTAATACTGCTGATAAAGAGACCATCGACCATCACCATTTGCCTCTTATGAGTCCCTTAAGAAGGGAGGGTATTTTGTCTGGCAGTAAAGGCCAGAATGGTAGGACAACAGTGATGGCAAACCACCAAACGTGTCAGAGAGCAGTAGGGTTAAAGTCTGACTCTCTGTCAACTAGAGCAGATTGCAGACAAAAGAAGGCCAGCCCTAGATGAGTTGCAGAAAGGTAGTTCCCAGGTGTGTTACTTAACAGAGCAGTGGGTTTCCCAATCTATAGTTCTGATTTTTCTACTCCTTTGATGCAGAAGTCCAACATTTTTTTTTTTCAAATACCACTTTTTAGAGAAAATAGCTGTGCCTTGCAATTGATTTTTAAATATACTTGTCTCTCATTTGGAGTGGCTCATGTCTGACAATAGTGCACCAAGCACTTTTAAAATCATTTAATATATATTTCTTAGTACAAAGGTCTGGAGTTTATGAGCTGTTTTTCTTTAGGGCCATGGACTTTAACACTCAAGGCAAAGGAGACAATTAATTTAAGAATTTGTGTAGCCAGTGTTAGGGCAAAACTAATGATTCCATGATTTCTATCCACCACATGGCAACTTCTGAAGAGAACTGTACTTGAGAACAGTGTCCACATTGAGTTGGCAAAATAACTTACAGAGCAGTGAAGAGAAGCAGCAGGGTTTAGAAGGCAGGATACATTTAGCAAAGGTGCCTATTTTAAAGTCGTAGTGTCAAAGGGCAAGACTAGTCAGGCTTTCCAGTGTGCCTAGCTCAGCATCATGACATGAGCATGATGCCACCTTGTATTTTCTTGCTAGCCTCTCTACAAGAGCCAGCATAATGGTGAGAGCTGAGAAACAGTTCACAACACAGCCATCTCCTTGGCCTGAGCTCCAGAGGGTCCAGCCAGAGGGAAACAAGGTTCATTTAGAAACAGAGCACTTACCACAAACTACCGAGAGATGTAAAACATACTCAACCACTCATAATTTTCTCTCTCTCTTAAACAGATACTGAGTCCTCTGTGACCTATTAGAACTGGGTTACTCTTTTGAACTAAACAAAACAGCTGACTATTTTTTTTCCTGCTACCTTCTTGAACTACTGCCGAACACCCAAAATGGGTAGACAAACCACAAAATCTGATGAATAAACATTTTGCAAGATTAGCCATCTCCAAGCAGGAGATGTTCACTTTTATCTATTTAATTTATCAAACGAAAAATGGAAACGAAGATAGTAAAGCAAGATACCCAAATGAAGGAATCACAAGATTTCACCCTTAGCTCTCAGCAGGAGTGCTTTCTGAGGGACAAAAGAAAGATTAGAGACACAATGCAAATGAGACAGTGTTCAGGGTGGGGTGTCTCCACAGCCACTGCAGAAAGAGGAAAACTCTAAGCAGGTAAATACATTGTAGCTCATTCCCTTGGGGGTGTCTTCTGCTCAGTGATCCATCACAGGTGGGATGTATCAAACACTAAAACAAATACCCACAGGCAGACAAAACATTTAAGCTATCAGGAAAATTGCATCCAGAAAGAAAACCTTTATACAAGGGCAGCTTTAAGTTTTACTTTGATGAGTTTGGGGATTGTTTTTTTCTTTACAGCCTTCCCCATAGGAAAAAACCTTTTTTTTAAATGAGCAAATGAACAAACTGCTCCTCGGAATACTGCAGAATTTTGTGCCTAGAGGTTATGCTTTATTTAAACAATACATATGAGAAAGCATAAAAGAATACGCATAACACAAGAAGAGAACTGACCTGGTGTAGCCTTTCCCCCAGCAGCTGTCCAGCAGAACATTCAACTTTAAACAGCCTCCTGCACTAGCAAACTTTTGCATTTACACATCAGGAAATAGCAGATGTGGCTGTTTGCCTCCCCCTTCTTGAAGCTCCCATGTAATCCTAAAACTATATCTGATGTTCTTCAATGATTAAATTTTGCATTAAACACAATTTTTAAGAGTCAACCTCATCTTAACTGCTAATGCGTATAAATACTCTGGAAAGAGTCAGAGCACAGGAAAGGTTTGGGTATCGTTCACCTGACAGCTGAGACAGCTGATAGAAATTGAGAATCAGTCAGGCTGGAGGTGGAGAGTGGCCTCGTGCATATTAGCTCTCCTAAAGTGCAGTTTATAGATTAATAAGCCATTGTAAATGATAAAAATAATCTGAATAATAGAAAGTTTTGCCAATATCCTTACAAAGAAGTTGCCTTGTGATCCTCCCGCTCTGTTCTGCTTTCATGAGACCCCATCTGTAGTGCTGCATCCAGTTCTGGATCCCCCAACACAGGAAATATATTGAACTCTCAGAACATGTCCAGATGAGGGCCATGAGGACTGAGTGGAGGGCTAGAGGGCTATGGAGACAGGCTGAGAGAGTGGGGCTGTTCAGCCTGAAGGAGATTCCAGGGAGGTCTTAGAGCTGCCTTCCAGTACCTGAAGGGGGCTACAGGAAAGCTGGGGAGGGGCTGTTTCCAAAGGCTTGGAGTGGTAGGACCAGGGGGAACGGTTTCAAGCTGGAAGAGGGGAGGTTCAGACTGGAAATCAGGAGGCAGTTCTTCACAATGAGGGTGCTGAGACACTGGAACAGGTTGGCAAGGGAGGTTGTGGCTGCTCTCTCCCTGGAAGTGTTCAAGGCCAGATTGGATGGGGCCTTAAGCAACCTGGTCTGGTGTTGAGTGTCAGTGCTCATGGCAGGGGGGGTAGAACTAGATGATCTTTAAGGTCCCTTCCAACCTGAATCAAAGAATCCTGCAAAGAATCCTGTTTCTACACACGTCCATTCTGGTAACACCACTGAAGAAGGGATAAACTTCACTGGGACCAGTCTAGACCTAGCTAAATGCCTAAATAGGCGCACAATTGAGCTAAAACACCCAGCATGCCTTCCCTGCAGAAACGGTCTCCCATCCAAGTACCTCTTTCTGTAAAACCTGTGAGAATTTGATTATTCTTGTCTCCTTTTCTTAAATGGGCTTCTTTTCTTTCAGTTTTAAGAAATTTAATTGAAAACAGATCACAGATTCAAGTTACACCTGGAGAAAATCTCAAGACAATCAGATTAAGAAACTTAACAGAGAGAGTTAAATAAATTAGAGAATATGCAAAACCTTTTTAAGATGTGGCTTCAAAGAACTGGCAAAGGTGATGGCTCACACAAAAAAAAAGAATGCAATGGCCCAGATTTGATGCAATCTCTAAGAATAATGCTTGGACACCAGGACTAAGATCTAATCAAATGCCTATATAACAGGCAGCTCAACCTCAGCCTCAACCATGAGATAAAGCCTACAGCTGTCCTATTAAAGTCACCATTAACAGAATATTCAGAACTTTGTGAAACACAAACATCACTTGTATTAGGTGCCTCTGTGGTCTTGCTATTCATGGCTGCAGAAGACAGAAAACGGACTTTTTCAAACAAAGTTAGAAAGACCAAGAAGTTGGTGAAAAGGCAGAAATAAGCATATCCATTGATTCAGGACCATGAAATAATCTGAGCAACTATAAAACATCTGAAGAATTAGTAGTTATCTCAACCCAATACTCGGGAAACAAGTTGACAATTCTTTGTGGAATCCACCTGGTCAGAGACACCTCCAGTTTATGTCAATCAAATACAGAGAAAAATTATCAGGTAGCTAACACCACCCTCTGCAGCACTTGAAATCTGAAGGCACTTCTAGCTTTTGATGTTGTTTATGAGGTTACCTTCTATAGATGGAGTCTTTGTTTAAATTACCCTGGCCATCATCTAGGTGGTCATGTCGTCCAAACACAGACGTATGATTCCACTATTTCAACATCTGTCTTACTTAATGTAAGAGTAAATCATCAAGGCATTCCCAAAGAGAACAACAGAAAAACAAAACCATAGGTTGCAAAATGCCTCCTTGGGACAAGAAATGGTTGCAGGGCTTGGCAGAGTGGTCAGGGTTCTCTAAAATCATCTGGCAATTTTGCAGAACACCAGCAGCTGAAAAGTCTTGCCAGCCCATACACAGATGACTTCTGTGATGAGCCATTAGCAAGTATTCTTGCTGTCCCCTGGATATTGATGTGAAGACAAAATGGCTTTGATCAAAACCAGAAACAGGCCCACAAGTGCACAAAGTACCCAAGGTGCTTCTAGCAAAGCCAGGAACCCTTTTATTATAGGGTGCTGCAGTTTTGAGATGAAATGTCTGTCTAGGTAAAAGGCCTCTGCACTGCCTGAACAGTCAAAGTTCTTTTTCTCATCAAGAAATGTAAAGATACACTGGGTGTACAAGTAAATTTACTTGGCCTCAGGAAAGCATCTACTTGTGGCATGACACAGCTGCAGCAGTGCCCTTCCCTGGGAGAAGAGAAAACAATGACAGGTGAGGGAGAGAAAATGAGAGAGGGACAGCAGGGTGTGTGGGAAGACTTAGTCCTCAGAATCTGGCAGGGATTTCAACTGTATAAAGTTGGAGATAACTCTAAAGGAAAGCTGAGGCTTGATGAAAGAGGTGATGTGTATATATTTTAATTTTTATTATTATTATTTTCCACAC
Organism: Upupa epops; assembly: GCA_013397515.1. Classification (NCBI taxonomy): domain Eukaryota; kingdom Metazoa; phylum Chordata; class Aves; order Bucerotiformes; family Upupidae; genus Upupa; species Upupa epops. Next base: position 664,067 of record VZRI01004513.1, read on the forward strand.
ACAGATATTTCTTTTCTATAAAGACTTTATTTCACCATCAGACTCTAGCACATTTATTATTTTGTCTCACCCTTGAAGAGTACCTTTCTGCACACAGACTTTGCAAAGTACAAAGTACAGCTGAGACAGAATTAAGGGACGTTATCATGAGGAATATTTTAGTGGACACATTGTCCTTGCAGTTGGATGCTACACCTTTGCTTTTGTTTTTGTTCATTATTGAATAATGAATTACCATCAGCCATTTAGTAAAAACTCCTTTTTGGTAGCATGCTGTTTCTATACTAGCATGAGAGACCGCATGACATTTACAGAAAATGAGGTCTGACTGTATCTGTAAGACAGTCCCTCATCTGCTTAGATTGTCCTGCTCCACAGCTGTAAAGTTTGTGTTGCTGCTACATCTGATACCCTGCTGCTGTCCCAGCCTGAGCGCTGCCCCTTGATGAGCCAGGGAATACCATTAAAAAATAAAAAGAACATATTTATAGAAGCCAGGCTGACAAGAGGGAGAGAGAGGAGAACAGGGCATGAGCACTCATGCTTGAAACCCCTTGCTTGTGCAATAATGAGCTTGAAAGCCTTGCTGAAGTGGTTTTACAGCTGTGCAACAAAATGGTGCACTCTCCTCCCTTAATGCTGACATTTTAATGTAGGATCACAGCTATTCAGATTGTCCATTGGAGCTGGCAGGCTGATGGTGTGAGCAACTACGTACTCTCATCAATGTCGCTTGGATGAAAGCTGCTGTCAGGCTCAATAAAATGGCAGGCTAGGCCAATCTGGCACACATGAAAGGAAACTGGAAGAAAGGCTTAATTGCACCTCCAGCAGATTCCAGTTATTCTGCTGGTCTGTTAACAACACGCAGCCTGGCACGCCAGTCCAGTCCACTGTGCTGTGTTGGTAAGAAAATGTCCTTGAAGGTATGGCACAAAGGCTACGCCAACCACAGCTAAAGAAAGCACATGTCCACCTTCTCAGCCTGGTTAATGGCAGCAACACATCCAGCGAAAAAACAAGAAACAGAGAAAGAAACCCTAAAACAGGAAGCTGGATTGGTCCATGCTTGAGGGGCCACCAGCACCGTGAAAATGCTAGGATAGGCTGGACCGACATCTCAAGGAAGATCCAATATAACAGTAGTCCCCAAGGGAGAGACAGGACAGAGGAGGCATGATCAAATAAATCAAATACTGTGGCATTCACTGCAAAGTGCTGGATGTCATCAATGATGGAAAAACTAGAATTCTTGTCTTTGATGTGCTGGTAGGGAACTGAGGAAGAGCAGGAGACTTGATTTTATTGCTTTTTTTTTTTCAGTTCAGTTATGACCTGTGGTTGCGATATTTGAGGGAAAATGCTATTTTGCTGGTCCTGGGAAGCAGACAAGAAAGAAACATAGAATCATAGAATCCTTAGGGATCAGAAGGGACCTTGAAAGATCATCTAGTCCAATCCCCCTGCCACAGCAGGATCTCACTTCCCATTGACTAATGAGACAATCCAATCTTTATACAGCTAAAATTAGTTTGGGTCAAGACAGATATCTTGTGATTTCTCACTCCCTCTCTCTTTCCTTAAATAACCAGTTACTATATAAGCTGAAATCACAGAATCATAGAATCACTAGGGATTGGAAGGGACCTGGAAAGATCATCTAGTCCAATCCCCCTGCCACAGCAGGATCACCTAGACCCTGTCACACAGGAACACATCCAGGCAGGTCATGAACATCTCCAGAGGAGACTCCACAACCCCACTGGGCAGTCTGTTCCCTCACTGTGAAGTATCTGGGATACAAAACTCTTGCCTAGGGATAGGGAGCAACAAGCTCTTGGAGAAATCCTCTGAAATAGCATTGAGATAATGGGAGGTAACGAGACACCATTGGATATCTCCTCTTTCCAGCACAGCATTGTGAAGCTAAGGAATAAAATGAGAAAAGAGAGCCTTTAGACTTGCAAGATGAGGCAGAATTACTCATGTCTAAACAGATCACCACAGCACCAGGTGGCTGGTCCATTTGGTCCATCCATTCAGTCTGTCTTGGAAGGTTCATGAGGATCACATGATTTGTTAGTAGTTTTTATTCCTTTCTGGTTTAATTGCTTGCACACACATCCAAAGACCACATCAAACAGTTCCAAGAGTGAAAATTTCTCACTTTTGGAAATATGACAGAAAGGAATCATTCTGAACAAGTATTAGCATTTTCTGTAGAGGTATTCTATTGTAGTGAAGTCTGAAAAGCACTCCAGAAAACTATGTGCTGTGATACACTGAGGGAAAAGAATCTATACTTGTCTTGCTATGAACCAAATTTCAGTTCCACACACACTTCCATTTCTACCTCTGATTAGATCACAATCCTCCCTGTCACCTATACTTTGTGTTCTTATACTACCAGGGGATGAATAGATCTTGTTCCTGTTAGGCACTGAATTGCTACACAAGTAGGTAGAAGAAACACTATGGTCACCAGTATTGAAATTACCCCCATTTCTGGAACATTTTGCATAGCACATTTGAGAAGTACCTCATCCATGTAATGACTTGTCAAAAAAGAGAGGCCAAGAACTTCCCATAAGACAGTGCAGCCAGAAAACAGAAAATACTCCTTCTGTCAGCCTAACCAAAATAAATTCTTATTCCCTCCTTAATGAGCAATCTCTCTGCAAAGTAGGAGTCTCCTGTGCTTACACAGTAAAGAGCCATGTTGCTTCAGCTTATGGACCATTCCCATCCTTAAGATCAAAGCAGTAAAGAAATTAGATCAAGGAGGCTGTCTGTGGTTTTTCAGCACCCAGTAGCAAAATGGGCTGTTTAAGAGAACTTTTCATTGGGTAAGTAATTCTGGTAGTAAAGTATTAATTCTGCCTTGCCTAATTCCCTTTTTCCCAGAGTACGCAGTAGTTCCCTAGTTCTACAATAAAAGCATAAGCATGTGTCTGGGATCTGGAGATGCTGAGGCAATTCATTGCCTTAGCAATGGGACAAGATGGAATAGAAGGTTCCACTGCTCCAAAGTGTATCTAGCACTTGGGATATCCCAGAGACTCATGCTTGGAATCATGTTTTGTTGGCTTAAAAATGCAGCTACCAAGATTTTAGCAGCAACAGTGTCTATGGAAGAGTTTTGAGCTTGGCAGCATCATAACAAACATTAAAAATACATGAAATTCCTTCAAGATGAAGTCCTTTGATGGTAAAATGGATGAGTATTGAAACGGCCAAAGCCATTCCCTTCAGCAGCAGATGAAGTCAGGAAAGAAATGCTTCCTTAGCTCAGTTGCACACAATTCTGATATTCATCACCCTGAAAATGACAGCAATCAATAGAAACTGGAAGAACTTCATAGATGTATCCTTTCCTAATTGAAAAGCTTAACATGAGTGTTGTAATAAGAATAATATACCCAGTGTTGACCTAGTTCAAAATAAAAAAAGTCATTTAATGGCTGCTTGCTTCACTCTGTCTACTCATTTCCTTGATGACAGCTTTATATGAAACATAAATATTCCTTGCCAGCATTTTGATCCAAGAGAAAAGTTTCATCCTTCAATAGTGCACGTAATAGAATTGGTCAGATTTGAAGCATGGGAGCACTGTTTTATCTTGGATCTTTAATATTTTACAGTTCAGGCAACAGAATTTAACCAAACCACTTGGGATATAACTAATAAGCTCTACACACACACACACACACACACACACACACACACACACACACACACAAAGCCTCATATTGTAGCCTTCAATTTGTTTCTTCCTTTTCCGATTTACCTGTAGTAACAGTATGGTTTAAATAAGATACAAAATTTGCCTACTTATTTGATTATCTTCTGGGACAATCAATGCCCCTGAAAAATTTCAATGTTTTGGCTGCAACACAGATTTGATAAGAAGAGTGGCAGCACTAAAGTCAGAAGAAAGGTCTATTAAATCAGTAACCCTACTGATTTAAATAGGACTAGGACTTCACCCTGTGACTTTACAGACACACATCATGCAAATTCTCAGAACATCCTAGTAAGCTTTTCACTCCAAGGCATTTACAAGTTCCTGCCTTCAACAAAGTTTCCAGAGATGCACACACCACACACTTACACTTGAACGCTCTTACCCTAAACTTACCAGGTTCTAGAACAAGATGACAGTTTGCATCATAGAATACCAATCCATTTTCTCAAACCTCGTAGAATTACAAAATTGCAATGAATTAAAACTTTGATAGATTGTTTTATTTACCATATTGTAACAGTACCTTTAATGACTCTCAGTGCTTCTTCTGCTTTAGGCAAACTTTCTTTAGCAGGGGGTTGGACCAGGTGATCTCATAAGTTCCCTTCCAACCCCCACCATTCTGTGAAACTGTAACTCTTACAAGCATAAAAATCACTTTAAAACTTACAAAGTATCTACTCTCATTAAGGTTTAATTCTAATTTTCTGTGTCATATATAATCACATACATTTTCCTAACATAATTCAATGTTTGGTTTTCAGAAAGACACTGAGAATCATACATTGTTCTGTCTCTTTTTGGTTGACAAACCTCCCTCATAAACAGAGCTGTAATAATAACAGGAACACCTATAAAGTCAGATACTGGGGATGAGTACAATATTGTAGTAGTTTAGTCTATGATATTGTATATTGTAAGATTTATTTTAGATGAAGCTAGGAACTGACTAGTCACCAAATGTAGCAGAGAAATAAGGATGAAATGTAGCATTCAAGGATGTATAATAATTGCCAAGCCAAGACTGATCTTACACAAAGCTGATGTTTGATTATGTAGATATTATTCAGAATAAACAGAAAACAAATGCATTTTGGCAGGAAATTCACTCAAAATAGTTTGTGAAAAAGAGGCATTTAGGGTAAACATCTAACTTCTGACCAGCTAGTGAGGTTAATGCCATCCTCACTCATTAAACCGCTGAGCAAAATTCACAAGAATCCAGTCCATTAGTAGGAATCTGGATGCCTAAGACATTGAGGTGCTGGAGTGTGTCCACAGAAGGGCAACAAGGTTGATGAAGAATCTAGAGAAGAATCCTTATGAGGACCAGCTGCAGGAGCTGGGGGAGCTGAGAAACCGCATACATCTGACATTGGGACCAGACAGCTAGGGAAATAAATTGTAGGGTAAAGGATGGGAAAAGCACCTTAAAGTCATGCTCTGACCACTTCACCCTGCTCTTGTTTTTCCTACCTTGAAAATTAGTTTCTTCTGTAGTTCCCTGCCTTAGTAATGCCTGATGACAATGGAGAGGATGTATAGTCCGTGTGTAATGACAAGAAGCTGCAGTGCATACTAATGGTGCCATAGCTCCTAATATCATCCAATATCCCCTGCTGGCTTTGCAATTACATACACACAGAGCAGGGAAGTGGCATGTGGCACTCCCAGTGAGGATAAGCAGGTGTCTAGAATTACCTTCTGACATGTCTCGGAGGAAGAAGGTAAGTGTGAGTTAAGTGACCCCACGCACAGCAACGAATGCCTCGAGGCCCCTAATGGCAAAGGCTGATGTCAGAGGCAGAAAAGTCTGCAAGTCTTTTAAATGACTACCCTAACACCCCTTCCTATCTCCCGGTCAAAAGGACACTCCTCACAGTCAAACAAACAGGATGTGTTTAGTAACCCAGTACTGCACCTGGTGTAGAAGAATTTAATCAGCCCACATTTAATAATAATCATCAGGGTGTATTTAATCAAGGTCTTCATCTCTGATCAGATGCTCAGGGCAAAATACACTTTTTAGTGTATCCCCTTCCACAGAATTACAAATGTAGGAGTGAATTGTGCAGGAGAAACAGGAGTTTTGCACCAGAACTGGAAAGAGTGATTTTATTTCTCCCCCTTTTTGTAGTTCTTAGAGGAGAAAAAGGAGCAAATGGACAACGGGAAAACATTTTAGGAAGAGTTTACTAGTTTCTAACATTGACACAACAACAATATTTTGTATCCTTACTGTTATTTAATGCTGCAACCCATACTAGATTAAATTACATGGCAGAGTACTACAGTGTATTGGACGGCAGACAGAGAACAGACTATGTTCTACTCATTACTGTGCCCCTGACTCAGTAGGTGAATTTGAGTGCTCCTCCATTCTGTAGTATCCTGTATCCCTAACAAGTATAATGATTCTTGCTTAGAGACTCAGCTCTTAAGACTAGGCTTCTCCCATTAAATATATCAGGAGAGAATCACTTTGGGTCAATTTTTTTCTCTTATGTTTTTCTTGGTTTTCACAGGAAATCAAAAGACCTGCTTGGTTTTGTACGATCTTGGGACATTTGTTTCCTTTTCAGATTTGGTATGAAATAAATCTACTGGAGAAATGAAAATATTTGGGGACACACACACACACGACACGACCCATAAAAATAAACAAACTTTTCGATATACACATTCAGATTTTGTGTCATAGTGGAAAAGCACATCACATGTGTGTGCATTTACATGTGTGTATAAGCGTTGAGTGCTACTATTCAATGAAGAGATGACGACAGCCTTGGAGTGTCAGTCATTACTTCAGTATTGCTCTTCACATAAGCTTTACTTTTTATACCTGAAATTGTAGTTATAGTCAACAGACGTACAATTTTATTAAATTTCACATTTTTATTTTATATATTTTCTATATATTTATATTTTCTATATATTTAGTCACTAGGAGAAGCAAAAAACTTGTTTAGGTATGTCTCAGCAAGACCCGAGTGCAATGTCTGTGAAAGCAGCGGTGGTTTTCTGTACTTTGCCTTGTAAGGTTCTCTAACTCCGTTATCTTTTGAATTCCTTTACTTTTTGAGAACATTGGTCTTGCAATGAAAATTAATACAAGAATGGTGCTGTGATGAGATGAAAGACCTTGTTCAAGACACGCACTGCCCTGGTGTTGGGTGGAAAGGGATGACTGAACACCGCCACCTTTGGGCTGAGACACAGTAAGGGCACTGTGAGGGGAAGATCTCACCAGGCTTCTGTGTAACACCGGCTGGGCATCTGGCAAAACCATGCTTTCAATGCCAAAGTGCTTCCAACTGCTCATCTTTAGTAGCACTAGTGCAACACACCATGTTGTCACCACACCATGTTTCACCCCAAATTATGAAAGAGTCTGCAAGGTCCTCAGAACTGAGGAGATAGGTTAACAATGCAGGGGCTGTTTAATATCTTCATAAATGATCTGGATGCTGGGATCAAGAGTACTGCTGATGACACCAAACTGAGTGGGGAAGTTGACACTCCTGAAGGGAGAGCTGCCTTCCAGGGGGACCTGGACAGGCTGATGGAGTGGGCCAGCAGGAACTTCATGAAGTTCAATGAAGACGACCGCAGGGTCCTGCATCTGGGAATACACAACTCAAATGCAGCTCAGACTAGGATCCACCTGGCTGGAAAGTAACCCTGTAGTGAGGGACTTTGGGGTCTTGGTGGATAGCAAGCACAACATCAGAGTGCTGCTGAGGCAAAGAGGACCAACAGGATGCTGGGCTGCATTAACAAAGGCATCACCAGCAGAGATAAAGATGTTATCTTGCCACTCTACTCAGCGCTGGTCAGACCACACCTTGAGTACTCCGTTCAATTTTGGTCTCTGCTATACAAAAAAGATACAGATGGACTGAGAGAGTCCAGAGAAGGGTGACCAGGATGATCAGTAGACTGGACGACCTCCCATATGAACAAAGACTGAGAGAAGTGGGTCTGTTCAGCCTTGAGAAGAGAAGGCTTAAGGGGGACCTTATTGTGATGTTCCTGTCCACCAAAGGTGACTACCAGGAGGATGGAGACTCCCTTTTCACAAGGAGTCATGTAAAAAAGACAAAGGTGAGTGGTTACAAGTTGCTCCAGGATTTCATCTGGATTTGAGAGGAAATTTTTTCACGATGAGAGCTGTTAGACAGTGGAACAGCTTTCCAAGGGAAGCAGTGGATTGCTCAACTTCAGACAACTTGAAGGCTCAGCTTGATAGGGTTCTGGCCCAGCCCATTTAAATTGTATGCTGCTTTAAGAGTTTGGACCAGATGATCCCTGAGGTCCCTTCCAACCTGAAAACCTGTGAAACTGTTAGTTCTGCTAAAGACTAAGTGCAGTTAGGTTGATGTAAACAGCCCGACTGATGCAAACCACCTGACTGTGGTACCCTCTTCCTGACACAGGAATCCTTGGGAGTATCTCACATCATGTTGTACAGAAACAGTGTTTTCTCAAGCAGTGAATTACATACAGTTTGTATTTTGACCCCTTTGGAGCACTTAGCTGTTAATGTTTGTATCAATGCCAATGAGTGTGAGGTGAGCTCATTAGAAAGAAACAGAAAATATTATTAGTCACAGAATCAGTTTCCACTGACTTAATGACTAATTTTTATTCACATGCAAATTCTGCAGCTCCTACACAGGGATACAAGTTAAAACCACATCATTTGCTTGACAGCAAGGGACACTATCTGTGCTGCTGTCCTGGCAGTGCCTCTGGTCATGCCTTGGTTCCTAACTATAACCCAGCAGTGTGCTCCCGTGGCCAAGAACGCCAATGGCATCCTGGCTTGTATCAGCAATAGTGTGGCCAGCAGGAGAACCAAAGGGATTGTCTCCCTATTGGGCACTAGTGAGGCCTCACCTCAAGTACTGTAGTCAGTGCTGGGCACCTCAATACAAGAAGGACATTAAGATGCTGGAACAAGTCCAGAGAAAGGCAACAAGGTCAGGAAAGGGTCTGGAGAACAAATCTTGTGAAGAGCAACTGGGGGAGCTAGTTAGTCTGGGGAAAAGAAGGCTGAGAAGAGACCTTATTGCTGTCTGCAACTACCTGAAAAATTGTAGAGAAGCTGGTGCTGGTCTCTTCTCACAAGAAACAAACAATTAGAGAAGAGGGGCTCAAATTTGTGCCGGGGAAGTTTAGGTTAGACATGAAGAAAACCTTCTTCATTGAAAGGATCATCAGGCCTTGGAACAGGCTGCCTAGAGAGATGGTGGAAGTGGCATCCCTGGACAGGTTTAAGTTGTGTAGACCTGGAGTTCAGGGACAGGTTTTAGGGGAGACAGTCAATGGCTGAACTAAATTATCGTAAAGGTCTTCTCCAACTTAAAAAGTTTTATGTTTGTATGATTCATCGCTGCACACGGTATGATTCTGTAGCTCAGTGACACATCAAGATGGTACCAGAACACATTGTCCCCAGGCAAGCCTCACCACAGGGCCTTTCCCTCGAACCCGCTTGCTCGGCACTGGAGGACTCCTGCCAGTCTGTAATGGAGCCAGGCTTTCCCCTCTGCTTTCTCACCGAACTTCAGCAAGTCAAAACGTAGAGCACTGGCAGGGAACAGCACTGCAGACTGCTGTCCCTAACGCAGACCTCCAGCTCCCCTGCCCGGGACACCGTTACCCGGGAACAAACCCAGCCCGGGAGCCCCAGCCTCAGCCTCCCACCGCCCTCCCTCGCCCTCCCAAGCTCCCGCGGCTGTGCGTTTCTGGGCAACGTGGGGAGCGGAAGGCGCCTGCGCTACGGCCAGAGGCTCCCAGCGGGCGGGGACTCTAGCGGCTGCTCTGCCGAGGGGCCGGGCCTGGCCGGGCCGGGGCTGCTCCGCTCAGCTCAACGGTGGGAGCGGGGAGAACATCCCCGCTCCCCACTGGGTACTGCCCGCCCTTCCCGGGCAGGCGGCGGAGAGGTGTTGGACTCCTTCCATCTCCTCGTGTGCGAGGGAGGAAGACAAAGCCCCCCGGCTTCCCTGCCCCGCCTTGGCAGATCCCAGTGTCCCGCTGCTTCCATTTGTTTTTGATCTGCCTCATTAAAAGACTATTGATGGCTTTAACTATTGTCCTTGTTTAGGTGCTGATTTACAAGCGCTAATATCTGACTGTGCCGAGATTAATGGGAGCCCGTGAAGTTTACAATTATCCGCAGGTCCCTTGACCACACATGGAGGGGTTTGGGTTGGGGTCACGCACTCTTATGAAAAACTCCAAAGCAGGCTTAAACCTGGGAACGTTTTAATAGGATTGAATTTGTAATAGGATTTGGCAGCTTGGCCTAAACTATATGGTAGGGGGGTTTGCTGGGGTTTATTTCAGAGCCGTGTTTTGGGGGATCTTTGGAGCAGTGTGCCATTACCGCAGCACATAAAGGTGTGGGGTTTGGACATCACAAGTTTTGTTTTTCCTGACAACCTAATACAAACATCTTTGGTAATAGAATGTTAAAACAAAGCAAGCTAGTCCTGAGCATGTCTTACAGTGTGGGTGCGATAGAAGTGGATTCCTGTTCTACGCGTTTTGCGATGTGAATCTGTGCAATTTCTATGAGCTAAAACCCCTCACGATTGGTGACAACGTATATGCTATTTATTGAAGAGAGAAAATAATGTAAGAACGAGCGCGACTGCTACTTCACTGGAGCAAGAGTTCTGCCGAACAATAAAAGGTTTCTGTTGTGACTTACTCAAACAAAGGCACATTAGGGCAATAAATTAGATTTATTGAAAATAGCACTACAAATAGAATCGTAAAATCATAGAATCATCGTGGCTGGAAAAGACCTCTAGGATTTGTCAAGTCCAGCCCTCTCTCATTAGAGGGGAAGATACGTAAGAAGGAAGAAGAGAACCTAAAAGTGAATCATGTGAGCAATTAATTCTCTCTTAGAACTCAACTGACAGCAGCAAGTTTTGGTGGCAGCACATGCTCTGTGGTTGTTAATACATTTTACATTAGTTTGTGCTGTACAGTAATGCTGCTGTGCTATTTACATTGCTGGGAAACAGGATCTTGTGAATCACCTCGTTAATAGTACCCTCATTTAGCAGTTCTGGATTTTGTTGTACTGGGATTTTTCTGTTGGGTTTTGTGGGGTTTTTCAGTAGCAGGGCAAAGAGGAAATAAATTCATGATACTTGTCCTCAGGGACAAGAAAGTACATTTTTTTCATGACATAAACTGTAAATCCTATGGCACCAAGGAAGTTACAGCAGCTAGGAGGTATCATGAAAAAAATAACGGGAAGCTAATACAGATTCATTTTGCCTTGCTTTAAAAGTTCTGGTACAGCCAACTTCAAGGAAATAAGAGCTCGAGAGAAAAAAGCAGCGGTAAATCCTGCACTAGCTCATATCCCATGTAACGTCAGATAATGCCATTGGCTTCACTGGAGCAGCATCAGGCAAAAGATAGGCAGATTTTGCCCCTATTTAGAGGCTCAGAACTCTGGGTTTTTTTTTTGTAGTAAAAGCTGATACAAGCAGGTGCTAGTGACAGGCAGCATGCATGTATTCAGCTGTCCATACTGCCACATTATTGTACCTTCTGATGTTGTGCATCTTTCTTTGTCCTTACAAATTCAAGTGCTTGAGTCAGGGCTCACACATGTGTACACCTGACTTCCCTGAACTGTTTGGTTTAGCTGGGATACAGTTGATCTTCCCTGTGACATCTCTCCCAGTGCTATGTGTGTGGTGGTATGTGCAGGACTGTTAATAACACCCTAGTGCTTTGGCTGCTGCTGAGCAGGGCTCACACAGCACCAAGTATGGGTTTCTTTTCTTTCCTAACATTTTCCCCAGCTGAGGAGGGCTGAGGGGTGAGCGGGACCTGCTAACCCCAACTGACCAAAGGGATATTCTGGGCCATGTGGCATCAGCCCAGATATAAAAGCCAGGGGAAAGGAGGAAGGGTAAGGGGCAGTCACTGATGGTATTTTGTCCTCCAGAGCAATGGCTACACATATTGGGCCCTGCTTCCATAGAACAGCAGCTAAACACCTTCTGCAGATGGGAAGTAGAGAATAACCTTTATTATTTGCCTTTGCTTCTGTGCACGGCTTTTGCTTTTCTGTTTTATTAAACTGTTGTTGTCTTTACCCACCAGACTCTCATTTTCTCTCCCCTGTCCATCCAAGCAGAGGCAGTGATAGAGCCGTTTTGATGGGCGCCTGACACTAGACAGGGCCAAAACACCACACCTAGATAGATATTTTCATTTCTATGGCAGTCTGTAACTGGTCCTTGGAAATTCTGATACGGGTTCAGGTAACCAAAAAAAAGAAAAAGCTTCTAATTATTTAAAATATATCTAAAGTAGTGCTGTAATATTTAATATAAAATTTAATATCATACTTAAAATTTATGATCATAATGGCTCCAAAGGCCACCCATGGCTGCATTATTTGCATACTTTATTCTAGTGTTGATTTTCAACGTATTCATTATCACAATGTAGGATTTGAGGAGATATTACATCTCAGGGTTTCCTGACAAGTGAGTGGGAGTTGTCTAGTGGAAAATAACCATCCCCATAGCCATATAGCTATAGTTTTATTAGGAAGATTGACAGCTGAAATAATTAAGTATTGATATGTGCATCATCTGTTAGCTTTCACGAGTAGCATCTAGAAATGAGTGGGACAGTGCTCACCTCCATGAGAAATGTTGCCTTATGCTTTCTGCAGGTCCAAGAGGACCAATCTACTTCAGTTTAAATTATTCTGGAAGGCTTGAAAATTCCATTGAGACTAATTATATTTTGAGTATTTTCAAGAAAACTTTGTAGGATCATAATTTTGCAACCTACCTTGGGATCCTGTGGCAAATTCAGTGGCCACGACTTTACAAGAGACAGGTAGACCAATGTGTGAGATAATTTTGAGAATGTTTCAACTAGGAAAAATGCTGTCTGCTGTGCTATTTTCTTTGAACTCAGATTACTCTGTCTCTTTAGCAGTTCCTCAGTGTCTGACTGAAGTCGGAATCTGGATGAAAATTAACTGACAGCAACTTAATCTAAACAAGTAGGATATGGTAATTGCTCACAGAGAGAAGTACTTTAAAACAGTTAAAGGCTGTATGGCAAGGAGAAGAGGAAAGGGGGAACTGGGGGAATTGTAACTCCTAAACATATAAAGGTAGGATGGCTGCGGTTTTTGTGCTGTAGTACATACAGAGATATGGCTGTTTCTAGTATCAGATGGAGCTTCAGAATGCACAGTGTTCCCCTCCCTTTTTCTGACCCCAGTCTTTATTGATAAGAAACTTTTTTGTTTTCAGCATCAGCTGTGGCACTTCATTCTGGAGCAGACCAGGGGATAATTCACCTGACACTGGGAAAGTGAGGCCATGCATGTACCATTGCACTACATCTCCATAGACACTTTCTGTTTGTTAAAGCCAGCATTGCCACTACAAGAAGCAGCCCTTCTTCCCTGTGGCCTCAAGATTTCCATCTGTCCTCCTTACTGCAATCAGTCCATGTCATCATACCTGAAAGCACAGGCAAGAAACACTTCTCACAGCTGACCGGTGGAAGCTACCCCATGGAAGAACATGAAATGGAAATGACCACTGTTACTCAACACAGTCATTTTCCTGAGCTGGGTCCTGTGAAGCTGCTCCAGAGGTGCTGAGAATGAGGAACAGGGAGTTAAAGGAGGTGATTTTTACTTTTGTCAGCAAAGCTGATGCTGTTCCCTTTTTCCACACTCTATGAAGAGCTAAGGAGCCCTAAAAGTCTCTCAAGTGTGGCACAGGGGTGCCAAGCTGAGCACAAAGGGATGAAGTAGCAAAAGTTAGCTGTAGGCTACCATAGTTGTGGTCAAAACTTGCAAGGGCCAACAGGATGGGACATGAATGGAAGAAAGATAGTAGGCAATCGTGTATGTAATCTGTGCATCCATGTAGCCCATAATAAGAAGTGTGCATCCTCTCCAACACAGCCAGATGCTGCAGTTGCCACAGGGATGCTGACTTTCAAATAGCTGGTGACAATGTCAGCTGCTTTCAAGTGTGTGCCTGTGAGACCTTTAAAAAGCCCAGGCTGAGAAAAACCCCACATTACATGTTTGAACGTGGCCAGTTACCATGATTTTGCAGTTATTACTTTGTCTCTCTGGCATGATGGTTTAAAAGCAATGCACACACGTTTCAAAATTATGGCAGCCATGGTATGTGGCTGGGGTGGCATTGCTCTTGGTGCAGGAAAAAATGTTAAAATATTTTGCAGTTTCTAATCACATTTCTGAAGCTTATTTCTGAAGCATTTTACTATTTACTTACCATACACAGAGTAAATAATTTTTAATTGATTTAGAATGTTTGATTCGTAATGTCTGATTCTGACTAATAAAGAAGTTTTACAACTCAAACAGGGAGGAAAAAAAGACCTTACATCTTTTAAAGTTTTTAGTGTGACACCAAAATTACAGACAAATGCCTCATTATCTATGTATGTGAAAAGAAAAGTGGATAAGAGAGATTATAGTCACTTAATCTGTACCACTTACACTAGTTTAAAATTAGAAAGCTATAGCTAATTATCTCATTTGGAAAGACTGAGTAAAATCTGACCAAATATCCATGACAGAGCCTAATTTATCATGTATCTCATATGATATCTTTTCCATAATAACTAAATCAATGAGACCCAAGTGCCAGTCATTGATCTAATGGACAGATGGTGATTTCCATTTGATAAGGATTAAAGTTTTGGCATCCAGAATGGCTAGAGGTAACAATTTTTCTTGTGCTGAAGAAATTGTTGAGAATTGCCTTCAAATATTTGCACTGTAAATGAAGGCTCTGTTTTTGTATACAGAGAGGCCAGCCCTGCTCTTCACAGCCATTGCTGGTTGTGCTTGTCAAGTCACCAAGCCACAGTGCAAATGCTCTACATTCAGCTTTGCTGACAGAGTACGCAGCAGGGTTTGAGGTGTTTGTTGGCTGCATGGAACCATAGTTTGCTTTCTGATGTTGTGGAGAGGCACTACAGTGTATCTTTGAAAGCTGGCAACATCATGGGTAATTCTGATAACTATTTTGCCTTAATGCAATTTATTCAGGTTGTAGTCTTTGTAAGACCTCCCTTCTCTAAAATTTCAGGAGTGCTAGAGACAACCCAAATGTCTGGGTCCACGTTCTATAGAGGGCTCCTGCCTGCTGAGAAGATGACTGAGTTACAGAGGGTTTTCAACAGGCAAGTAAGTGATGCTGCCTGGCCCCAAATCTGTTGTCAGCCCGTAACAGCTGTTTTCTCAAGGAGGAAAACAAGTCCAAGTGTCCCACAGGACAAAGAGTTTTGTCTTTGCCAGATGCCACTGATTTGGCTGTAATCTTCAGTCCATGAGACTTCCTTAAAATTCTTATAGGGAGTGGAGTTGTTTGGTTAATGTCATTTGTTACAGTCCCTGTAAAGGGTCAGAATGCCTATTTGCAAGGTCCTAGATGTGGTATGTCTAGCAAATTAAGTTTCCTTGTGTAGCCCCCCCACATGAAGCAATGAAAAATAATGATGTAACATAACATGTTTCACATTGCATTCAGCTTCTTCTCTTCTTACCTTCACACTTCTGCTGCTCTGACTGCTGTAAATTCCCGCTGTGTCTGAACCCAGTCTGCTTCCAGATTTGCAGCTGTGGACCAGGACAACTGGAATAAGCTTTGGAAAAACAGAGATTTGAAAATACTAATAAAACAATCCCAAAGTTACTTTGCCCCAAAAATGTTACAACCTGAGCAATGGGGTACTTGCTGCATCCTCTCCCCATGAGTTCAAAATACCCTATCATTGTGGCAGTGTGACTTTCCATGGAGCTACAGGGCCAGCTTCCTCCTTTACTAGAGAAAGTGGTAAGTGTAACTACATGCCAAGCATTAAATAGGTGCTAATAATAGATACACAGAGACAAGGGAATAGAGTTAAACAATAGCCTGATACCTGCTGGCACTGTCAGCCATGTTTTAAGTACTTTTCTGTGTGATAAATAATCTTTAGGCCACTTCGGTAAAGTCCCGATTTAAATCTGAAGAACGAGCTCAGCACTCAGCAGCGCTGTATTGCACTGGAGTAAGGCAGACTGCCGAGTTACAGTGAGTGGAGTCAGCTCTATCAGAGGCTGTGTGGCTGTAATATCTGTTGAGCCCAGAGGAGCACAGCTGGTTCTGACAGCTGGCGCACAGGGCACTGGTATTTATTTCATCATGAAACCTGCCCTGAGTGAGCACACAAGGAACTAGTGGAAAAGATGAGTTAACGAGAAAGACTATGAGGTGGGACAAAATTATGTATGAGAGTGGCTTGTTCCAGCTCAGCTGGGCATGCTGGGACAGTGGTTTACAGGGACAGTCTGAGTGCTGTGAGACCAGCCTGACCAATACATAGTCATATTTAGACCCTGTCGTGCAGAAGACTGCAGCTAGGTAGCAGGATAGTTAGTTTTTGTGTTAGAACTCAGGGTTAGGATGAGGAAAAGGTCAAGGTTGGTTTTTTTCTCCAAATACTGTACAAAAAAACCCTCCCTCTGAACAACACTGTGTCAGAATTGAGTAGTGGAATGGTGTAAATGTAGAAAGTTTGTAGTACTTACCATAAAATTAAAAAGGAAATTCCACTAAGTGATCACAGCCATTGCTTGGAGGTGCATTTCTAGGTGTGAATGCTTACCACAACGTGCTGCCATCGTCTAGCCTTCCCATTTACTCCTGCTGCCAAGTCCTCTTAACCCAGAGATGTTTTGTTTCCCTGCCGCCACTCCCACAGTTCCCTAAAAAAGAGGAGTGGACACCCCAGTTTCTTTTCTACCTCATCTTGCTCCTTCTATTTCTCTTGGTGACACTGACGCTGCCTGCTGGTCCTCTGGACACTGGCAATCACTATTACTGTGGCTTTTACTGTGAGTATTGCCACAATTTGTCTTTTTAGAAATGTTAGTAGACACAACAGAGGACTTCTTAAATGGAAGCAGTGGAGCAAAAGGAAAGCAGCCCTGCAACACCTTCATTTTTAATTTCTGAAACTGAAAATGAAGAGAAGTTGCCCTGAGTAGCACAGCCCATGAAGCCTGTTTTCCTACCGATTTGTAACCCATTTCCCTCGCTCCTACCACAATAGTTCTGTCTCCCTCTGTAAACCCTCAGACATCTGTCAGGCAAGAAATATCCCATACTCTAGCTAATCTGGGGCCATGCATATGCAGATGGGGCAGCTGGCTACTACCAAGCCACATAACATGTCACATCCAAGTTTTTCCTGCCCTCTTTTCAATGGGGTTTTCATGCTGGGTCTCTCTCCACTTCCCAGCTGCAGATTTAAAAAAATGCAGTTAATTATCTCTAAGGCTTCTGCTTCTCTTTCAGATTTGGGTTAAATTGCTCAATAGACTAAAAAGTTATTAATAAGACTGACTGACAGGGAAGTGGAGAGCCAAAACTGAACAGAAGCCTCGTTTCCTTAGCAAATCAGCCTGAAATATTTAACTTAAATCACTCTCTGTTAGGCTAGTACAGTATTCTTCATTCTCTTCTGTGACACAAACTAAAGATTTGAGAGACTGAATCCTAAATCAGCTGCAGAGTATGTCATCTGTGACCCTTTACACTAGGGTGTAGCCACTAGATTAACCTTCTGGGAGATAGGAGGTGCAACACTTTCCTCTGTACTGTGAACTGAACCTCAGCCTCTCCAAGAAGCATCAGCTGTTTTAGGTAAGGATTCCTCCAGACCATTATTTTGTCATTTTCACCCTGAACTGACAACATCCAATGAGGCAAGGTCTAATTTTTAGGTGATGATCCCTGTCAGAGGTCCCTATCAGGCCAGAGAATCATAATTAGCATCAGTATGTGTTAATGAAATGAGCAGCACTGTCAGAGGACTCTTATACAGCTCATACCTGTTACTTGAGAGGGGAAGCACCTGGATTTTCTTCCCTTCTTTACCCTTTAAGAGTTTGAAGTATGCTCCTAAGTCAGTGTCTCACCGTTCAAGTTGTTCCAGTGTTTACACTGAAACCCAGAGCGCAATACTTGCTTGACTTCTAGACTAGTGACTGAGCTGCCCAGGTGACTAGAAATGCTTCATGACTTTCTTTCTGTCCTAATGAAGGTTAAAGTACAGCACATTTAGCTGTGAAGACTCCTCCAAGAAGTGTCTAGAGGACACATGCAACGTGCATGTAGGTTTTTGTCAGAGGCTCTATCTTGTCCAAATTCCAGCAAATTTCTCACAAGAAGAGTAGATTCATTTTCTACTCCCTAGAAATTGTCTCTGACGAACATCAGATACCTATCTGAAAGGTTATATTATCAAACTTTTTAAGCTATTAAAATGACTTGATATATGAAAACGTATTTTTTTGCTAGACTTCTTTTCAGAAATTATATCCAGTTTCACCTAAAAAATAGATTTTGTCTCCACCATGGAGAGTTGTAGCCATATGAAGTTTAGTAAAGTTACATAAATTAATCCATTATCATAACAGTGGGGTATAGCACATGGCGTGTTTTGCAAAAGCTGATGCTCATCTGGCATTTGTGTACAAAATCCATCCTGCAGTCCTCAGGCCTCATATTGACTATTGAAGTCAGGGACTTGACACAGCCAGGTTCCATACCCCAGACAGAGTATCAGAAAGGAGAAAAAGGGGAAAAGATAATCAGAATGAGTACTGGGATGTTTTTTCCCTTATGATTTAAACCTGGATTCAAAGCATTATTTTAAAAAATCAGTAGGATCTGAAAAATACTTCATAGTAGTACATCAGGTTGTTGATCTTATGCTTTAAATGTATTTGAGCATCCTTTGCAATTTCTTTTTCCTATCCAGAAAAAAATAATAGGGGAAGACAAATTAACTGTGGGGGAAGAATAAAGGGGGATCCTAGCTACACCGGAAAGCTGGGGAGGCTTTGACATGGAGGTTTCATTATCACTTCCACTCCCTCCCTGTAGGGATTCATTAAAATGTCAACCATGTGAAGGTATACCCATAAATATATAAATAATACATAATAATTTCATTTGCAGATTACACTCGGGAATACTAGCCCCAAACCATGTTAGTCTTGCTTATCCCAGGAAAAATCATAAGCATCCTTCTGTTTCGGCATGACTCCACTGGTCGTAATAATGTCAGCACTGCAATACAGAGTGAGCTTGTGCCTTTTCCTTCAGCACCATCACATCTGGCTGACGTGCTGTGGTGTGTGAGCCCCTGTTGACTTTGTTACCAAAAGTTGTGGTTTTAAAATAGCATCAGCAAACATGAGAGCCTGTAGGGACAGGACAAGGGGCAATGGCCTGGAACTGAAAGACGAGAGATTTACACTGGATATTTGGAAAAAGCTCTTCACTATGAGGATGTTGAGGCACTGGAACAGACTACCCAAGGAGGTTGTGGCTGCTCCATCCCTGGAATTATTCAAGGCCAGTTTGGATGGAGATCTGGGAAACTGGGTCTGGTGAGAGGTGTTGCTGGCCATGGCTGGGGGTTGGGACTGGATGATCTTTAAGGTCCCTTCCATCCTAAACCATGCTGTGATTCTATGATTCTGTGCTGTCGTTGTCTCCACACCTGGGGTGGGTGATCTCTCACATCAGATCCTCTCACAGCCAAACTTAAGAAGGCACTGATACTGAGAAGGTACTGCTACCAGTTTGTGCAGACCATCCTAGTTGCAGTGCTGCCTAAAATCTGCGTGCCACGCTTTACCTGGCTGTAGCAGCACATGGGGTCCATTCATGCACCATGTATATTTATCATGACTCATTTATCGTGGTCTGCTTTGCATGCTAGCAAAGGCAGGAATGCTCAGGCTGGCTGCAGAGAGAGAGATGTCATCCCATAGATGACTGCACTGCTCCCTTTTAGGATACCAGTGCTAGGCAGTATGGACAAAACATTAACAACCTGAGAACGGCTGCTTGGCAGTCTGTGTGAAAGGGGTGGGTGGTCTCAGCCTTGCTCATGGCAGCCTATTGTCTACATGATGAAAACTCCCTTGCAAGTGGCATTAATCAACACCCAAATTGGCAATCTCCGAGAGTTTAGGAGCTAAATGAACACAGAGACTGGATTACCCTCTTGGCCCTCCCAGTGGCTTTCAAAGAATAGGACTGAAGGCAAAACTGATGGACGGGGCAGCCTGGGAGGCTTTGCCTAGCGCAGTCCGTGTAAAAACCATTGCATGGGATTACAGTCTCCAGGGCTGTCAAGACACTACTTTGTAAAAAAAATAAGTTGCCTTTTAAAAGATGTTAAAGCAATCTTTAGGGAAAAAAATACATAATTACTATAAATGCAAGTTTTCCATTGTCATACATCTTCATTTAACTTAGTGATTTAGTGATTCCTAAAGGAAATGATTATCGTCCTTTGTTCTTAAACAAATAAGTTGTGTTCTTTATCCTCTGTAAAAGCTGATAATATGATAGGTACAGCTCTAAGGAATAATTATACTAAATGGCCGTAGATACCTCAAAAGACAGAAAACATCTATTATGCAGAATTCCCTACAGAAATCTTAGAAATCTTATATGCATTGATTGCTAGTTAGCATTAGAAAGACTTTTGCAAGTTGACTTTACCAAAGAAGCAACTATTTGCATTAGCAAACAGGCAACATCAGCTAGCTGATAAGAATACAGTGGAGTAATGCAATTAATATAGCAGTGTCTGTTAATTAGTGTTTGCTGACTGTCAAAAGAAGATACTGTTAGGAGACAAACTTATTTTCCTGATTAAAGAGTAGGGCCAATCTTGTTGAATTGAGCTGGACCCACTTTTGATCTAATTAAAGCTAGCAGAGTACTGTGTGCTGGAAACTTGTGCCACTCTGACATATATTTGCATATTCATAAGTGAGATGGATTGATATTTTGCAATTAGCATGGACCAATGAGAATAAAGCTTAATTAGTAAACATGCTTTCTTTATTAACTTTCAGGTCAGGCTTTTGTTGTACTATAAAGTAATAATGGAACAGGAAGTCCTTTTTAAGAAAAAGAGTTATGTCACATATAGTTCATTCCTTTCCCATTCAGGCTCCATCTACTTGTTACTCTACTATTACACATAGCCCCTTAGTTAATGATCAGGATAATACAAAGGAGAAGATGTATAGGAGTAATGAGGGAATATTTTGTCAAAGTGGAGTGGGAAGTGTTGGTAAATGCCAAACTCCTGGGCATTTCACAACTTGACAAGTCCACTGCAGTGTGGGATGGGGTATTTTTTTGCTTCATCTGAGGCAGATTTGCAGATTTTGTATGCTTTCCCAGATCCTCAAATGATGGCAAAAATGAGATTGCATCAAGAAGATGCAATGCAATGCTGTGCATGCAAGAGGCTGGAGAGTGGGAGGTACATGCGGGATTTAAGAAACTTGCACAGCCACAAACAAACATAGAAATTGCTGTTAGGTTTATATATAAATAATAATCTTATATAAAAGTAGTCATTTTAAAAATGATACTATAGAAATAAAAACCTGCTCAAACCCAGCTGGTGAAAGACATAAAAAGCGAAATACGGTTTCGCATAGAGCTTAGTGTACGTGGTTTGCAGAAATAAGTCATGCTCTCACATTGCGAGCTTATGTCATTATGATTAAGTAAAATTAATTCTGCATGCCAATGTTTACAAATTCACTGATTCTAGCCTTCATTTTTCCTCTATTTAAAACACACAAGGATAAGGCATTTAACTAGATGTAACACATCAGAAAATGGCTCGCAAACAAATAATATTATGCAGTATAAACTCCCATTAACTAATAATGTAGTTGACATTGATTGGAAGTGATTAACTCTAGTGCTCTTTTTCATGTTGTTAGTTAAAATAAATACCAACGTATAAGGGAAAAGTTGGCATCTTCTCATTTTGCAAATGGATTGAACAAAGCTGACTTCTTCCTCATATTAAGTTAAACTAAAGGATTAGTAGATGCATTAGGGAGACATGGGAATCCAGGTAAAGCAATAATAGTCAATGAGGCAGTCTCACTCCATCATTCACCTTTCCTACTTAAAAGAGGTTAGTTACCTAATGATAAAATTTCATGGTCAATTTGGAATACGTAATTAAATCTGATTGTAAACCTACTGCTATTTCTCTCTTCTTCAGAGGTCAGCACAGCAGTATAATTCCTGACCCCTGTCTATGAGCATTTTCTTATAACTGGCACTAAATATTATTTTGGAGGAGATATCTCTTTTCTCTATCGTTCAGTCAGCAGCTTGCTTCTGTGTGAGATCTGGCAGATAAGGCACACAGACCCTCAAATATAAGCAGTGGCCGGAGCCCTGGCCCCTTCCCACAGCAGCTGCCCCAATAGGAGTTTGGTGCTGGCTCTGCTGGTCTTTCATCACTCATCTGGTCATGAGCCTGCAGAAATGTGTAGGGGTGAGGGTCAAATAGTCTTTTCCATGTAAATCTACCAAGCTTAGTGCCATTCAGTCTGTGCCCCAACAATGTGTAGTCAGGCGTGTGTTGGAGTGGTTACAGGTGTGCCCTGTGAAATTGCTGAGTCTGCAGGATGCTATGTGAGTAGAAATCTTCAGGCCATGGTGATCCAAGCTTCCAGGGGAGTTGAGCTTCATTGGCTTCCTTCCCATTTCTCGCTTTTCATCTTCCATCTTCACTTTTCTCCCCACTGACAGATACACCTCTCAGTAAGGCAAACGTGAGGCTGCCATGTTCCTGAAATTCCTAGGTGAGGAATTTATTCTTTGCTCTCTTGCTCTCAGAGCACAGCCACAGTGATGCCCAGGGAAGTCATGCACGATGGTTTCCGATGCTCCTTCAGCTTTCCAACACAGGAGCTCTCCGACAACACTCTCCTTCTTTCACCCTTTCTGCACCAAAAGTTCTCATTTCTGATGCAGCTTCTAGGGGGAACCAGCTACTTGCTGTAGATGTCCTTCCTCCCTTCTGCCTACTGCCAATCCTCTCTCTGCAGACACTTGGAGAATGTAATGGATGTTAGTTCTTTCTCCTAGAACCATGGTTCTACGTACTCCTTCACTGTCTGGTATTGAAGGAAAAGATGAAACTTCTGTACTGACAAGGACTACAAGAAATCCTGAGTATTGCTTCCAGTCACCAGAAATGTACTAGAAGTATGCTCTGCCCTATGCTCTGGAAAAACAAAAGTTAGTCAGAGATAGGGTAGAGCTGAATCTTATGAGACTAAGAACAGAATTCATGATGACTGCCCTCATCTTTATCTAAGAAGAAATTTACCTGGAAACTTAATCTGGGTTCTCAAAGAAAGTGGCTGAATGAGGTGGGTGCCCTGAAGGCAGACAATACAGAGAAAGCAGAGATACTGAACATTTTCTTTGCCTCTGTCTATACTTCTGGGAGCTGTCTTGTTATCAAACTCCAGACTGCTGAGGCTCCCGAGGAAGTTGAGGCAAGAGAGGAGCCTGCCTTGGTTGATGAGGACTGGGTTAGGGATGTGTTGAGCAAACTGAATGTACTGAGTGTACATAAATCCATGGGTGTCGCCAACGCCCCAGCATCCCATTCTGTGAGACCTGGACAGGCTAGGGAGCAGGGCAGAGAGAAACTTAATGAGGTACATCAAGGGTAAATGTAGAGTCTTGCATCTGGGAAAGAGCAACCCCAGGTACCAGTATAGGTTGGGGACCAACCTGTTGGACAGCAGTGTAGGAGAAAGGGACCTGAGGGTCCTAGTGGACAGCAGGATGACTGTGAGCCAGCAGTGTGCTCTTGTGGCAAGGAGGGCCAACACAACAGCACTCTGGGGGAGATCAGAAGGGGAGTGGTTAGCAGCTTGAGAGTTGGCCCCCTCTACTCTGCACTAGTGAGTCCGCCTCTAGAGTATTGTGTCCAGTTCTGGGCCCCTCAGTTCAAGAAGGATGTGTCCAGCATAGATCAATGAAGATGATGAAAGAAGTTGAACACCTCCCTTATGAGGAAAGACTGAGGGAGCTGGATCTTTTTAGCTTGGAGGAGGCTGAGAGGATGACCTCATTAATGTCTATAAATATGTGAGGGGTTGGTTACAGGAGGATGGAGCCAGGCTCTTCTCAAGGTCATCTGCCCCCACAAGGAGCAGTGGGTGCAAGCTGGAATAGAAGAGGTTTCATATCAATATCAGAATGAACTTGTTCCCAGTGAGGGTAACAGAACATTGGAACGGGCTGCCCAGGGGGTTTGTGGAGTCTCCTTCTCTGGAAATGTTCAAGACCCACCTGGATGTGTTCCTGTGCAACTTGGTCTAGGTGATCCTATCGTGGCAGGGGGATTGGACTAGATGATCTTTCGAGGTCCCTTTGGTCCCTAATGGTTTTATGATTCTATGATTCTGTGACCTCTTCTTGGGAGAAGTGCAGCCAAGTAGGTTAGTCTCATGTCCTGCAGGGAGCTAAAAGGGAGAAGACCTCATTGTGAACGATGGCAGGCTTTAGACACGAGCAGGGCATCAATTGTTCAGCCTTGGCAATATTGAGAAACGTAAAAGTGACTAAAGGCAGAGATTGTGGTTTCTGCTATTGTCAGCGCTAGGTGGTATCTCAACTGAGATTTTTCAGACATGTAGTCTTAACTGTCCTTTAAATACATAAATCCTTTTCTGTGGCTAACAACTGAGTTTTAAAGCAATATATTTAAACATACTAAGTTTAATGGCAAGTCCTGCATCTTCAAGGCACCCATCTGGGAATTCACAATGTGAAGCCTAACCCATTCACTATAGCCTCTATTCCTTCCAAACCTCTTAGGTGCTCAGATGAATGGCTGAGTGTTAAAACCCGATAAATTCAGATTAGCAAGGAATTATAATGATCTAATATCCAAAGCATCTGACCACTAGAAGAACTTATTAAGAGCTGCTTTTAATTCACTATCTCAAGTAGCTTTTGATTCAAGATTAGATTTTCAGAAAAGGAAATGTTGTAGTTCAAACAAGTATTAAATATAAGAAATTAGTATTGTCTGTACTCTTGCACAGATTAGTTGCCCACCTTGGTCTCCCGGGAAACCTTAACATCACCTTAAATTGAAGCAGTTGGGGAAAAAAAGGCATTGATCTTTATTAGCTAAACAAAAAAAAAGGGAACAAAACCTATTTCCATAAGCTTTTAGATCCCGTAATCATGATCTTTGTGAAATTATTAAGAAAGAAGAATATTCTCATCCTGGGTAATTGTGGCTTTAGCAGCCCCAGCCTGGGACAGAACAAGTGAAGGAGGAGTGGGTAGAGATCAGCTGTGTGGCTCTGGCCCATGGAAGAGAGCACAGAGAAGGTACTAAGTGAAAATGAAAGGATGACAACAATGCTTTCTCAGGTGATACTTCCTGCTTTGAATGCTAAGGAATTTGAAAGTGGGGATGAGGCAGCTCCCAGTATCCCAAACCTTGTCCTAATGGCTTGTTTAACTGGAGACAGAAAGTAACTTTGTTCCTCCTCCTTAGAACATTTAGGCTCCTGATGCTCCTGGAGCACTGATCTCTCATTCATTTGGCATAGCGAAAGGATAATTAAAGAAATAAATAAAATGAAACATCTCTGTTTCCACAGTCCCCTGGGCACAAGGACCATGGTGGAATTAAGTATTTGAGAAAACATGGAAACATCACAAGCCAGAGCGCTGTGTAGGAAACAAAGAGTGGGACTGCACAGAGTGCATACAAAGCCTACCCACAGGCTAAAAAATCATGCCCTTCGACTCTTCTTAGGCATTAAAGAATGCCCAAGAGTTCAACTTTCTACAGCAGTTATGGAAGACTTTTTCTATGAATCCAAGAAAAACAAATCCTCTGTGAAATTCCTTTTCTTATGTGAAGTCATCCATCGCCTCACTGACAGCAGAAACCTGTAGTGGGGAATGAAAGTTTTTCTTCAACATCTCCTCCGCTCTATTCATGAGTATTGAGGTACCAGCACTATGACATGGGCTTTTATTTATAACAGTTCCTTGTTTCTTAAATATCTGTTGTGGTGTTACTTTTGCTGGGGCAATTCTGCTGCCTCTTTTACACTAGAAGGTCCTCGATCTCTGACTGCATTCAAAGTTCTTCATTTAATTGTGGCTTCTGATCCTACTTAGCTCATCAGTGAAAAATGAAGGGCATTAGGTACATTTCTACTGTGCTGCACTATTCATCTCACATGAAAAGACAAAGCAAAATGGCTGCCTTGCACACAGCAATTTGCACTCTGAATTATTCAAATGCCTTTTCTTTCTCATCTCATGGTTAGATGGTGCCTGAATCAACTCAAACAAATCAAAGCGGGTAATAAATTGATATAATTTCCCACCAGTCTTGCAGAACATTTCATTAAAAATAGCTGCAGGTTTGTTAGTCCATCACACTATGAAGACTTCTAGGATGGGAAGTCTGATGCCATTGAGTTGCCAAACTCTTGTGCAGAGACTTCTTGCGCTTCAGTGGCCATGTATTGCACAAGGATGTTTCAGATAATGCCCTGGCCAGCAAGATGCTGTCATGGCAAGATGGCATGAATCCTCATTACTGCAGATCTTCATCATTCTTGGTGGGGTGATACTTATCTGCTTAAGATATTTGACATGCCCATGCCGCTGCATGCCATATCATCTAATTACCATGCTTTGTGAGTTTTGGTAATGATTTAAGCATGAATAGTATACTGTGAGTGCAGGATGCTTTAGTTTGCTCTTGCCATGCTATGGAATACATCCCAGGTATGTGTGTGTGTGAGGTATGGCATGTATAAGCATTCTACATTGTCCTGAAGCTCACCAGAAAATAGATGCAAGAATAAAATATGGGCAGGTGGAAATTTCTGTGCCTACTAAGCACTCATCACCTGCTTACAGACCAGAGGTTCTCAGGAAGGACAGCCAGCTGCTTAATCTGCTGGAGATGAATCCAGGTACCAGAGAGTTAAAACACTTGCTCATTGGTTTTCTCAGCTTCTGTTTTAATTTGCTCTCTTTTTTCGGACAGCTCTGTGAAGGCAGTCTGGTTCGCTGCTTCACCATACTAATGAGACTCATCCATCTGCCTCTGTCATTGCCAGGCTCTCTTTTCTGCTGGAAGTCAGAGATGAACGCTCAGGACAGGTCCTTTCTAGGCTGCAGTACTTAATCATTTCTAAACATGCTAGATGGCCTCAGGCAGTGAAGGCAACAAGCATTTAACCCAGGCTTGGCAGCTCAGGCTTCCACATAGTCTGGCTCTAAGCCTTGATAATGAAAAGTAGCTGTGCTTTTACTCTCCACTTAACCAGATGCTCTTTGCTTCTTAGGGCAAAAGGTTAAATAGATATAAGAACCCATGCTAGTTTTGAAGCCTTTTATTAGCAGTCCTTATAGAAGTGGAGTAGAGCACTCTGCTCCACTGACTATGTCTCTCGGGATCCTGCATTTAGGATTGTGTCCACTAACTAGAGGAATGTAACCTCCTCACCCAAATCTCATTTCTTCTTCAAGTTACAGCAAACAGAGCTTAAAGCCCGCTTTGCCACTTAATTATTTAATGTACTGTTTTTACAGTAAGGATGGATGAAGGAGACATTATCTCTTTTGTTTAACGATGGCAACACCTTATATTAACAGTGCAGATAAAACATTTTTTCCACTATGGCTGGGACAACTGATTTATTTTTCCACTCCATCTACTGCTCCATATGTCTCTGGAATCTGCCTTTTTCCCAGAGCTCATGTTAGTATAAAGCAATTGTCTGGGATGTGTAAGAATTAAGTATCCCATCATTCAGGCTAGACATGCAATTAGAAGAGTTGCACTAATTTCCACTGCTGAGACCCTGTCACTTTAATTTATCCTTACTTTCCTGCATTTAGGTCTTCTCTGGTTTGAGGCCAAGGGTTTTATATAGTTTGAGGCAGTGGATCTCTAATGCCAGAGGTGGGGGTGGAGGAGGAATTGGTGCATGTGGGTAGGAGAGGAAGAATAAGAGCTGTCGGAAAGAAACAAAATTGACATGTACACACTTTAAAGATCTGTCATGTGCCAAATAATTATGTGTGGAGCGGCTGCTAAGGAGAGTAAAGCTTGCAGAGAGGAGGATGACTGAATTGCAGTGCTGCACTTGAGTCTCACCTCAGGCTATTTTCTTTTTACATTGATGTTTACCATTGAGCCTTGGTGCCAGAGTTGGGTTCAAACAGCTTGGCTGAGATTGCTGCCCAACCTGTCCTCTGCTCTGCTCCATGTTTCCTACAGGAGAGCCAGGACGGCAGGAACATCAGCATCTGCTCAGGTACCATCTCCCTCTACCTGCTGTCTCCCACTCTGTGCTGGGGCAGGAGCCCTTTAAAATACCAAGCATTCTGCCAGTACACCAAGCTCCTGGATAGAAGTCCAGGATGACTTTAAACACGAAGATTTTTGTGCACATCACCTATTTTCGCACACTACTCCTGCCGCAGGCAGACTGATTCCTAGTGCAAATTGATAAAACTTTGGAAAAAAACTTGGACTTTCCAAGCTTTATTATGGAAAAAAAACCCCCTCTACTAACATATCTACAGAAAATGGCAAATAGCTTTCTAGTTAGGAAGGGACTTATGTCAGGTTAGGTGTTTGAAACTATCTGGGTTGTTTGAGTGTTTCTCAGCCCCACATAAGGAAATAGGCAGAAAACACATTAGTATTTGCAATGTGCAAAGTAAGGAGTGCTATAATAAAGAGTTATTTTGGCTCGGTGTTTTTCAAACAAATAGTAAGAAGTACCAATACAATATACTTTAGTGAATTTAAATAAAAGTATGAGGAAAATTGTCAAAACCACATTTGCACTTATTAAGCCTTTTTTAATGAGGTAAAGTAGAAGATAGAGGCTACCAGCCTCTACTTGCATTTCAATGATGACATATTTACAATTTGTTTCCATGTATTCTTACTACTAGAGAACATAGAATGCTGCATTAAGTATATGTATCACTAATTAAGTGTTGCAGAGGACTAAATAATGCTGATAAACTATTATTCTAATTGAATTAAGTCAGTCAATTTCTATCATTTCCATCCATTTGGATCTTATTTTCCAATGGGTACAAGATAATGGTAGCATCTTAGTACACAGACTGCTACGATGGATTTAAATTTAGGTTGCAGAATGTTTCATTTCTAGCTGATTGTAACTCACAACTTACTGAAAGGTAGTGGAGACCTAAAATTTAAGAGGTAGTCTATAAGCCGTGGATGTTATGGGGGCTTCACTTTTATCTCTGTGCTATATTTCTGTGCACAGATTCTAACTCAGCATCTCCTCTGAGAGCCTCTTGCAGTCATATTCAGGCAGGCCCCAAACACTACTAGAAAGTGCAACTAGTCTGATTCACAGGTTGAACAGCTAATGGTTTAGCCATGTGATTTGAGACCGCATCTGTGGAAGAATAGCCTACATTCCAGTCCATCAAAAATATCCAAACAGTGCTCCAGACAAGAATACTTCATTTGGCTTCAGTACTGGAGGTAACTGCTTTGGTGTGCCCTGTTTGCAAATCCAAAGTTGGAAATGCAAGAACAAGGGAAAGGGTTCAAGTAAAATCTAGATGTCAAGGGTTTATCCTGAGATGAAACTAACCAGTTAATTTAGTTAATGTGCTAATGGGTGAGAAGAAATAACAAAACAAGGAGGGTTCAAAGAAAACCACTTAGAAATTGCAGGCAAAACCAAACACTAACTCGATTTTAGGAAAAACAAGAAGACACATTTAATCCACCCCACATAAAGACCCCATGCAAAGACATACAGGGGTTAATCACTTGTTCTTAGATGTGTGGGCCAAGCTGCTACCTCAAATCCCTCAAAGGGAAGACTTCCAGCAGTTCTTTTTCCTTGTGGAAACATGGTATCCTTTCAGTCCATGCACACATCCCTCAGCATCAGTTGGTATTTTAAAGTCCAGTTCCCTGTTCCATATGCTTCCAAGCTAGTCTTCCACTTCCAGTGTGCTAATTCCTACAGCCATGAATGAAGGAAGAAACTCTCCGTTTCAGCAAATAATGGAATTCAGAGACCTTCCTTTCACTGGTCCTTGAGGTACCACACTCACTCTCTCTCCCTCCATTCATCATGTTGCCAGGGAAGACGGCTGGTGTGCCCAGCCCAGAGCCTTGTGTCTTACTCCAAACGGAGACAAAAGCAAAGTGAAGGAGGAGCCAGAAACTGGAAAACAAAAGCTCAAAACCAGTCGAACCAATTTGCAGAGATGAAAAAAATTCACAAGTTGCAACTTCCCACTGCCTCACGCAAGAAACCCACTCAGATTCAAACCACAACGGATGTAGATATACACTGTAGAACCTAGAAATATAGTTACCTCCAAGGTATTTGGTGACTTGAAAGGAGAATTAGGCACCTGAGTGCCTTTAATGGTCTGACCATTTGTGAGAGTGTGGACCCTGACACTGAAATTGTTCATAGTTAGTATAGTTTTTAGTATTTTTAAATGCTAAGAAAAAATGTATATTATACTGCCTGGGTGCATATCAGCTGTAGCTGAACAGTACGTTATTATTAATTGGTTTATACACTTGTGCCTGGAGGTCAGCCAAGCACAAGATGCTGCTCTACTGGTCCCTGTACAAACACAGTGACAGTTGCTGCCTCAACAGTTTAATCTCTATGGACAAGAGAGAGAAAGGAGATGGGAAGTGAAATGGATCACACAATGAGTGAATATAACTGTGCTTTGAAAACACTAGAGGAACATAGAGAGATTTTCTATCTCAACCCTTGTACAACCAGGGCAACCTAGATCACCCACTATATGTGCATGGTTGATTTCTATTAACAGGCTGAATTTGGGGAGAGCAGAGAGGAAAGGGCTGAAGAGCAATTCAGAGAAAACTATAAGGAAACAAAGCTCTAAGGGAAGGAAAAGGATGTATGTAGAAGTGAACAGGCAGGTTTTTGGTATCTTCCTGAAACCTCCAATATTTGCTACTTCTCCCATGCTCATCCTCCTTCTAACTTTTCAGTTCTCCTCCATCATGGGCATGGTGAAGTGATGAACTTTCACTCAGCTTTGCATGGTCTCCACACCATCTGGTCCAGGCAGAAAGACATTAGTAAACATTCTCAAAACAGAAATCTTCAGCCAGTTTGTGCTTACCACATAATGGTTTAGACTGTGTTTTGTTGGATAGCTGGTGTGAACGTTCTGTTTAACACTGTGAAAATCCTGATGGAGTCAGTCTCATGTTTTGATGGGTTGCAAGAAATGGCAAGTCCTCTTTCATTTCTTTCCTCCCGTGGTGACTGCCATTTAAAGCAGCTTGGGTTATCCTCTCTGTCGTACCAGAAACCAGCAGAAGAGTGCCATTCTAATGAAACCAAATCTTTACTTATAGAGTTTGTTTTTAGGAAAAAAAAAAACAATGAAAATAAAATTCAAGCCTCAGATAAGGCAAAACTGCAAACTCTCAGTACTCCTGAGGCACCTTGACAGAATACCTAAGGAAAATGAGAACTTAATTCATAGTCTGCTCTCTGGCGTGTTCCACATTTGCTGCTTCTGTTTACAAGAGCAAGATGAGAATGGCTTCAGACACAAATAGGCAGCATTAGCAGGGCGGTTCTTCAGAAGTACACTTAGTGTCCTGCATTTGCATAGTAATAAAGGAAGAAAGCTATCTAAGGTAAACTACATATCAGCAGAATTGTTTCTAAAAATGAATGCTTTTTGAGGTTTTCCAAGAGGCAGTGGGAGCTTTTTGAAATCAATGAGGCAATTAAAGTTGGTGGTAGAACAGAATCAGAAAAAAAGAAAAAAAAGATTATTTGAAAGCTATTAAATGCCCAGTGGTCCAGTGATTAATTTACCAGAAGCTTGGGTGACTCTGGTTTGCATTTAAGCACTGTTGCATTTTCCCCATGGGAATTCTGGATAGGTAAATTCCTCACCTTTATTATAAAGCCAGAATTATCCCAGTTCTAGGAGATGTAATTAAGGTGCAGAGTTGTGCAGAACAGTGGTCCTGGTGTATTAGTAAACGAATGTACCTCCACTGGTACAGCAGTCATTGTTACGTAGTAACAGCTAGATAGTCCCTGTCTAGGGGAGTGAACTCAGCAGGGACTAGAAAGGAAAGATGGAACCAGGACAGTTTGCCCCATGGCTCATGGTGATACTCTGTGGTCTTTTTTTATCGAAGCACATATATATAATAAGGACCTCCATAGCCAGATATTGGGTTGATGGAGACTTTTACAAGTTTACAACATAAAAAGATGGTCTTCAGACATCCCAGATGCTGAAAATATCCCATTGTGTCTGTAAGGTGTTAAAGCTGCAGCACACATTTAATTTTTAGTAACAGAACATTAAGCAAGCATTTTCATTCTCTGATTCCTTGATAAGCTGTCTCCCACTGCAGGTAAGTACATAATAATGTAATGGAGGGAATTAGCAAAATGATCTTTGCTTTCCTGGTCCTGAAACTGGCATCTGGAGGCTGCATCTGTGATGACTTATGGCCCCTGGTTTTGCAGAAAGGATAACATTTATATTTCCAAGCCATTCTGCATATATAATAAACTCTTTGCTTTAGTACAAATGCAATTAATTGCTGGTATTGGAACCAAGTACAGAAAATACAAACAATCATCTGTGTATGTTAGACACCCTTTCTTAAATATTTTCCTCTGATAATCAAATGAGTAATTTGCTGTGTTTTCTAAGGGTAGTTTGACAGAGCTGCAGTCACTGGCTCTGGGTCATAAATGAGCACAGTGCCCTCTCTGCCCTTTAAATCTCGTAACAATGTTAGAGCTTCATCTATTGTATGGGCTCTGAACTCCCTGACCAGAAACGTGGGCCCAGGGTTTATGTTATCCCAAAATATTTAGTCATACAACCAAACACAGTCTGGTCAGAAGACCGTCAAGATGTCTGAGTGAAATAAATGTCTTATTTTCTGCTGTTTTCCTGTGAAGGACAGTGTTTGTGAGCAGCAGGGATGGCAGGCAGCAGGATCCAATGGATCATGTTTGAGCTTTGATGCTCTACCATCAGCCCAGCCACCCTGCTGGAGCTCATTTTCACACCAGCAGTTCAGCTCACCACTTGTCTGCCTCTTGACATCCTTTCCTACAAGCAGGTAAAAAAGGTTCAAGCAATGTCTCTAGCTGTCTTCTGGGATTAAGCCTCATTCCTTGTCAAGCTTCCACTTCCCATGTAGAACAATGAGTTTGTCCCACCGTTTCTCCTAATTGGGAAACTCCTGCCCCCCAGGGATGGGTCCATCCAGAGGGAGCAAACCATGTTTCTGGCAAGGACCCTCCTACTTCTTTCCTATTTTCTGACCACAGCAGCCCAGGGAACAAGACTGAAGGGAGTCTTGAGCTCAGCTTTCCGCAGGTCTTTGCCCTGAACCACTCTTAGATGTGGCATAAGCTCTCGTTTTGTACTGGCTGCTACAGGATACTGAGTAAAACAGGAATTTGAGATTCTTTTCTGTATTATATATTTATTCAC
Source organism: Upupa epops (assembly GCA_013397515.1). NCBI lineage: Eukaryota > Metazoa > Chordata > Aves > Bucerotiformes > Upupidae > Upupa > Upupa epops. Next base: position 697,310 of record VZRI01004513.1, read on the forward strand.
TGGTGGCACCATCTCCAAAGCTTAATCAATACATGAGGTAGAAAGAACAAGTCTGATATTTTGCCAGGGAGACCTAAGTTTTAGAAGGAAAACTGACGTCCTAGTGGGAAAACTGACTCTGAAAAAGTTGGTTTTCAAGTTTAATCATCAGGTTTCAAATAATTGAACACCCCAGAAATGTATTTTCAGATGGCAAGGTATAACCCTGCAGTTATAAATGTCAGAAATCAGTTAAGTCTCTCTAATACTTTAAAACATTTCTGTACCCACGATAGGGAATAGCATGAATGCTGTAGTGGAGGCTTTTAAAGCAAAAGTAGCATCATGACAACCTGAATTAGCCCCTCAGTTTATCGAGTTCCTGAGCACATCTCTCTTGATTGCAACACCCCACAAGAAGCCAAGGGGTTCCAAGCATTGTATGATTTCATGCCAACTGTGCCAGACTTGGTTCTGCTTTTGTAGGAGTAGCAGAAACCAATGACACTATGGAAGACGAAGGTGGATTTTTTTAGCCATGTGGTTATGTATTAATTTCAAAGAATCACTGTGGAAATAGCTACTTAAAAATTGGTTTAGTGCTTTAGGAGTGTCAGCTTTGTAAAAAAACAGTTCAGATTGTTGTAGGAATCTTTATACAAACAGAAATGCTGAGTAATACTGTCTAATGGTCTGACTGAAAAGAAAATACATAAATAACCAAGGCAACAGCAGTGTCTTGGCTCATCAGTATTATCTCCTTTTCAGGGACTTGCAACCAATGTGAAGCTTAGCTACTTCATTAATTAGGACAGAATCACCACCCAGGCACACTAGCTAAATAATAGTGAAACTTTTCCAAGACTTTTGTAACCACTGTTTGTAGAATGGCTTGCTTTGTATTGTTGTTTAACCTTCCTTCTGTGATTATGAAGGACATAATTTTCAGCACAAAGTGCCAGGCAAGCCAAGATATTCAAATGAACAAACCTGGGTGCTTTACAGCTTCTGTTCTCCTGAAATCAGACTAGAAAAATATAGGACCTAAATATCAATACTGTACAGTTTTAGTTTTATATCAAGCATAAATCTTAACAACCTGTGCTTAACAATGAGCTCAGATTCTAACTTAATCTTTGGCAGGCTGGGAATTAAACCAGCACACGCTTTTCTTTGTCTTCTCTTCCCAGCAGCTCCTTGAAAAAGGCACCGTCTGTGCCAGCTCAAAGGTTTTATGGTTTGTGAAAAGGAGATACAGTACTGCCTAGGTGGGCCACCAGCTCCTCCAGAAAGACAAAGGGTTGAATCCAGCACTGCTAAGCTCTCCTCTGCTTAAATAAAGTTGCTAGTTGCATAATGAACGTTAGCTGTGATACTCCCTGTGGTCAGCGTGGCTGGTGTTTAATGAATTGCTTAATGTGCTTGATTACTGTTACTGTGTGGAATGAGGGGAATAGCCAGAGAGATTTGAAAGACCCACTGGAGAATACAATGAAAATGAATGGGATCAATAAGAAGTTTTTGCTCATCTCTGAACATGCGTTCTGTGCTGCATTGTTGGAGTTTGGAGTAATGTAATTTTGTGGCTTGTTGTTGTTCTTGTTATAATTCAGAAATATAAATCTCGTTTGACATTGGGTTTTAGGGCTGGCCTTCCTGGAGTTATAAATGTTCCCTTGACTCCAGTCCCGGTTACTCACATGGACAGATAAATTAATTAGGAAAACTTTTATGCCAATTACTTTATGCCCTTGGCTTTCATATGTTTCTGAAGAGCGGCAGCTAATTAAAGATATGATTCATAATTACTGGTCGATCGAGTAGTTGAGTAATGGAATCAGGAACTGTTCCAAAAAAATTATCCATCACATCATTACTAATTGTTACATAATACATAAGGCTGTAGAATTCAAATAAAAAATTACATCTGAAAGATTCATTCAATTAGTGGGTCTGGATATTTTTTATAACAATTATAAACACTGTGATAGTTCTCACATTTTTAAAGATCACAGAGGTTTTATAAATATTTATAATTAAATAGGAGCATAATTTCCAGTGAGTAAAGGACTCAAGGGCCTTGCTGGAGGAGTGAGTTAGTATAGTCAATTTATGAAAGCTGGAAATCAAATCTTTGGGTCAAATTAGGGCTCAAGCAAAATGAACATGATAGTGTCTTCCTAGTCCTGTCTGCACAAGCCACAAGACTCCTCTAGTCTGGCAAGCAGAAGAGCTGTTGCAAGTTAGAACTTAGCACTGAATGACAGAGAGATTCACACATTGTTGGTCAACACTCATTTTTCACAGCCAGTGTTTCCTGTCCCAGCAAGAACACAGTAACAGAAATAGTGAAGCTGGTAAAATAGAGGAGGAAAAATCTAAGTTGCTCCATGTTGCCATGCTATGTTTGCAGATAGCATCACAGAATCATAGAGTTGTCTGGGTCAGAAAACACCTTCAAGATCATCAAGTTCAACTATCCACCCTACAGTGGATAGTTGAATTCTGCAGTCAGAGCTTGAGTTGTTGCATCGCTTCTTCAGGAAATGCTATCTAGAAAACTCAAGCATGGGTTCTATCAGATATGCCACAAGTGAGCTCAGGAAACCTCTGGGTTCAGTTTCTCACTGGTTCTTTACCACCTAAGGTGTGATAAACTCCTGTGTAATGTATCTGCTAATCCTTGAGAATAATCCCTAAATTTTACACAGCAGGGCCAGCAATACTTGCAGCATGAGCTTTCACAAAAGCTCTGCAGATGTTCCAGCCAGCACCTTGAGTACTTGATGATTGTTGAGATGGCTCAATATTTATTTGAACTTCCAGGGCCTTATCCTGCGTATTCTTCATCTTCTTCCCTTATTTGAGTGATTTGGATCTACAGTACCAGCTTTTTCACCTACTCTGCAGTAGGTTTGTTGCTATCCGTGGATGGGTTTGCGCACCACTCATTAGACACGTGGCATATGGCTTGGAGGAGGATTAATAAATGTTTTGCCATATCTGACTGAGAAATAGAAAATGAATGAAAACAAACTTTCACTTCTGCATACAGCTTTACGTGGCTGTGTAGCTGCCATCCATTGGCAGGTACCATGTGCTGCCCGCTCAAATCTCGTCAGGGTACAAAGGAAAGCTTGGTTTAGTATTTTTATATGTTACTTTACTTGGATTGCTGTGGTACTGACAGCAGTTTCTAGGAGAACCCAGCTGATGGGGTGGATAAGAACATGCAGCAGAACGTTCCAAAGTACTTTAAAGTTTAGAGGGCAGGATTGACACAAGACAGCAGAAGGGGAGAAGGGCCTATGGGGAGCATTTGGCCCTTTGTGTCTGCACCAAAGTCAAGTTCTCTTAAGTCTTCACCAGTGTAGGGTTCTTCTAGTATGAGTTAAAACTAATTCTGTCCAGTGATTTAACTTTTCGGCTCAGTCTCTTCTCAGTACCAGCATTTTCTGAAGGTAACACTGTATTTTTCAGACACTATCTGCTTCTAGAAGACTTGATGATTGCAGTCGCTACCAAGGACTAGCATACAGAAAGGCTCCTGCTTAGACTTGCTCATATAGACCAAGATCACTGCTAGATCTTGTGTGCCACATTGGGGTGCAGTGAGTAAGAGGCTGCACCTGTGGAGAGGAATGAACAGAATGGATAACTCTACACTGACCAAGAAAGTGTTCCATCCCATAGACATCATAACTGGTATAAAGCTGAGGGATCTAAAGATCAAGCTCTCTTCTTCAGTGGCTGGTGTCTTTGCAGGACTCTGTCCATTTTACCTTTGATCCCAACCCATGCATTCATGAATCCGTATCCAGAATCCAGCTCCTGAATCCAGTTCCTCTTTCCTGCTGAGTCCAGTCTAGAGCTTTCCAGAGCCTGCCCCACAGCATTAGAGGTAACAGGGATGTAACTGCCATCAAGGGGTTGGGTTCAGTATTGGGTTTCTATACATTTGTATATATTTTATTTTATTTTTATTGTTTTCTATATTGCTGGTTTAGGCTTTTTTTCAAATCCATAAGTCTCCTTCCCTTATTCCCTTTCTCTTCTCCTTTGAGAAGGCAGAAGTGTTTATAGAGTGTCTGTTGTTCATCCAGTGCCCAGTCAAGCCCTAACCCTTGACCACCTTCCTCTTCTTACTCTTCAAAGGTGTTTCAGGGGAAGCATTTTATAATTTGGGTTTTAAGAAGCCCTTTTCTAACTGTGCTACATCTTTGGAAACCATGATCTGGTGTTTCAGGAGTTGGTACCTGCTGAGGAAGGGTTTTCCCCTGCACCTGGTTGGCTGAGAACAGGACGTAGAGAAGGCTGACAAAGAGATGTCTGTGAAGGTGTTAAGGGTTGCAGCTGTAGAATTAGATGCTTTTAAATCTTCAAAGTTAACATGTGGGGGAATAATAAACTGCAAAACCAAGTAATATACAATCATGGTATTAAATCAGATGGGAAATCAATACTCAACCTGGTAGCCATATTACAGAGCTTTTCTAGTGTGATGGTTAGTCAGGAATAACATTTTAGGAATAATGGTGACAGCTTCTGATCCATCAATATCTGTCTGGATGTGTTCCTGTGCGACTTGGTCTAGATGATCTTGCTGTGGCAGGGGGATTGGACTGGATGATCTTTCGAGGTCCCTTCTGATCCCTAATGATTCTATGATTCTATGAATATCCTTACCAAATGCCCGCTCCTGCCTGCCAGAGGTATGGATGCTTCTCACCTGCATCGGCACTGCTGGTCCCTGCAGGCTAAATGAGGGCAAAAATCCACAGCTAGAGAAAAATCACAACCCAAATACAACGTAACTCTAATTCACAAAATCCATAGGAAATGAATTACAGCTAATGTCTCTGCAGAAGTTTTGTTTTTAAACATCGAAGCTGCTGCTGGTTTATGAAACATTCGAGACGTATTTGCATAAGTGGAGCAGGGTGAAGAGAGATATTTGCCTTTGGTACGGTTAGGGGGGTTTATGGAAGTTTAATTTCTTCTCATTTTAACCCTAGAAATAAATTATTCAGTTGTCTGGACATTTGTCTGGATCTAGAAGCCGTGGGGACATATGTCAGACACCCTCAAGGTGGAGTGGGGCACAAGAGGAGTTCAGTCGATGCTGAGTATCTATGGAGGAAAGTCCTGTTGTTTGGGGGTTTTCATCATTGTAAAAGAGAAGAGGAAACATGTGATCTGATTTAAGATGCTGCAGACCATATCCTAGAGAAAATTTTCACCTAGATTACTTGGTGTGTACGTGGTACCCTCTGCCTTAAAAGGGAAATAAAGGTTATTTTCATAGCATGATTTGAATTATTATACAAATTACTTAAAGCAATTGAACAGGAGCAGTTTTGCATTCGTGGATAAAAAATTACATTGAAATATTCTCATTATGAAAATAGCCTCATAGCTGTTGGCAAAATGGATATTTTCATATTTGGGGTAAAATAATCATACCAGTGCTAAATCCTGCCATGTACCCTATACGTTATATATTTTATATAAATACATGAAAATACAGGCTTACACTATGAAAAGCAAAACCCCTTTGGCCATGGTTAATGCTTGAAAAGTCACATGACTGAGACTAATTAATCTCCTGTGGTTTATCAGATCAAACCAGTAGGCAATGGGATTTTTTTTTCATAAACATTTGGGGTCACTAGCTGTGTTTTACTTAAATATTTCAGAATTAAAGCTATTTCAAAATTAGAACCTCAAAATATTGCAACTGGTGAAACAAGAAGCTCCAAATAAACAAAATCGAGAGTATAGAGGAAACTTAATAAAATACGAGTTAATTCAGTTGTAACAGCTTTTTTTTTAATTAGAAAACTTGTATATTTCAAAACAGAAACATTTGGGGGCAGCTTCGAGCAGCCCTTGTCCATGGTACAGGGGAGGTTCAGGTTGAATAGAAGGAAAAGTGTGAAGATGTGATGTTTCAGGAGATAATTTAGTGATTCGGGGTTGTGGGGTGGATAGCTGGACTCGATGATTTTAAAGGGCTTTTCTAACCTTGACGGTTCTATGATTCTATGAAGGTGCTGCAGCTTCCCTGAATTACCTGTAAAGATAGGGGTCTGCAAATCTCCAGGAGGGCAGAAAGGAAAAGAGAAGAAAGGGAAGAGGTGAAGCAGGGTGCATAATTTCCACTTCAGCTAGAAATTTGCTATCTGCAACCACTGTCACTTAGTACTTTGCAGCACCAAGTCCTTATGAAACCATGAATGCTGTTGTTTCTGTCTCTGAAATACTTCAGATTTGAGAATCTCAGGCAGTAACTTTCAGGCAAATGAAATATTTGTCACTTCTTGAATTTCAGCTAATTATATGCTTTCACCAGGAAGGTGCTACTTACTCTGTGCACATGAATTTCGTTTTGGAATAAATATTATTTGCAGAAATGCAAGATAACACGGTTCATGCCTGTCTGTGTCAAATGAAATAGGCACTGTGAAACAAGATGTACACACAAAGCACATTCCATCATTAATTTAACACCTTTCTGATGTTAAAGACGAATGTCTTACGTTGCAGCAGATTCCAAATAAAGCCCTAACGTGCCTTATATGCCATAAAACGTCCATTACTCACAGCAGCAGCTGGGTGGTATCACTACAGCCAGTGAAATTCTCCAAGATTTTATGAAGTGCAAACTTGTTCCATGAAGACAGACAAGGTCCATTATCTCAAAAGTAGACTAATTTGCCCCAGTCTGAGGGCTTCACCAACTGGTGTAAATGAACTGGAATACTAGTCCATGTTGCTGTGACCAGTTCATCCTTGGGATCTGCCCCCAGGGCTGTCTCCCCATGGATCACAGGTTACCAGTAACACATAGCAATAAGAATATCTGGTATAATGCTGCACAATCTCCACCTATGTCCTGACACCTCAAGGCTCTTTTCTCCTTGCCTGAGCATGGTCCCCATGGGTAGCTGAGCCCCTGGCACATTATACTGGAAGGCTGGCTAGTGTAGTCCCTTCCATAGGGACTGAGCCTTGGTGCCAATGTCCTCTGACAGTGTAACTGGCTGTGGGATTCTTTGCAAAGAGAAATAAATGCCTGTTTGTGACAGCTGTTCTTCAAAACTGCTGCACCTCAAGTGTGAGCAGATAGAAAGGAGAGCTAATCTTCCCCTGCTACTTGTTGTGTATGTGATGAGCACTGAGATACTCCAGTGGTTTGGGTGTGGGAGTGGCACACAAGTAGGTCAAATCAATAGATGTTCCTTTTGGTAAGCAGACAGCTAAATTATTAACATTATTTTTTGAGAAAGAAGGTGCTTGTTATTACATGATTCATGCTTGAAGTTTTCTAAGCACTTAAAACAGAGTCTCCATGATTTACAAGTAAGAGCAGATTATTAGTGTCTGAGAACTTAATTGACTGCCTCCTCTCAGCCATTGACTCCAGCAGTAAATTCTCTCCAGTTACCTGCTCAAAATAGCAGCATCTGCCCCTTAAACACCCTCCATGGATCGAGAATGGGGAAAGATTTCTGTGCCTGTACTTGCAGATTAAATCAAAATTTTCAGCTAAAAACCTCAGTCTTGTAAAACTGGCACTGTTGGAAACAAATTGTTGGACACCTTGAAATTTCTGAGGGGCAAAGAAAATCAAAGACAATTTCTAATATTTTTCTTCCTAAAACTGCATTCATTCTAAAATGAAGAGCTGTGTGGACTATTGAGGCTGAGGTGAAGGCAATGGGCAAGTACAAAAGAGCTCATCTGCAGCACTGGGAGCCTTTGGTGCCACACAGTGACTTTCTCTAATTTATTCAGCGGTGAATTCCAGAGAGATCTCTCAGCCCTGTTTACGCACATATGTTTCGATGTATGAGAGCCCTCTTCTCTCACATAAAAGCTGACACACAGACGTATAGCATGCACATTGTACTATCCTCCTTGGCAACTGATTGCATGTCTCAGCTCCACTGTGGAAGTAATCCCCACATATGTATAATTATTTTTAATGAATTAAGTCCTTGAAGTGTGAAGATCCATAAAGATCTTTATAGTCTCCTTTGACACTTGAAGGTAAATATTTGCATTGTGCATTTCAAATTAGATGTGCAATGCCTGTTAAAAATAATGGAAGCTGGAAGTCTGGTCTGTCTAATGATTTCCTTCTTGATTATTGCAATAGTAGAGAAAATACAGACAGCAGGTGCTTGAGTCTTCCTCTGCTCCCCTGAGGATGGAGAGATCTGTTGGCAAAGTCACCCCTAGGGTGGATGAGAACATTGTTTCCCAGAGAGAGTCTGTGTCAGGGCATCTGCTAAATAAATGGTCCCCTTTCCTGGTGCTTCCTGACTGGTAACAAGCACTTTCCATTCCCTCTGTGTTGTAGAAACACAGGCTTTATTCCTCACCTACCACCATTCTATAATTGTGCTGAAACATTCCTGAGCACTGCCTGTAGTAGGAGGAATGGTCATGGCTATTATGGAAGGGAATGTGGCAGCCACAAGGCAGCACTAGGGACATGAGAAAACTGAACTTGTAGGGAACAGTGGGGGGAAGGAGGCTCCCCAAGGTCACCCACAGTACAGTCCAACCCTGCTCACCCGTGGTAATTAGGCAGTGAGCAGCTCTGTGCTGGCATGATCAGTTAAGCCATCTCTGTAGTGCTCCTCAGCAGCCTGTCCTGCATTCTCCTCCTGCCTGAACTCATCCATCTGTCCCCACCACAGTAGAGTTGGCTGGGCAGTCATTGCCCTTGGTTAAACCTCTTGGATTTGGACCCTCTATTAAATTATTCAGAATTCCCAAAATGAATTATGCCAAGTCCCTTTGTTGATGGGTCCAAACCATCTCATATGTTGCAGGCCTGGAAAGGAGGAGTGGAGTTGGTCCCTGAGCCTCATTTTCTACCTTGACACTCTAGAGTTTGGCTAGAGACATTTCATCCAAACAGAGCTCCTGATCTGTCTGAGTTCATCCCATATGAAGAGCATGTAGCAATGCCTGACCAGATGGGGCTCTGCCATCCCCAGCTTAGTCCCTGCTGGGGACCCCTTAGCTTTAGGTATCATGGGCTTGTCTGAGATCTTATCAGCCATTATGCTGCTCTGTGCTGTGTGCTAGCACAGCCGCGCTGCCCACTGCTGTTACACAAGGTACAAAACAGAAGTCATGCCTCACTGGATACACTAAAAATGGAAGCTCCTGATGCAGTGGAATTTCTGCGGTGCATACTCCTGGTGAACCTTCTCTTCTGGTCCCAAACCCATGAAATAAACTCATGAGTACCACTCCTCTGTTCAGTGTCTTTGAGTAAGTCATGATTCTCCAGCCAGCGCATACATGGATCCCCAGCAATTCATTCGTACGTGCCTGCTACAATATATGGAATCACCAGTTCCTAACCAAACCAGTATAATGTAAAGGATGGCTTGGAACCTGATTGTGAAAGACCCAGAAAGAGGGAGAGTTAAAGAAATTTTTGTCACTCTCTCCTAAATGTTGTGTCTGTCTGGTCTGTCAACTGGATGTGCTGGTTCTGCCAGCATTTAGGTACCAGGAAACTCCCATAACAACCTGGAGAGCGGGCGAAGAGGCAAAGAGGTGGGAGAAAGGGAGAAGAAAAGGGAAAAAAGGAAGCTTAAACTGAAACACTCCTGTCTTCCCTCTGGAGAAATTCTTACTGTGTTATCAAGTAGCACAAGTATATATTTCATTGAGGGGAGGGAGAAGGAACAATCAAACTCTGCCATGCTGTATCACTGAGAAAAAGTGTGTGTTTACATAGGAAGGGATGGCTGGCTGGAGCAATTTCATACTCCTTTTTGGTATCTTATACATGGTTCAAGATGCTAAAAGAAAGACTCAAGCTGCCTTCCTGTGTACTGTGATGTGAAGGAGCAGAATATGCTGTGGCCTTTTTTTTTCCACTCTAGACAGCCCAAAGTTACCATCAGTCAGTCGGCACGGGCAGCCATTGAACAGCAGGCTGTACACAGTCACCTACTCAGGCCCAGCAGCATCAGGCACATGCAGGGAGAAGCACCTTATGGCTGGCTCCCTCAGCCTTTCTCTTTAGGGCGATCATTTTGGGAACCCACAAACCCATTCACTGTGGAAGGTCAGGGAGAAATCTTGGACATGGGGGGGTACTGTCACCTCTTGGTTTTCTATGAACATCAGGCAAACGTGACTGTGTTTGATCCTTCTGTTCCTGGACTGGTCCAGTTGCAGAGGAGTATGCTGGGTTAGTGCTCAGGTGGGAAGTGTAACACCACAAGACAGTATTTCAAGTCTCACACTTTAATAGCTGCCATTTGTTTAACCAATGAGAAAGTGAATCTGTTTTTATTTGTTGAGCAAAAAAGAGAAAGATTGAACCCTACCGGTCGTGGATAATTATGCCTTATCTCCCTCCATGCCAGTGGCTTTCTCTGAAAGCAACACCTAAGTTATGACTGAGTAAGAGATACCATTCGATAGATCTCAATCAGGAAATACCAGGACAAATTGAGATGCATTCTTCCTTTGTGTCAATACTTTGCTCTTTTTCAAACAAGAAATACGATGCCTCCGATTGCACCGATAACTTTTCAGTTTCGGTGTCAGTCTTATCAACACAATGATAGGCTCTAGACAAATGTCCCCCTAATGTTCTTTTCCTAACAAAAGTAGTGCCTGACCTGCAGATCTTAGAGAGCCATAGAAGAACAGATCATATTTTGATGCTGGTTCTACCTGGTTTCCAGCTAGTTGTTTAGTTTACTGTCACTGAGAGTCCTCATCCAGGAGCACTGTGAGACTAACCCTGAGCATTCCCCTTTGCTTTTTTGGTGGGTCACAATTAGATTTTCACTAGGTTTAACTTCTTTGGTTCTTTATGTCCAGGAAAGCTGACCCTGGAGTTAAAGCTAAACTTTCTGAAAACGTAGCTAGCTGGTACAGGGGAGAACAAAACTACTGTGCCTGGCCATGTCTGACCCTGATGAAGCTTGATTGACCTTTTTGAACTCACTAGTAGCAAGGTTGGGTTCTTGCAAATCTGCAGCCATTCTCATACCTGCATAATTGAAAGACTGACAGTTCTCCAGCCTTCATTATTGTTTTTATTAGGGTATCTCTTGCAACTGACAGGTTTTTTTCATACTCTTCAAATACGCTGGATACTGGCAGCTGAGGATTATGCATGACAGCTTGCACTGAAGTATCGGGGTATTTTTCATGTCTATACAGAAATAGAAAAACTGTCAACAGGAAAACAAAACAGCCCTCAGAGATGGTTATATATCTTAGTTTGTTTCATACTTGGCAATATTTTGATTTTTCACTTGCAAATTCTGATTATAATTATAAGTGAGCAGAGGTCATTGTTAAAAATGTAAGTGATGAGATTAATTTAATGCCTCTAAACAAACACCTAGTAAGAGCATAGCCAACAACAAAGAGGTTTTCCAATTCATAGCTCCCTTGCCTTATTTAGGTTGCTGATGGAATGGCTTCATCTGAGCCCACTTTTTTTAACAGTTCAGTACTGAATGGTGTTGGATTATGAATGGCCTTCTCTAGTACTTGTTCCCAAAAAAAAGAAGCAAAGCCTAGACAGATTAGGTTTTATGTAGATCAAAAGCCAGGTCTTTAAGCACATGCAGGGAGTCCTATAAGGTTGTTTCCACAGTGTACTTAAAGTGCAGGGAGAATTTTCCTTGGCTTTGCTGTCATAAAGGATTGCGTCGAACATGACTAGCAACAAACACTTGGCATAGTGAGAGCAGACTCCCAGATCCTGAACACTCAGCAAGGAGCAAATTGTGTTGAACACAGGAGCAGGAGATGTGGTTCCTTGGCAGACCTCATAAGCAGCAATGCCAGACCCTGAGCTGAATTGCCAGTGGGGAATCAGTATGCGTGAACAGCCCCAAGTAAGGTTTAGGGTCTTCCTTTCTGACACATCAAGAAAATAAGCAGTATCTCTATAGTATGGCTGAGCTTTTATACAATTGACTCTTCAGATATAGAGGTTGAATAATTGGTCTCACTAAAGGAAATGTGATTATAAAATATACTGTCAAGGCAAGAGGAGAAAGATGAAGAAGAAACATTTGTACGACAGAAATAATTATTTGCATGAAATCATTGTGAGTTCATACAAGGGCTTTATTGAAGGCACATCAGCCAGGTCATATTGATGATTACGGGTTTTCTGGATAAGCCTCAAAACCAGTATTTTCACTCCTGCATAACAGCTTTTTTTCCTTAATTTTATTGACTCTATAGCTTCTGTAGTAGAAACTATTGATAAATTCTACAGTCACATCAATAAAAGTATTAGAAATAAAGTAAAAATAATCTGATTGCATTTAAATGCTCTGGATTTTTGTATTTCTGTTTCTTTCCAATGTCTGCAGAAATGCCAAACACGAGGCAGTATATGTTTGAGTAGTCCGTGCCTCTGGTAATGGCAGTTGGGCACCAGCCTACCAAAACACTTTTTGTGTGCCCAGATGGTGGCTGCTCACTGGCTGTGTCCTTGGTCTCTGATGATAACCAGGCCCATTTCCAGGTAAATATGTCCATGTTTTCAGACTACTGAGACCTCTCACCCTTCATGTCTATTAACTATTTGAAAATAACTATTTGCACAATAATTGCCCAGATCCTTTCCAGTTCCTGGAATAACTACATGGAGACAAGAAGGCAGCGGGCTTGTATTTATAAATTATTGCAGTCTTTCAGGATTTTAGCTCTCTTTTTAATGGGAAGCTTGTTCTACAACAGACTGGCAGGCAGTACTGTCTGCTTGTCCCAGCCTTCTGCTCTGCTCCTCAACAAGCCATGAATCACTTCAGTTCTCTTTCCATTATTCCTCAATCCTTCATCAGAATTGTATGCCTTGGCTTTAAGACATTGAGAGAAGTAAATATTTTTCTTCTTGCTTGTAGGCTGCTCGAAGCACTTATCTTTTTCAATTTCTCCAAGTGCTAATGAAAATTGAAACTAGATATATTTTTAAAGCTTACACAGAAGCATGAAGGTAGGCACATCAATTCATGCCCGGTGATATAAAGACTCTACTATGCACATGCTACCTGAGCTCCAGTCCTGAAAACAAGACTCCCTGTGTAACCAACAGGACTAGCCAAGGAAAGTAGAACTAAACATGAGTGTAAGTGTGTGAGACAAGGGTTGCTGTTAGAGACTCTTGTACTGGTGTTACTGCATCTTCTCCTTGCTTGTTACTTAATAGGGCTTCCCACTGCACAACCCATTGCCTATGATAGAATAATGACAAGAATCAACAAGAAAATAAGACGTTTTAATGGAGTGAAAGGATTTTTATAATCCTTGAAGTCTTTCCAAGTCCTTCTAAAACCTGCAATAAAGTTTTACTCCACCCCATTTTGACATTTTGACATGAATTTTTGAAAAACTGTATTTTCACTGAAAATTGGCTGTGTGGTATTTTACATGGTGCTTTCAGAGTGAAGTTTATCTTAAGATTTCCTGCAGCAACCATAGAAAATGTATTCTTTGACCTATTTGTGATACCATTTTCCTTTTTAATTCTTTAAGCTCCTTAGACATGTTTAACCTGCAACATAATGAATTATTTTTACTGAGTTGTATTAAGGTTCATTTCTTGGGTTGGTTTTAATGCATTTCTACACTTCTATTTGTTTTTACTTACGATTTAGACCCAGTGTTACAGTTTATTAGGAGAGTAGATTATATACTTAAGTATTGTAGAGGCTAATTCTTTCACAGAATAATAAAATCTATTCTGTACTGATACTTTCTGACGTGCTCAGCTGTTTGGTTAAGAATCAATGTATAGGTAATTGTTCTTCAGTATATGGGATCCCTTGGAGCTTGTGACCTACATAGTTATTTGCATCCCTGACATTTAGGGGTTTTCTGTTTGGAGAGAGGCAGCAGCTTACCTTCCTGCTGTTTCTCCTGTGCAAACCTCTGCTGTCACTAAAGGGAGGGAGAATTTAAGGAGAGCATGATGGAGAATGAGCCTAAAGGGGAAGAGCCAAATCAATAGGACAGTGAAGATGGTGTATAGGTGGAGAGCGAACTCAGGGAAGCCATGCATAGTGGCACCAGCTACAGTGCGTAGAAAACACCTAGACAGGGGCATTATTTGGACAGACCTGCCAGACGAAAGTTACAGATGAGCTAGCTTCTCATGTGAATATATGCTGAATAGCATATGGCAACTTTAATCATGATGCCATTCAAGAAAGGAATGAAGGAAGCGAGGAAGAGAAGAAAGGAGGAAGGGAGGAAGGCAGAGAGAAATAAAGAGGAAAGAAGGAAGATGATAGAGATAAGAGCTAGATGATCAAGATAAATTATGAAGTATGAAGTGAGTAGATGTGATCTCTCTGTAATGTATTTATGCATACATAGATACATGAAACAAAGTGATAGAAAATTACAGCATACATGTATTGAGTGAAAATATAAAACACATCCTTTTGTCAACAGGTCCCCCCAGAGCAGTTGTGTGAACAGTGTATGTCTCTCTGCCATGCAACTGTGGGCAATTAACATATGCAAAACACTACCGTCCTGCTAGAAGCTACCCAGCCCTCCCCTGAAATTTAGGCTCTATTTATTTACAACAAAATAAAGTGGACCCTTCTGGAAAGAAACATAGCTTTGTGGCTGCACCAATGCTGTCGCACAGATGCTTTAAATCTTTTATATCTCCCAGACCTCCAGGGGCTGGTGTTGGATGGTATTGAACCAGGGCCAATAAATAATTTATGCTAAGTAGCAATTTAGTTGTTTGGCTTGGGGTAAAGAAATTCAAGAAATTCATAAATAAAGTTCCCATTTTTGCTGTGTTCCAAAGTTAATTTATGTTACTGTGCAATTAACTAACATAAAGGTGAAAAAATATGACAGGCCTAAGGTAGAAAATAAAGCTCATAAATCTGCTGTATCTTAACTAGTGGTGCTTTAGTGATAGTTGGGGCTCGCATTTGGTTTCCCGTTCATATAATTCACCTGTACTTGTTGACCCAGAAAAATGTAGTAATTGATTTCTAATAGTTTCCCTTTGAAATAAACAAGCAAATCCAACATTTTTTATTCTGTAGGTTTTGGCAGATGCTTCATCAAAATACACTGAATATAAAGTGTGGATAAAGTCTGGTCACCAGATATCAGATACTGATTTTAGATTTGATACCTGAATTATTCCTTTTGACCTGATGCAGATGATTCCTTCCAAATATATCACCTTTCTTCAGCTTCATCAGCCTACTGACACCGTGTGTACTGTTTAAAAGAAAACTTTTCTGTGTGTGTAAGTGTGTGATGGCTGCTTCCATTAAACACCATCACTGCATCAGGAAGAATAAGGTTTTCAGAATATCTACTGTATGAAGTCACAGGAATATCTGTGGTACGCGAAGTCCAAAGTGGAGAGGTTGGGTAAACTGAGGGATGAAAAGTAGGCAAAGTGGATTCATATCCTTTTTTATATCCTTCATATCCATATCCTTCATATCCATATTTTCAGCCTGGATATATGCTGTAAGATGTTAGCCATAACACTTAGAGAAATTTTGCAGTTTGCATTGAAGTTGTGTGCAAGAACTTCAAACTACCTGCATTTCTAGTGGGGAAGGGTTAGAGTGGAATAGTGCATCCTATTAATTTCATAGTTTTTATTAATTTCATAATTTTGACCATAGGCTTGCAAAACTAATTTCAGGGAGGAAGTCTGTTTTCTCTTTTTACAGAAATAGATTTTGACTATCATAAGTAGAGAAAAATTGAGGCACAATTATGTAATGGAGAAGGACCGAGACCTTTGTGTCTCTGGAGCACTGTGTAGTCACTGATTTCAGTGAAACTACATTGATTCAAAGTAGCTTGATGTCTCTTATTTTTTACTTGGAAGACTCATCTTTACAGCTGCTCATAGTTTGAGCTAGAGCATTCAATAACCTTACTTGCAAGATGCAAAGAAAAAGAAGCTTCTTTTCTCCTCTGTTTCATTCCTGTAGAGTACAGTGCTGCAGACACCCCTCGCTAAAATCAATGCCTTCTTATAACTTCAAGGAACCTGTAAACTTGAAACCTGTTCAGAGGTGAAGTGGCATGGAAGGGTTCAGGCTCAGGCACTCAGATTCTTGCTTGTTGTAGAAAAATACCTGCAAGCATTATCCAAATGGTCCTGGTTATGAAACAGATTGCATTTGCTGTGATAATGGGATCAGAATATACTTCATTATCCACTGTAATATTTGTTTTCTTTTTCTCAAGGTTTCCTTGAATGATGAAGATGAATTTAGCTCCTTACTTCCTGAGATAAAAAGAAAATTACATGATTGATTTCTCTTTTAATTGCAATCCTGAGTATCTTGATTTCTGCCTCTCACTTTTAATCACATTCCAGGCAGTGCTCTCTGTGCCGACGGCACAGAGGAGCTTGTGGAGTGTTGCCACATGAGTGAGTGTTACCCTTTCCCCCTCCTTGGCAAACAGGGCCTGGGCCTTGGAAGAACATTCCTAAACTCACCTCAAGTCTACATTTTAGAAACAAATTCCAAATTTGCCAGATAATAGTTTAGAAAAGACCATGTAATTTATTTAATGGAAGACAAGGTGCGAATCCACTCATTAAAATTCATAATGAGATGCATCTGGCATCTTAACACTTGTTACTGCTCTGCAAATAGTCTTTGTTAAAGGCCATTTTGCTCTTTCTAGCAGGACTACATGGCACAGATAAAGGAGTTTGAATTGCAGAAATGAGAATAGGTTTTCAAGTCTATTACCTCCAATTTCCAGCCATTAAATGATTCCATGGGAAAGTTCCATTTTAACTTGAGTGACCTCAAGCAGGGACATTAAGCCAAAGTGACTCTTGAAAAAGATGGTAAGTCCCACATTTTTATGTATACATTTCAAAACAAATAGAGAGATGGCCAAAAAGAAGTTCAGACTGCTTCTCCTGCTCTGATTCATATGCCATTTCAAGCAAAATAATGGTTCTTCTAATTGACTATTTGTCAATGTAGTGGGAACAAATTAGTATGATTCTATGAGTAGCATCATTCCATTCTTTGCTGACCATGATCTCTCCATGTGAGAGATCGCCATCACACTGGAGCCTCAGCAAAGAAGCCAAAGGGAAGCAGAGAGCCTTCTACCCTCTAGATGAACTGTCTTCTTTACCCCATAAAGGTTAAAATACTTGGGTGGCTCAAGGCACTTTTTCCATTCACATGTGTCCTGACTTCGGTCTCTGGAGCTGCCAGAGACAGATGCTCTGCATTTTCTCTCTTACTAAAGTCAAAAGGAGGTTGTCAGGCAACTCAAGCCTTGAGCAAAACAGCAAAATTGTTTCACCCTCACTCCAGAGGCAATAAAGAGCTCTCCTGTCAACAGATGTTATGGTAGTGGTCTCCTCAATCAGCTTGAGCAGATGGGACAAGAGTGTGCTGTCTCCCTCTGCTCTTGTACCACTGAGACAGAAACGTCTGTTACTTTAGGTGCCTTTTAACAGAACCTGTTTGTTTACCTGATAATGGAGGGAAAATATCTTAAACCAAGAATTATGAAGGCGAAAGAGAGGTATTTCTCCATGTACAGAAGCTCTGGAGCACTGATTGTTTCAGAGTGTGCATAACGAGGGCTGTGTATGCATGGAGTTATATATAGATAAGGGATTGTGGTAACTTGGTCGTGCAAAACACTCAGATGCTATGTGGGATATAGTTGCTTACAGTCTTAGAGACACACTACATCTCAAGCACATCTTTCTCAATTTCAACATTTCCTATGTAAAATAGAAGATTTATTCCACAGAGTGTGCTATTGGGTAGCTCATGTGTGGTTTTGCTCAGCTCACACATATGGCTGTACATATCTCCAACTCCAGCAAGTGCTCTGTAGCAAATACACCACCACAGTCACCCACATGTGAGCCCTCTAGTCCCATGTTAGTTTTACATACCAGAAAACTGTTTCCAATGCCCTACGCAGAACACCAAGTACAGAGATCACTCCTCAGGTTGAAGTACTTCATATAGGAGATTTACATACCCTGATGAAGCTGCTGCTCAAACCACACAGAATCTAAAGAGAAATAAGCAGACTGTGTTATCTCCCAGAAAGAGACTTGATGTCAGTTTGGAGCTCTCCTCCAGAGCTGCTTCTCTGTGGAAAACAGGCTTGTGTTAGATTGAATGAAGAGAGCGGGAGTTATATTTTATATCTTAGTTTATTGATCTACTTACTGCAGTTTTACTGATGATTGTGATCGTTCTCCTTTCTGCTGTGATATGAAATTGTAAAAAATGTTTGTTCTCTGTACAGATTCTCAGGTCTCACACATCCACATGCAGTGGGCAGAGATAAAACATTAACGGATCCCGGCGATATTTTTGAGGTTGTGCCTTTGCTGCACACTACTCACAACTCTGAGGTATTTGCACAATATGCCCCAACTATCTACTTAGTGAAAAGGGAAGTATGCACATAAATATCAGCTGATGCTAGTAACAGGCCTTAATTAGTAATATTAAAGAGTTTTCATCATAGTCAATGATCAGAAGCTTTTCTGCTTTCACAGCATCTGTTTAGAACTCCATTAGTGAATCTTCTTTAAAAGAGGGCTTGTCTTCCCCTTTGACTCCTCTTATGGTATATTGCTAAATAAATAATTCATTTTCACTATTCCCTCTCAGTGTACATTCACTTTCTACTATCAGCTTTAAACGAATAGTATATGTTTATACACCCCCTCCGCAAGCCACTCAACCCTGATATGCTGCAGACCAGTGGAACAGATTAAGACGATATACCTGCAACTTAATCAGGACATCTGCTTGTATGGAGATAACTGGTATGTTGAGCAATAGTGTTTCAGGAGCAGGACACATGCTTTGGGGAAAATACAAACGCACATCACCCACAGTCAATGTGTCTGCATTCACATCACTGAAGAAGGGTAGAGTTGACAACAAGTCTGAACAGCAGAGATCAATGCAGAAAGAATTAAGAAAATTCTTCCTTAGAAAACTTCACAGATGTATTTAATTCCTCTCATGTTCATGAATTCTTCTCATGCTTATGAAAATATAAATACTTTCTTCCATATAAGCTGGGGGTCCTAGTGAACAGCAGGATGACTACAAGCCAGCAATGTGCTCTTGTGGCCAAGAAGGCCAACACAACAGCATTCTGGGGTGGATCAGAAGGGGGGTGGTTAGCAGATCGAGATAGGTTCTTCTCCCCCTCTACTCTAATGAGACCGCATCTGGAGTATTGTGTCCAGTTCTGGGCCGCCTCAGTTCAAGAAGGACACAGAGCTGCTGGAGGGTGTCCAACATAGAGCAACGAAGATGATGAAGGAAGGTCCTTTATGAGGAAAGGCTGAGGGAACTGGAGAAGAGGAGGCTGAGGGGTATTCATGTCTATAAATATGGGAGAGGTGGCTGTCAGAAGGATGGAGCCAGGCTCTTCTCAAGGTCATGTAGTGATAAGACAAGGGGCAATGGGTGCCAGCTGGAACATAGGAGGTTCCATATAAGTACCAGAAGGCACTTCTTCCCAATGAAGGTAACAGGGCAATGGAGCTGGCTGCCCAGGGGGGTTGTGGAGTCCCCTTCTCTGGAGACATACAAGACCTGCCTGGATGTGTTCCTGTATGAGACTTGATCTAGATGATCCTGCTGTGGCAGGGTGATTGGACTAGATGAACTTTTGAGGTCCCTTCCGATCCCTAATGATTCTATGATTCTATGATTCTGTGTCCTTTGGAGGAAGACTTTTGATGCACCTGAAGCTAGTGGGAAAAGCCTACTGTATTAAGTAAAAATTTCATACATAAAAACCCGGTATCTTCTAATCCCTCTGGTCCCACACTTCATAGTGCAATTTGGCATTTTTGACATTTTTTGTAAAAACAAACTTGCATAAACACATTTTACTTTTCTTGTAAAGACAACACTAATACTTATGGCGTTTTCTAGGAAAAATGTATTTTTAGACACAGATCTTTGCTCCATGTAAGCCATAGTCCTGTATTGCTTATGGCTGTGTATTCTAAAATCAAGGCAAGAATTTGAAAATAGTTTAAAGTACTTTAGCTAGTAAAATCTAGGAAGGTTCTTTTCTCTCTTCTAGGAAAACAAATGGAAAGCTATACAACACGTTCCATAATAGAGACGGTGATGAGCACCCTAATAAATATGAATTAAATATGTATTGTAGATGAGGTACCTGTCACAGCTGCTGTTTGCCATAGTATTACTGACACTGAAGGGGTAAAAGATCCCCACATCAATTCATACACTTGATCCACTGTACAAAACTGTACATATCAAGCTTTTTCTCTTCTTCATTGCATTTCATTTAGTTCTTTTTCCATTTTTACTAATTTATTTAAAAGCTAGAAAGAGATGAACAGATGCTATGAAATCCTATGGAAAATGTTAATGAAGCGTGTTTTTTCTCTTGCCCAATTTTAAATGTCTAAAAGATGTGTTTCTACTCTGAGACAGTTAATTGCTTATTGAGGAAAAGGGAAGCAGTCATCCCATCCTGATGTGGGTGTCAGTATCAGTGAGAGAAACCACCTTCTTAAAGTACCTTTCCATCTTCATTGATTAGAAAGAGAGCTCCGATAACTACACTGGTCCAGTTACCAATGCTTATATGGCTCAGTTCAGGTAATGCATAGTCCATTCAAATGGATTTCAGTTTCAGTTCAGGCCTTTTAGAAACAGATGATTAAAAACAATAACAGTTGGAGCAATCCTTTCATGATTTAACTGTTTGTTCCTCCGGGTCGTTCTGGGTTGTTAAAAAACTTCTTCAGCTTTTTTCTCATTCCACAGTGTGCACACATCTCACACTGTTGTTCCATTTTCCATCTCAGTGACTTTAATCAGAAATATCTTGAAGACCATGGAACCTGGAACCTTTCCTCTGCACTGACCAAGTGCTTGTGTCTCTCATAAGGTCTGATCCATAACGGGAACATCCTCAGCTTTCTAGGCCCGATGTAGCTATGGCCCTTTCATTTTCAGAAGGAAAGGTATCAGAAGGATGGGGCCAGGCTCTTCTCAAGGTCATCTGGTGATAGGACAAGGGGCAAGGGGTGCCAGCTGGAACAGGGGAAATATCAGAAGGAACTTCTTCCCAGTGAGGGTACCGGAGCATTGGAACAGGCTGCCCAGGGGGTTCTGGAGTCTCCTTCTCTGGAGATATTCAAGTCCCACCTGGATGTGTTCCTCTGTGACTTGGTCTAGGTGATCCTGCTGTGGCAGGGGGATTGGACTGGATGATCTTTCGACGTCACTTCCAATCCCTAATGATTCTATGATTCTGTGATTTCAGCTCATATAGTAACTTGGTTATTTAAGGAAAGAGAGAGGGAGTGAGAGATTGCAAGATGTCTGTGTTGCCCCACTAATTTTAGCTGTATAAAGACTAGATTGTCTCATTAGTCAATGGGAAGAGAGCAAAATGNTTCAAGTCCCACCTGGATGTGTTCCTCTGTGACTTGGTCTAGGTGATCCTGCTGTGGCAGGGGGATTGGACTGGATGATCTTTCGAGGTCCCTTCCAATCCCTAATGATTCTATGATTCTGTGGTTTCAGCTCATATAGTAACTTGGTTATTTAAGGAAAGAGAGAGGGAGTGAGAGATCACAAGATGTCTGTGTTGTCCCAAATTAATTTTAGCTGTATAAAGACTAGATTGTCTCATTAGTCAATGGGAAGAGAGCAAAATGTCTAGGAGTGGTGCTGGCAGAGTTGTCCACGAGCTTCAGCAGCTCATAGGCTGTCTCTGTTGATGCCTAGCTCAAAGTGAATGCCTGACATCTATAGAGCTGCAGCTGAAGAACCACACCACCCTTCACTCGAAGTATGACTTTCAGGGCTCTGAAGAGAAGTGCAGTGAATCCCACTGCTGCTCTAGACTGACCTCCCAGCTAAATGAATCCCAGTTTTACCAGTGAGATCTGTTTGATGTTTTATAAGCACACAGTAGAAGTGGTGTTCTAACCCAAACAGGTTGTTTTATTTTATTAGAACAGAATCCACCTTGTGCTTTTCTTGTAAGTATAGAGCATCATTGTTGTAAAAGATACCGAGGATGCCCTATACAGTAGTTTTGTTCTTCTAATGGAACTGTAACACAAAGATAGCAACATAAAACGCTTTCTCCGATTTTTCTCTTTTTCAGCTGCAGCCACATGCAACAACCAGTGATACAAGCAGTGTTTTCAATATCTCACATGGGCCTTCAGTGTTACATTACACCTAGTTGTGTGCAGAAGCCCACCATTACTATTGTTCTTGTTATTCATCTTCACTGCAAAGTTATCATAAGTTCTGACAATTCAGTCATTTCCCTTAAGTCCATGATCTCAGAATCACAGAAATATTGAGGCTGGAATTGCTGATCTTCACCATTATTTTTGCAAATGGAAAGGGCTGTGTCTTCCAGCATATATTTTACCCCGTCAAATTGCCTGACAGCACAGAGCAAAGGGACTCCTAATTCACAAAGATTTCAGAATTCATTCTAACTCTAAACCTTTGAGGGCTCCAATATATTTGCTATCATTTCCTTACCTTTTTCACAGAAAATTCTGGGGTTGTTTTTATATTTCTTAGTTACAGCACAGTCCAAACTTTGGGCCATTATCTGTCTGGGGTTTTCCCTCTCATTTATCATCATTTTCTGCTATGTATCTGTCCAGTTGTCTTTTTCTTTCCTTTAATTTCTATTTCATGGTCCCCAGATAGAGAATGAAATATTAGGTTTGTCAAGCGTATATCATTGTTTAAATGCCTGGAGATGATGGGTTAAACAGCCCAATCAATGAAACAAACCTCCAGTGCATTGCAGCTACTGCAAGTGATGTTCCCTCTGGCTGTTTAAGACCTACCAAGTCAATAACCTATTAATATCATACTCTGCTAGGGTCAGCGCCAAACAAGTCACACATCTTTTCAAGGCATTTAGCTTATGGGTGGATTAAATGAAAGGCTGTTGGTCCTCTGGTGGCCTTAAAAAATTGTATTTTTTTAATCTTCTGGTGAGATTAAACCTTGTTGATTGTGAAATAAATTAAAAATTAAAAATGGTTCAGATGGTATGTACCTACATAAAATCATAGCTTAACACAACCTGCACCACCAGTAATTCACATGGAACCATTGCTCCTCTTTAGAATATGATTATGTATTACTGCTACAGGCTGCAAAATAACAGTCAGCAAACAGAACAGTTACTTTGCTCTCTATATAGACTGTGAGAAAATGTTTAGCAGAGTTCAAAGTCTCCTATATCCAAAATAGAATCACAGTGTACAAACAGGTAAGATGCTTTTTAGAGTACCATCTAGCGTAGCCATTTGCAATCAGTTACTTTTCATACAGAAAACATTCCAATCATAAAGATTTGAGGGTGAATTTCACTCAGGGTGCATTTTTAGGTCACAAAAATTCTGCCTGCACCTGGAGAAAATGTTTTCCTTCTGTATCAAGCTGTAATTCACTGCATGAATCTGCAGACTTCACCATGATTACTGCAAGTGGTTACTAAATAGTTGGCCAGTATGAAAAACAGTTGAGAGATCTCTTGAGAAAGCAGCATGTGAGCATGAGGTAAGATGCTCACAAAAGAGATGTGTCTTGAGAACACACCTCAAAAGAGATGCTTACCTCATCAGGTTCTAATAAAGAAGGACTTTCACTCTGAAATGAACTTTTGGATTAATTTGTAGCCAAGATTTTACTTGGGGTTTGCATTAGCTTGTCTTCTTCCAGGCCTGTTGTGTCCCAATCTAGACTAGAACTGGAAGGCATTTTTCAGACTAGCTTGAGCTGAGGCCAGTTATATGAGGTTCAACAAGGATGAGTCCTGCTCTTAGGCCAAAACAACCCCATGCAACACTACGGGTTTGGGGAAGCGTGACTGGAAAAACACCCTGTGGAAGAGAAGCTAGGAGTATTGGTCAACAGATGACAGAACACAAGCCAGCAGTGTGCCGAGCCCAAGAAGACCAACAGCATGTTGGCTTGTATCAGAAATACTGTGGTCAGCAGGACTAAGAAGTGATCGTCCTTTTGTACTTGGCACTTCTAATACTTTATTAGTTCTGGGCCACTTGCTGCAAGAAGGGTACTGAGGTGCTGGAGTGTGTCCAGAGAAAGGCAACAAAGCTGATGAAAGGCAAGAGAACAAGCCCTGTGAGGGTCAGCTAAGGGAACTGTGGTTATTTAGCATGGAGAAAGGGATATCAGGGGAGACCTTATCACAACTACCTGAAAGATAGCAAGGTAGGCAGTCTGTTCTCTCCAAAGTAGCAAGCAGTAGAATAAGAGGAAACACCCTCAAGTTGCAGCAGGGGAAGTTTGGGCTGGATATTAGGAAGAATTTCTTCACAGAAGGTTGTAAAGCATTAGAACAGGCTGCCCAGGGAAGTGATGGAGTCACCATGCCTGGAGGTGTTTAAAAGAGATATAGACAGGGCACTTAGGGATTATGGCTTAGTGTGACCTGGCAGTGCTGGGTTAATGGTTGGACTTGATGATTTTAAAAGTCTCTTTCAACCAAAATGACTCCGTGATTCTGTGTAATTCAGTCCAATACAGCAAAGCATTATGTTCATACAACGTTTAGTGCCAAAGAATTATTTCCCTGGCTTCAGGAGCAAATGCTGAATGAATGCCAAACTAGTGCTTAAGGTCTCCTTGTAAATATTTTTTGAGGCTCATTCTCTAATTAAAAATAAATAAATAAAAAAGAAGCCAGATCAACACAGAAAGCAGAGAGATAAACAGCACACCCAGTCTTCTCACATGAGGCTTTACACAAGGTTCCAAATACATTGGCCCAAATTAAGTAGAAAAGAAAGAAAAAGTACCTATCTCATCCCTGATTATAAAAGAACTTCAGGGGCTCGCGGTAAAGCCTTCTGGCAGAAAGAAACTTCAAAATCTATCCTTTTTTTCCCTTAACTGAGAACCCCCTTTGAAGTACACTGCAAAGGATTCTGCCTGTCCCCAGAAGCCCTGTGCAGTGCCGCTAGCCATCAGCTCCCACCACTTCTGAATTAACATCCCACAGACACTGCAAAGGAGCAGCACACCTACATTTCCTAGCAGATAACTTATTTAGTACACGAGCTCCTGTTACCCACCAGGCCCAAAGAAGCAGCACGGTACCCCTTTGGTATTATCCCTGATCCCCAAGAGGAGGGATCGGCTCCTCCATGAAACATCAAATAACACATTGCAAGCACAGTGGGTTTGTGTGTGTATGTGACTAGGGTGTGTAATTCACACAACACTCCATGGTAGGGGTTGGGGCCATGGCACTCCACTGCCAGGAAGGTTTGCTCTCTGCATCTCTCCAAAGTTTAGCTTTCATGAAAGCATTACACCAGCCCAAATTCTGCCATTTTTATCAGCTATACTGGAAGACTACTCCATGTCTTCACGATTCCTGTACTGGCTTTTAGCTAGACAAGAGCAGCAGTACCCAGTGCACGACGGGGGCTTGTTGGGTCTGTTCAAGAGACAGATCTCTCCCCATACCCACTACAAGGTGCTGTTCAAGACCAGACACAAATATGAGACAAGGGAAATTGAGTTAACAAATGTTCCACATATCCCTGTTTTGTTTTCTGTAGGAACAATCACCAGAGTCAGTTTCAGGAAACAAACAGAAATACAGAATTGCTGGATCCTCTCTAATGACTAAATAACCTCAGATGCAAAGTGACTTCTGAAACCTAGAAAATGAGTGATCTTTTTTCCTGCGCTGACACAGAAAATAGAAGTTATTAATCAGTATAGTGATTTCTTTTTTCAGTTATACTGACTAATACCAGGGTGTTTATGTGAGCAATAGATCCTTTCTTTGGATCCTCCCAAGGTCTTGGTCTCTGGAGCATCCTCAAGAAGAGTCAGGTGCAGTTTTCTCCACCTAAAGGAGCGGGGAAGTCCTATTGCTAGCGCTGTTGGCTGCTGCACCGATTAAAGGAGCAGAAAATGAATTCTGGAGGTCTATACTGAACAGTCAGGAAGATCAACTGAATGTCAGCCAGGTCTCTTTTACAGAAAATCTCTGTCTTTCTTTTGCTCACACAGGCATTTTCCAGGTTCATAGAATTATAGAATGGCCTGGGTCAGAAGGGATCTCCAAAGGTCATCCAATCTAACCACTGAACTAGATCAGGCTGCCCAGAGGCATGTTGAGCCTCACCTTAAATATCTCCAGGGGGTGGTCCTCAACCACCTCCCTGATTCAGAAAAGATCAAGTAAGACACTTCAAAGCCACTTTGTTAGATGCTCTGTGGGATCATGACCTTTGGTGTGATAGCTTAGCCATAGCATCACACAGTAGATCAACACAGATACGTTAGATGAGAATATGCACTGAAAATGTTTTAGACCTGTTGTCATAGCTGCCTTCAACCCAAGGACTGCCCACAAATGTGGGCAGTGGCAGCTGAAAAAGGTCCAGTTATAAATAAAGGAAAAATGGTTTAGTCACTTGCCAGTGCTGTGTCTTCTCAATGGTAGAAGATACCCAAGTAACATCTCTAAGTCTTTGAAACACAACAGGTTCTCTGACTTCCCATTGCAAGTCAGTGATAAATCCCTCATGCAGTGCCCCACTCCCACAGGGAGTCACAGGGATTTGAGAATGTAACCCCATCCCTTCAACACTCCATGTGTCTTCCAAGTATCACCATTCCCCTTTGCTGGGATGAGAATCAGGTACATGCAAGCAGCTAAGATACAGCACTATTGCCCTTTTGGATGCTGTTTTCCAAATCTATTAGCTGCAATCACAATCAGGCAGAACTAACCCTGCCCCTGTGGTAGTGCCTCCAGTAAGATGAAGTCAGTGAGTGACAGGTTTATATGTGATGTTCTTGACCCTAGAGCTCCATTCAACCTGCTGGAGTTGTTCCTGCAAGCCCCTGTCTGCTGCCTTCCCTAATTTCAGCCTCACAGTGCCCTCTCTATGGTGGCTCATGGGCCCTTTACCTGAGAGCTGTAAGGAAATGTGGTCCACAATGGTAATCAGTTAATCTACTCATTAAGACTACTTATCTTTTCATTAAACTTTTTACAGGTCTTTCGTCCAGTTCATAGGAAAATAACTAGCATGTGGTAAGGATGGTGTGAAAGAAGGAGCTTGTGAATTAATGTTAAAAAAGTGCAGATCACGTGGATCTCCACCTCACTTTGGAATTCTTTGCTGCCTCATTAGTCTTATGTGTAATCCCTAGCACTGCCAGAGACTTGTCATACAGTTTTTTAAATCCCGGTATCAGGTGTGGAAACATACCGAGAAATATATGAGACTCAACTCCATGGTAGTTGCACACACAAAAATAATTGAAAAATCATTGAGTCATCACCCAACTAATCAACAACATGAATCCTTGAGGGTTTGGTTAACCGAAGATATTAAAAGAACATGATATAAATACATGTCATCTCATTCTGATCCAAAAGGACCAGGTATTAGTTCAATTTATGAGTCTAATTCGCTTTCTGTCCTCCCAAATGTACTTAAATGTTACTAGGAGGTGGTACTCTGTATTTACAGACATTCGTTACAATTTTTAAATATCACACATTTGTGTTCTATAAAATAACTTGTATCTAAGGGTTCTCAGAAGTACCACAAGACTTTTATGAACATAAAGCAGGATTTCTAGCCTTCATTGCATTGCTGTGCAATCCCTCTCCTCTTGTTACTCAGAACATGTTGTCAGAGTAACTTTTCCTGTATACCCAGTGCAACCTAACAGCCAGTGGCACAATCCAGCATTTAAGAAATGCTGTAACCACACCAGGTAATAAAGCCCTTCTAGGTCTGCTCCTGTCACACATGGGGGAAGCAAAGTGAAAGGTGGTGCTTACAATCATGAAACAAACATAAAGGAGGCTTATCCACTCCACAGGATTTTCTTCTCCCTTCTGTAGTTTACAAGATGTTTATAGAGAGACACTTTTAAATAAGTGTTCTAAAGAAGAAAGCAGTGGCAAATCACTTTGTAAGAGGAAGCCAAGTGTCTCCAAGAATTAAACAAAATAAACATGTTTGATCAGGGTGTCTTCTGTCCCGTCTGACATTGGCACTTCTGCACAGTGAAAACAGGTATTTTATTCGGAGCACCCCTGAGGACCTCTGGGGTTAAAGTTTTGCTTGTTACAGGGAAAATCAGCTGATGACACTTCAATAAAGGGTTGATTAAAACTCAGCTGGGAAAATATTTATCCTTCGCCTTGTATAGAGGCAAGAGTCTCCGTCAGAGTCTTGGTTCAGATATTGCTCTGTAAAGGATGGCCAGGAATCTGTCAAGATTAGCCCTAGGAGTCTAATATCAAAAAATGAGGCCTTGGGTGCTATACCCCGTGACAACACGGTGCAACTTTGCCACTTGAGGAAAGCTTTTTTTTATTCCTCTTGAAAACAATAAAAACGGAAGCAAATTCCAAGTATGGAAGTATTCCAAGTATTCCCAGGAATACTTGCTCCTGCTCATTTAGGAGCTTGTCTGCCAAAAAGAAAGAACATAAACAGCTACATGGGATTTCCAAAGGAGGAGATTTCTCAAAGAACAAAAACGAGTCACCAATCTTGGGATCCTAGGCAGCCAGCATAACCAATGGGTTTGTTAGTTCCAGCCCCAGACATCTCATTTTCTGGGGTTTGAAGGTCCTGCACCTGGGGAGGAACAACTCCATGAGTCAGTAATCGTTAGGGGTACACCTGTCATGGAGTCATTGTAGAGAGCAAGATGACAATTAGCTCATAGGATGATCTTGTTGCCATGTAGGCCAATGGTATTCTGGGGTGCGTTGAAAAGAGTGTGGCCAGTAAGTCTAGAGAGGACATCCTCCCCTTCTACTCTGCCCTGGTGAAGCCACATTTGGAGTACTCTGCCTGTTCTGAGCTCCTCATTTCAAGAGAAACAGGAAACTATTGGACAGAGTCCAAGAGAGGGCAATGAACACGCCTGGAGCATCTATCTTATGAGGAAAAGTTGAGACAGCTGGGATTGTTTAGCCCTGAGAAGAGAAGACTGAGAGGAGCCCTGATCCACAGCTATAAATAACTGCAGGGTGACTGTATGGAAAGATGGTGCCAGACTGTTTCCAGCTGTGTACAGTGACAGGACAAGGAGCAGTGGGCACAAACCAAAATACAGGATGCTTCATTCAGAAAAAAGGACAAATTTCTTTCCAGTGTGAGTCCCAAAGCCATGGAACAGGCTGCCCAGAGAGGTTGTGGAGTCTCCTGCTCTGGAGATGTTCAAACCCTAACTGGATGTAACCCTGTGCAGTGTGATCTGGGCAGCCTGCTTTGGCAGGAGGATTGGACTGGATGATCTATTGAGGTCCCTTCCAACTCTGGCAATTCTTCATGTGTGATTCTGTCCATACCCTTCTGTGACAGTATGATTTTTCACTGTAGTTCTGCACATTACCAGACACGGTGATTCAGATGGAAGTATTTCCAAAAAAACACTGTTTGCACCTGTCCGGTAGTGGTGTTTTGCCATTATCACACTTCCTATACTGTTTCACTAAAAAGTAAAGCAAGGAAACAAGAGTTTATCTTTCCTGAATGTTCTAACAGCTATCACTACTGCATTATTTTAAATCCAGATACTTTTGTTATGTAAATGTTATGGTGGCATCCCTGGCAAAAAGCCATGTCCACAACACTGACTACAAGGGCTGGTAGTACATCCAGGGTTGGCTGGGATTTGGGGTGGGGTTTTTTTCTCTTCCTGTGCTTTATCCTCAGCAGATTTTTATTACAATGTCCTTCTGGTATTAAAAAGGAAGCTGCTGTTGTGTGTAATGTGTGTAATGACACCACTTCCATTGTAATGCAGAATGCATAGCTTGGAGTGTTTGCAACACTCTGGCCCGCTCCTTTCACATTGAAAGCTGACACAGAACCATTCTGAATGCAACCTGCTAGGTCCAGAAACTAATCTTGTGTCTGACACCTCTACAAACAGCCCAGCGTGCACCAAAGTTGAGGAAACTTCTAACAGCATCGCTCTTCAGTGCCCTAAGTTTTAAAAGTAATGTACAAATGGTGATTTCTTTCATAAATCGCATTAAAGCGAGATTGGTTTTCCAAGGCAGAGAAGCACGGTCATTTTTCATGGATCGAAAGCATCCGGTCCAAACAGAGCAGTGCATTTAATATATCACTATTTTATTCATGTCATTTGTAAACAGAAAAATATCCTTGGCAATGTCACTATTTTTTCTCTCCTTATGCCCTTTAGAAAATGCTTATGAATTAAGCTTCCCCCTGCAGCCATGAGCTCAACCTGAAGGGCAGAGACCCTCTGAGGCAATACAAGACACAGCTATCATACCCAAACCTCACAAGGAACAGTTTGTATGTATATATTCCCCAGGGAATATACTCTGTATCCCATCTTTCTACGGCACACAGCCTGTCCAGTGAAAGAATAGTAAGGAACATTCCCAGCCTCAAATCAGCATTTTTCTCTCCCCCTCAATGAGGGACTGTCCATGGGGGAGAGAAATCTCCCACCAGCTCAGAGCCAGAGCAGTGCCTCTGCCACCCACACACATCAGCACCTAAAAGCATTGTGCTAAATCTGTGTGACATGTACTGGAGGGGTGACTGAAGTAGCCAAATGTCAGGGAAACATTTTGAGCAGACAGTCACCATCCATTTGCTTGCTCCACAGTTTCTAGAGGCTGGTGCCAAGACGCTGGAGAGGAGCTTCTTAATACATAATACAAAGTAATGGATGGGACTACCTCAGTAAGACAGTTTCTAGCACGGTGTTGCCAGGATCTGTTTTCTGTTCATTGTCATTCAATACCTTTAACAGTGCTCTGGAAGAAAATATAAATCATTTGCAGTAAAGTTTACTAGTGATTTGATTCAAAGTTAGTAAAGTCCTAAATTAATGATAGAGAAAAGTCAGTTGAACAGAACAATCTAGGTTGCTTGATAAACTAGTCTGCTTTGAACATCAGAGGTTGTTGATATTTCCAAACGTGATGTAAGGCCTCTCAGAACAAAAAAAACAATTTAATTAATTAATTTTGTACTCACAAGGTAAAAATCCCTTGGCCCAGACTGCACGAGCCCCAAAAACCAACTTTATGCCCATATAAATACCCCTGCAAACGTGTCAGTCCAGTGCTTCGGCTGTGAGGAACAGGACATTAAAAGCAGAGGAATATCAGAGGAAAGTGAATTGCTTCTAAACAAAAGAGCACCCCTGAGGAAAGTACTGGGATATTGTCCCCATCCTTTTAGCCACTTCAAAAAAGCTGTGGGAAAAATGTTAAAAGAATCCAGAAACTATTACAATTAATTCAGAATTATGGAATATAGGCATGGGTCTGTGAAAGGGAGAACTTGCTTAACCAACTTGATCTCTTTCTCTGACCATGGTAACCACCTTTTGGATGGGGAGAAGGCTGTAGATGTTATCTACTTGGACTTTGGGAAAGCTTTTGACTCAGTCTCCCACAGCATTCTTCTGGAGAAACCAGGCAAAGAATGGTAGAGATAAATGTACCCTCCCCTGGGTTAAAAACTGGCTGGCTGGCTGTTCGCAGAGAGTTGCAATTAATGGGGTGAAATCCAGCTGACGGCCGACACAAGCGCTGTCCCTCAGAGCTCAGTGCTGGGGCCAGTCTTGTTGAATGTCTTTATTGATGACCTGGAGAGCACCCTCAGTCAGTCTGCAGATGACACCAAACTGTGTGGGAGTGTTGATCTGCTCGAGGGCAGGAAGTCTCTGCAGAGGGACTTGGACAGGTTGGATCGATGGGCCAAGGCAAATTGTCTGAGGGACAAGAAGGCCAAGTGCCAGGTCCTGCATTCTGGTAACAACAACCCCAGGCAAAACTACAGGCTGGGGGATGAGGGGCTCAAAAGCTGCCCAGCAGAAAAGGACCTGGCCAGCCAGCTTCATAGAAGCCAGCAGTGTGCCCAGGTGGCCAAGAAGGCAAACAGCATCCTGACTTGGATCAGTAATAGCATAGCCAGCAGGAGAAGTTCTCGTGCCCTTGTACTTGGTTGGCCCTTGTGAGGCCTCATCTTGAGTACTGTGTTCAGTTCCGGTCCCCTCATCATAAGAAAGACATGGAGATGCTGGAGTGTGTCCAGAGCAGAGCTACCAAGCTTGTGAGTGGTTTAGAGTACAATTCATATGAGAGCTGGGCAAGTTTAGTTTGGAGAAGAGGAGGCTGGGGAAGAACCTCATTGCCCTCTACAACTACCTGAAGGGAGGTTGTAGAGAGGGAGGTGGGTGTTGGCCTCTTCTCCTTGGTGACTGCTGACAGAAGCAGGGGCAATGATCTGAAGTTGAGGCAGGGGAGGTTTAGATTGGATATTAGGAAGCAATCCTTTACAGAAAGAGTGGTGAGGCACTGGAACTGCCTTCCCAGGGAGGTGGTTGAGTCCCCATCCCTGGTGGTGTTTAAGAAGTGCTTCATGACAGGCTATAGTGGCAGCATGGAGGGGGTTAGTTTGTGTTTTTCAATCTCTTACATATTTAGGCTCTTTTGGTTCTACTCAGTGGTCTGGAAGGTCCTATCGAACCATGATTATTCTGTGATTTTGTGATTCCACTCTGCGGCAAAAAATAAGATAATTCAGTGTATTCACTTCCTTCATAGAAGGATGAAGGCAAAATTGTGATGCCGTACAAAGCTCAACATGTTGAAAAGAAAGAAACTTTGCTGGTATCTCTAGCGCAGCACAGACACAGCCATCAAAACCTGAAAGCTTAATCTTCACAAATGCTGATTAGAAATAAAGAGCATTTCTGTAACAGTACTAATTAACCAATTGAGCAGTTATAAAAGGACATGATGGACTTCAGAACACCATGGAGTATTTACTTGTTCCTTGCAAAAATTGCTAATGAATACCTCCATATAGCCCCACACAGCTCTGAGGTTAATCAGACCGCTTCCACAAATAGATGAATCTGTTGCCTCCTTTGTTGCCCAAAAAGTCATTTCTCTCCGTGCCACTGTGCATACCTCCATGTATTAATCCAAGCACTAAAAGAATCAATGTAATAGCATTGCTCTTGAGTTTGTGTTTTTCATTTAGCCATCGTTTCAGTCTGAATACCCTCTGAAAACACATGATTTTTTTTTTAGTATTTTAGGAGAAATTTAATCCAAGGACTTGTTCAGGGAGGGCTGTGTCTTTGTAAAAGGAAAATTAATATGTTGGATAGAGAATAATCTGCTTCTAGAAGATGTATTGTTATTTCACTGGTCAGGTGTGGAAGGAGCTGTATCTTCCTGGATATACCAACACCCCTGCTTACAGTAGGTGCACAGGAAGATGATTGCACAGAGAAGAAAATCTGAGGAGTCTCTGTATAAGTTAAGTCTGCTCCAGTCACTGGGCAAATGCTGCAGAAAAACTCATCTCTGTCATAGACCTGATGACAGAGGTTTCCAGAACATTTGGGAAGGTGATGTATCCTTGTGGTTCACTGAGCACACAAATAAACTCTGAAGGTGTCAGTCTTTAAAAGTTAGCTGTAGAGTAACTGAGAGCTTGTCCTCTCACCCCTCAGCCCCACTCCCTCTCCTCTTGTTACTCAGAACATGTTGTCAGACAAATCGCTATAGAGAGGGGCTATCTTTCAATCAGGCTCCGAACTCTCCATATAACCGTGTGTTTGCTGGATTTGATTTTGGTTTGCATTTCCTTTTCCCTCCATAAAATACTCCAGGGATATCAGGTACCCAGTCTTCAATGGGTTGGTTGGTACTTGATGTCACTGGTCTCAGAGCTATTCACTGTGAATAATGTTTGGTCCTTTTTTATTTTAATTGCTGGAATGGCTGTGGATATAAGTTGCTCAACACAAAAGGGTGACAAATAATGATGAAAGACACTAGAGTGCTCTCATGTGTAGCTTGGACCAGAAGGAGAAAAGAGATTATTGCAGCTAAACTGGTCACATGGAATTTGCTGGGCCTGCCTGCTCCCACCCCCTCCAGTCCCTCTCCGGGAATAGTGCTCTTACAAGCTAAGAAAGACACAGTTGGCTCAAAAAAAAAAATTGATCCCATTAACAATGACCTTTAGAAATTTCAAGGACATAACGCTGCCTTTGTGAAGTGTAAACAGATGCATTGTCAAATAGTTAAAGAAGAGAATTGCTTCTGGATCTGTCATTTACCTCCTCACGCACTGGAGCTCCAAACTGTAAAAAAGCCAGGAGGAAACCACGGCAGAATGATTATACAGTTAAGGAGACAAATACTTATGTTGGTCTTCTCAGCGATTGATATTTCTATTATATTTTTAATTAACATTTTAATCCTTTAAAATCATTTTAATCCTCAGGAAGCATGTTACAGAGTGAAATCATTGCTATGAAAAGTGTCAAACAGAAAATAGCTGAAATTAATGGTTTTGTGATATATCAAGTTTCCAAATTGTTCTTTTATTAAAAGAGCCTGACATTTTTCATTACAACAAGCAGGGCTTTCTGAATAAGAAGTGAGCATGTACCCCAGATTACAGAACATTTAACTATCTGCATGATAAAGTCCTCATCCCAGTTTTCCTCCTATCTGAAACAGTTGCCAACAGAATAGGTAAGTATCTCAAACCAAGGTGTCCCAATCTTCTCCTCCCACTCCTTACTTTAGCCATAGCTCTTGGTAGCCTGTGCACTGTCAGGGCTTGCTGAGGGGCTCACTGTGCACCCTGCTCAGCTGACAACAGTCACACACCCATGGCAGAAGCTGTGCTCCCTCCTTGGCATGGAGCTGGCGGTTTTCTCATTTAAGCAATTAGAGGTAACCTCTGCAAGAGTGTACCTCATAACACGATAAATAACTGCGGGTGTAATTGTAGAAACACTTCAGTGAGTGCACACAAGCTGCCATGGACCTCATCTTTAGACCTTTCAAAACACACACGTAGTTCCTTCTTTTGCAGTCAGGCTGTCCCTTTCTGACATCCACACACAAGTTAGCACACACACACTCTCCTGCTTACTGGGAGCCATTCAACAACTGTACACACAGATTGAGACCCCAAGGAAATAGGACTGCTGTCTCAAAATAATAAAGCAACTCCTGTCAGCACTAGCCTTTTCTTAAAATCACTTCAGTGTCTGGTCTTTGATACATCATCTTGTCAAACAGCATGCTGGTCCAGCAGTAAGCAGAGTCCTCTTGCCGTGGAGGTTTTACAGTGTTTGACTAGGATGTGGTTACTGTCTTTTATCTTTGTGCTTTTTCCTCTTGATACAGAGAGTCAAACATTTCCTAGTTAATGTCCTCCAGTATCAGAATGCTGAAAACGAGAGGATGCGTTAAAAATGGGTAACCTGTTACTGGGTACCTGTTGTATAATACAGGGCCTTTTAAAGAGTTCCGTCCAGCCTTTGTGCTGGGGACACACATAAGCTGCTCAGTATTTTATGTTTGCAGTCATCAGTTAATGAAATGCATGAAACATCCCTCCCTACCTTTGTTTGGGTGGGTAAAGCTCAGTAAACAGTAAGAGTAAACAATACAAGTTTGGAGACCTGTTTTGATAGAAACTTGCATGAATACTTTCATATCCTGGACTGATACTCCAGGTGATGTTATTATCCATCTCTGCTACTAACTTGCTAAGAGCCTTCAGACACATCAGTTCCCCCTCTCTGCTTCCCAGGTGAAGGATAAATGATGTCCTGGTCCCTGGTTCACCGTTGTGATGTGACACACACAGCTGGTATAAGGCAGCACCCTCTAGCTGTGCATTCCTGCCCACCTCCAGGAGACCATGTTCTTCAGGAACTATGGCATGAAAGGGAGAGGGCAGCAAGCAGGGCATGAGAAATGCTCTCTTGGAGAATACCTGAGCATGTAACCAGAAGGACAAACAATGAGATTCTCAGCTGGTACCCAGCTGTCACTGCTTCAGGTGAAAGTCAATCATAACCCAATCATGCTTCCATGAAGTCAGCACGAGATGTGTCTGGAGGAGCTGCAGCATGCCAAAAACCTCCAGCTAAATGTAGTCCTGTTTAGCCCTAACAGGGATTCATGTGTCAGCATCAGCTCTTGTGCCTGTGCTGCCTGAGCTGTGTTAGCCTCTAGCTAGTGTTCCGATGATGTCAAAGCTGTCGGAGCATTGTCAAAGCATGTAAGGAACCATGCGTCATTGGGGACTTGCACCTCCAGCAGAGGTGTCTCCAGCACAGGTGGTGCCAAAGGGGCCTGGCCAGTGGAAGGACCACCAAGCTGTGGGTTAAACTGGGGAGTCAGGGAGCAGACAGCAGGTTGCTTTCCCTGCAGGCTCCTTGACTCTGGATTTTGGTACCCCCTACCCTTTCAAGGTCAATGCAGTGACCTAGAGAGCAGTCTACAAGATCTGTTTATTTTCCCAGGCTGTCTCTTGCAATGGGAGTGGGGTAGGGGGGTGAGAATGGAGGAAGGACGTAGCAACCTTGGGGCGTGGGGGAGGCAAGGGGGAGCTACTTCTGCATGTGGCTGCACACAGCTTGTAGCCCAGCGTACAAACTCATTACTCAGACATGGAAATCAGGCC
Source organism: Upupa epops (assembly GCA_013397515.1). Classification (NCBI taxonomy): domain Eukaryota; kingdom Metazoa; phylum Chordata; class Aves; order Bucerotiformes; family Upupidae; genus Upupa; species Upupa epops. The sequence goes on from VZRI01004513.1 coordinate 733,878, forward strand.
ACAAAAACAAAACATGGGATAAATCCAATACTGCTAGTAGTAAAATAGTTTTTTACTTAAACATGTTATTCCAAAATCAAAAATGAGGGAATAGCAGTGCGTTGACTTAAAAAAACGGTAAAATCAATTTTTCTCAGAAAAAAGAAGCGTGTGCAACCTGCAAATCCTGGCTTACATCAATGAAGTTGCACTTTTAGAAGAGTAGTGTGGATTCCCCTTGATCCATAACGTCTAACTTGGGCAGGGGGAGGGCAGGATTGTTTGATTCCCAGCAAAGACCTTTCTTGCCTGTACTACAGAGCCTCACTCTTTATTCCTTCGTACAGTGAAAGAAATGCAAGNTCTCTCCCAATGCGTGTTACGTGTTCAGCGAGGAGCCCCAACGCTGAGGCTGAGCCCAGAAATCCGACTGGATTTGACGACGCCCCCGGTAAACAGGGCGGCACAAAAGTCCATTGTGCTATGAGATAACTGCGGGCTGAATGAGGGAGGCTGTCACGGGGGGGATTGTTGGGCTAGTCACCATCAGATCACAGTCGAGGCCTGAATTCCTTTATGGTTCATCAGGGCCTGTTGGTACCACAGAAAGTGTCATGATCCTTTTTTTCACTGGGGCCAGATGGTGTCCTTTTTTGAGGCCTTCCTAATGCCCGGTTTTCCACATGTAAAACTCCTGGGAAAATGACCTAACTCACAGCTGCTTAGTGAGGCTTGAGCAGGTCTTTAGAAAGACTTCTGTCAGGAACAAGGCGGCCGTACCACTTTGGGGGAGCAGGGGGAGGCTGTCTCCACAAACCTACCCCTCTCCAGCTATATTTAGGCAGAAATGAAATCCCGCACGGAGCGCGGCCATGTCCGGCTCAAAGGGCCCTGTCGCCAAGCAGCTGACTGCCAGGAGGGGCTGCGGGTCGGTCGCCACCGCTTTCCTCTCTCCGGCGAGCAGATGGCCTGAATAAAAACATAGAATGTGGTCCAGAAGGGTCGGGAGAGGACAAAAAGTGAGAGGTTCCCCAGACCGCGGGCAGCCGCCTGGGGAGAGGGGAGGGACCCGTTGCTGAAAGGGATGAGGGAAAGGGGGAACTTTTGTTGTCAGCAGGGTGGCATTTGCTGGCACAGTGAATGATCCCCGAGGAACCACAGTGCCACAGGTGTGCTGCTACTAAAGCCAGAAGTTCTTTCTGATAACAAAATAATGCTTGGCCAGAGGAGATCTCTCCAGACTGCAAGAGATGAGCAGTTGGAGGTGGTATTTTTCCCCAGTTGAAGCAACAATTATCTTGACAGCTTTTAGCTGCAGTCACTGATCTCCTAGCCCCCACTGTACATCGCTGGTTTGGGATGTTTTCACTTGCCAGGCTTTGCCAGGGAATCTTTTAGTTTGCATTTATGAAAGCATCTCTATCCTTCCTCTGCATCTGAAGGAGTCTCTTTCCAGCAATGCATTTGGTTAGTCTGTCCATATGCCTGCAGATATTTCAAGACCCACTACACCTACCCTACTAGCTCTCTAAAGGTATTTTTCGAAAGCCTGCATGCAAATAAACACATTAAAAATATGAACAATCAATTTCATTTTACTTGTTCTGTGACTGCTTTAATCCCAGTGTTAAGTACCCTTCATATATTTTAATGTTTCAGTGACTATGGTGAGCTTTTCTTTCTTGTACATGGCTATCTAAGGAATTAAACAGAGCTGGCTGGAAAGTAGCTTGTATAGGCAAGATTAAGGGAGGGAGAAGGTGCTCATAAAAATGTTGTTTTTTCAATTAAAAATGAAAGTCCAAACTGAGCCATTGTGCTAACAGGCTGTTGGTGCTGATACTCTAAAAATCAAACTCAGTTTCAAATATTTAATTTCTGAAAAGATGCAAAAAGATGCTTACCACAACACTTTCCACTTTCAGACTCACAGAAAACACTTCTATGGTTTTCTTCTTCTTTTTTTTTTTTTTGGCTAAACTATTTTTTTACCTTTGTAGTTTCAGCAGAATCCCACTCCTCATCTGTGATTTTGCAGTTAGATGTGAGTGCAAAAGAAACACACCGTTTGATCTCAGGTAGGTATTGTTCAAAGCTCTCTTCCTGTGCCCGTTAAGAATACAAGTTAACATCGATGCAGAATATACATGCAGGGCATGGAAAGATGATAAGAAAGAAAACAAGTCATTTTGCAGTTTCACCATCTCAGCAAAAAGAATAAAAGATAGAAGAAGGGTGTGTAAAGATATCCCTAGTTGCACAGAGAAGGGTTGGGGGGTTTTTGGTGCTGTCTGGGTTTGAAACTTAAACAAAGACAACCCAAAAGTGTTTTGCCGTCATCATTCTGGAGCATTTGCCTTTGACCCAAAAACTACTGATGTCCATGAGTTTCATTTCTCTTTGGTAACTTGCAGATTATTGATTTTATCGTTTGCCTGACATTTCACAGTGCATTGCCTCACTTACAGAAATGTTCAGCATTTACGCTGTGATGTGAACTGTCATAAAGTGAGGTAACATTCCATAAAATCCTAAGGGGAAAAGCACTTTGATGAGATGCAGTCCAACTTGGAAGGACTGTATTTTTTCTCAAGCCGTTCTAGGCTCATTCACCCTGAAAACGCACATTTCAGAAGGGACAAAATAATTTTAAATAAGAGCTGCTGCTCAAAAAGAAAAAGGAAAAGGATGAAATCTCTTTTTTTTTTGTGACACAAACAAGAGTCAATGTCAGTGTGCAACCTAAAAAGAAGTAAAATGTACACGCATTTGCTCTGCTCCTTTCTCAGCAGAGCAATGAAGTTCAAGAGAAACAGCTTGTGCTTAACATTTTTTATCTTGCTCGTTCCCCTTCACGTTTTAAAATGTGTCACTCGGCCCTAGTGCCCCCCCAAATATCAGACAGAGGCATCCGGCACATAGTTAGGATCTGTGTCTTGCAACAGAAGGAGCCCGAGAAAGAGAGCCAGCCCTTCTCCTGCTGGGTCAGTCACACACAGTCAGGCTTTTGCATAGAGCTAGCCTTCTGTCTCCTTCCTTTCAGGAACAGAGTAACATTTTGTAGGGACACAAAGAAATTCTTCCCTCTCTTGATCATAAAGACCCACAGCACTAGATCCTCTTTATCAACTGCTCTTTTCTTATAGAATACGATATATATTTATTTACATATGAATTGATGGGTTTGTCCTGCAAAAGCTCAGTGGCTCACAGAAACGTAAACCGCACTACTTGTAGTCATTGCTGAAACTGGAAGAAATCAGCTATCACAGTGCTTTGCTTAATCTACGTTCTGCCTGCCCTCTGTAGTCCATGTCCTATCCATTATACATGTGAGTGCTGTGCAGGGCTCATAGATGGGATGTCATTAGTTGGATTTTGTGGCTGACAAAGCAAAGAAACAAACTACAATGAAACTATAACCACAGAGGAAATCACAGTATTTGGTCAGGTTCTGGGTTTTTTTGCTTTCTGGAAAAGATCTCTGTACAGTGCCCAGCTTTTCGTTGCCTTTGAATGCTGTAAAAGCCTGCAAATACCTTGTAGTAAGCTTTCAAAATCTCTTGTCAGTTCCCACAGGTGAGCATTTTCTTTCAGACTCTGCTGTACTTTTCTGCACATGCTCCTTTTAGCACGATGCAGCTTACAAACAACTGCATGGCTTGCAATGTAGTAGAAAGCACAATAAAGATAAACAACGGGGAGATCTGCTGGTTTCATGAGTTTTCTTCTAGTCTAATGAGAATTTCACAGTTTCTTTTGGTCTGGTAATGGAAAAGGGCCAGATGAAACTCCTAGCAAACTTAACAACACTCCTTCACACATGGTGTACTTGACTAACTCATACCACATAACTCCTCCCCAGGAGAGGATATGGAAGCGCAATGGTCTCAAACTACATAAAACCAGGGAAGAAAAGTCCAGTGGATACCATGCCTGTGTTAGGAATTTCCAAAATTACAGACAGCTGAAACTGGAGAGATAATGCCATGGAAAGGGTCACTCCATGCTGTCCTCCTCATAATCCCTCCCAAAGCAATTACTACTAGATACTGTCAGGGACAGGAGCAGAAGGACCTTTGGTCTGACAGTACAGCTGTTCTCTTGTTCCTCTGTTCTTATTTTATTCCAGCAACAAAGTCTATTTTTATTCGTCTCCCTAGAACTGGGGCCAGCACACTGGAAAGGGTTTCACTAGGAATCCAGACTGTTCATGGTACTCACAGGGACACTTCTTCTCTTTGTTCTTCTGCACAGGGAAGCTCTGTCAGAGGCATCCTCTGTCCTCCTCAGCTCAGGATGCTGAAACACATTACAGCCAAGAGGCAATATACTCATGGGCCCCAGTGATTATCCATTAGGCATCAAAACAACTAATATCATAACGTGCATTAGTCACCTATGTGAAGCAGTAAGAATGGCTCCTCAACAGAATGTGTCTGCCATGAGAGATGTTATATTTAGGGTGTTATAAAAACCACACTCAGTTCACAGAAACGATACCTCTTAAAATAATCCTTGTGTGTAGATTACCTTTCCTTTCTGTTGACATGGATATCTCTGTAGGAAAATCATGGTTAAAATCAACCAGAGGTGTGTGGGTCTGTTGTGGAAAACACAGAATAACTGATCTCCATGTATTGAGTCCCCTCTCAGTTCAAGCAAAGGAACAGACTTAAATTCTGTTTGTTCTGCTTCCCATCTCACATTCATATAGCAGGAAGCATCATCCATTGCTGGACAAAACCATTCGGTTTTATTCTCAAAAGAGAATGGTTATAGGATGTGATGCTGACCTTCTCACTAGCAATTTCACAGAGCACTCAAGAAGAAGGTTGGCAGCAACTCTTCTGGTGTGTGCTGGAGATGGATTAGCTCCAGAAGGACCCTCTCCACATGGAGATTTAACCTCTGTGCTGCAGTCAGTTTGCAGTAGGTCTGCACAGAATTCCTGCTGGGTGCAGCCATTGCCACATCTCATGCCTGGGCAAAGCAGTGGGGATAAGCAGAGCAGCAGCAGCACAGTGAATGACTGAGGCAATGGCTGCTGAGCTTATCTCCATTCAGACTAAGTCAATAGGTGGGCAGCATGATCCCCATAGAGCCACAGTCACTTGTGCAGTCCTTACAGCTGCTAACAAGCAGAGGCACTAATCACCTTTCCTTAGTGCCTGTACAAGTGGCACCATGGATCTGGGCCACAGGTCCATCACTGCCATCGGCAGGCCTGTTTAGCATGGATCGTGGCACTGCAATCTTCAGTCCAGTGCCAGATTAAATCTGTAAGAAATGTAACACAAGCTTTGAGAGAGCTAATAAAGATTGGTCCTTAGCCTCTGCACAAAGCAGCAGTCACCAAATACACACACCCTTCAAATCCCAGTCTTATTCCAAATGCGCTGGAAATCTTCTTAAACCAAAACGTCAGCACTGGCTGTCTCCAAAATGTGCAGAAACCTGGCAGCAAAACCACAGTTTATATCTCTCTGATAACTTGACAAGCTCCCATATCCAAACAACCCAATTTAGGAAAGCCTGGATTTCCATGTGAGCACTGCCCTTCTGCTGAATAAATCTGGTCCTCACTACTGGATAAATATACACACTGCTGAAGTGAATTAGCAGTGATGACTATATGACTATCAAATCAGCAATCTGCATTGATGTTCAGCTAGTTCCAGAAACAAATCAAACCTACAAATGCCTCTGACTGTGGATCTCAGTCTATTAGAATAGAGGTTATGTATCCCAGCAAAGACTCCTGGCATGGCATTCTGCAGCAAACAAACATCCCTTTTTCATTGCAAACCTCTCTTCTTGGTACCTCACTCAGGCAGAGAGCTCCCATCTGGGTTTATAAGAATAAGCAGTTTGATTTGGAATTTCATAACATACTTACATGTTGCTCACATCCTTCTGTTGAGCTAAATTGATCTTTTTTCTTCTCATTTCCTGGGTAGATTGCATTTGGTCTATGAGTAAACACAGTGTAGCTGCCCCCTTTTCCCAGGCTTTCTAATGAGAATGTGCTGTCTGATCAGGTGCATGCACTCTGCTGTCATTTGCAGCCTGACCTGCAGGTCAGAGGTGATTTGAGCAGCTCGGGGATGCATACAAATCACATCCTCTTGTCTGTCTGTTTTGTTGACTGGTTCTCCTCAGGGTCATGGCTATCTTAAGTAGCAGCCTGAAGGATAAAGTGCACCCTGTCTGAGCTGTAAAACTTTGACTTTGGACCAATTGCATCTGACATACAGCAGCATGAGGTTTGGTTTAGCCTTTGGATTCAGAACAAATCACTGGCTATCAATAGCTGATAGTGACATGCAGTTTACTGAGTGTCCCCTTTTCTCTGGCAGCTGTATATTCTTTGGGAGAAACGGATGTGTTTTTAAGTTTCTAAGGTCATGTTTTAAATATGATGTTGCACACACTCCATTACAAAGTAAGTGTGGCAAATAAATATTTAGCTAGAAAATGTTGTGCTCTTTTGTGGGCTTGCATTTCAGCTGTGCTGAATGAGAGGTGTAAAATGGCCTAAGACTGACTGACACAAAACAAAACATTTTCAGACTTAGCACATTTACTAAAAACTTTTCAGGAATTACTCCAAATAATAGTCATGCAGAATAAAGCATTCTCTGCCCTCAAGACTGATGTCGTGCAGGAAGCTGCTTTACCAATGCAGTGATACTGGCATAGCAGGCAATAACCTGGGTTAGGGGCACAGGAGCAACATGCCCTATTCACGCTGTTTCATTCTGCATGGACCCCTAGGTCCAACACAACCATCTCTATGCCAAACCTGCCACCATGAAAGCACTAGCGCTTATGCTGAACCCACCTAAGAGGGAAGTTTTTAAGGCCAACTATCAGTCATCAAAGAGTTATGGCTCTCAGCTGGCATCAGACAGAGCCAGATTCAAAGCAGTGACCTGGAAGCAAGTGGCTCTGTATCACCCCCATGGGCTGCCCAGCCCCCTAACACTTCACATATTAAAAGGCTACTCTAGGACTATGTCTGGGCCCTTGTGCCTCGGCAGCATCACACTAAGAAAGCCAGTCTGCCTTATACATATGTAAGTGGATTTTATTCAAAAGGACCAACTTTTTATAGGTCAAAATACTTTATTTATTTCTTCTCTTTCCTATTTATTAAGAGTCACAGTACTTCTATCAACAGTTTTATCCGGTTTATTTTCTCATCCTTCTGTCATGGCACTGCTTCCAAATTTTTGCCAAGTCTGCACTGCAGAATTATTTTGAGGGATACTTTGTGTTCTCATCATATTGTGACTTGGGAGGGGGAAAAAAAGAGGGTTATTATCATTATTATTATTAAAAGAGTGTAAGTGCCACTATAAAACCAGAAGAGCTGAGCTGCCACTTTCAGCAACTATCATGTTACGTTTCTCACTTCATCCACTTATACAGGTTATCTGTCACTTATAAAGTTTTCATAGAGCACATGTGTAGGGTCTGGAGGGTTGTAAAGAAATAGCCCTGCCAAGCATTTTCCTCCAAAATGGATTTTTTTTCAGTGAACAGCCTGATTATTTTGTTCTTTTTTTCACAGAAAGTTCTCCCCCACAGTAATAGAAAATCTAAAGTATTGCATTAAAAATGAAACATTTTCCGTTTTCAGCCAAATGTGCTTGTGTTTTGGGTACAAAATGATGACAGACAAACATTTGCAGAAGATAACCTATTTTTCAGTTTGGTTATGAACAAGTTGTATCTAGTGAAGTCTGAAACTGCCATTAAATAATAAAATCCTGTTAGCGTACAAGCTGGGGAAGTTGTGTTTGACAGGTCTCATCATATCTGAAGACTAGTCCCAAGATCTTTCCGGTCTTACTGAAATAAACAAAGTGTTCAATGTACAGTAGAATTTTTAGCCTTAAGGATATCATATCTGTGAATTGTGCGGTGATGCTACGAGGTGAAGAATTGATGGCAGTATAATAGGATCTGTTCCTTTCCCAGCAAAACCCAGCAGAGAATTGTAATAGTTCACCAGAGGAAGTAGGGTTAAAAACCTCTGACCCCTGATATCACATAAATACTGCCAAAAAAAATAAAACCCTTGATTGACAGTGAAATGCGTGACTACCTCAAGTCTGGTCTGAAGCCTTTGCTGATAATTGCTGGGTTGAATGTTATGAAAAATGGGCAAGAAGGAGTCCCAGCCACATGAGTGTATGTACTCCAAGACCTGAGCATCTCTAATAAGAATTGATGTAGTGTGTCATTTGTAATTTAATCAGCTGCATTACATCTTGATAGTAAAAGGGCTATCATGAATATTTTCACAGTAAAGTAAGATTAACAGACACACACCCCACATCTCTGCTGGATTAACATAGTGTTCCAGTTGTGATAGGAGCTGATAAATGGAAGAAATTGCGAGTTTAAGCTGACGCGCAACCCTGAGCTGATTCCATGGTGCATAGGCATTTCACTGCATACGGTCCTTAGTGCCAAGCACTGAGCTGAGACACTCCATGAGCATAGGCAGAACAGCACCGGCCCCAATCCAAATTTTGTTCCTCCTTCTTTTTCACTGGCTACTGTATCCCAAAGTCCAGACCTAGAGCCAAATACAAACCTCTCACAGCCAGTTCCATTCCAAGCAGATTCCTTTTCTCATGGTTTGTTTATGAGCTTGAGAACCATCTCCTATCCCTTTGGGGTCGAAGGTTTTCTGATGCAGTGCACACTGACCAGAGCCTGCCTGACACGCAACACAAACTCCATGGATATCCATAAGAGGAAATCTGCCCTAAAGCAGATGCCTCCGAGTTAGTCGTCTCCTTAAGCTCCTCAGTTTAGACTTTAACTGTAATGGAGGAAAATGGGCCCCTCTAGAGGCAATTCGAGCATCGTAGCTGTCTAAAAAAATCTGAGATTAAAGGTTCTTTGAAAAGGCTGGGTTTTTTTTCCTGGTGCAAAAAGACAAGAGTGTTTAGGACATCTATGTTTGAGATTTCTGAGCAGAAGTGAGTTGAATCCCACGCTTACTCTGCCCAGGAAACTCAGTCTGCAGAGGAGGCTGTCAGACCTTAACTCTCACAACATCTGTGTCAACATCTTTTTAATCGGAACTTAAGATTTCTCACCAACTGTGTCTGAATCCTTTTTTTGCCATGTTTTTTCTCTTTTCTATTTTTAACAATGCTTACTTGTGAGAGCCAGAAGAATTAGCAGTAAATTTACTCCTGGGAAAAAACACATTATGACAATGAAGCAGAGGTCTCTGGTGTCTGCAGTCCCGCAGTGAATATGCATGTTCAGATGTGCATATTAATTGTCATTTATATCACTGGAAAGAGGCAGGGAACAAATGGTGCCTGGGCATGTGTTTTCAGATGCTTTCCCAAGGTGCTGACTCATGTCCACAGGTCACCTGAAAGTAAAATTAGTCCCTTAGGATCCAGGCCAAATGTTCTTTGGAAATATCCCATCTATACGGTCTTTATAGCAACTCTAAGTGCCTCTGATTTTTTTAACCCATTTCCTCATCTTTTGTTCACAGAAGTGAAATAACCATGTCCTTATACTGTTTTCAGAGCATTCCATCCAAGTATACATCCTACCACTGTTCCATTATGGTTGTAGCCTATTCCCTCTCACCTACCAAATGAAAAAGGTACTTCACGTCAGTCTTATATTCTAGATCCATTTGTATTGATCTTATGGCACAGTCTACATTTTTTAAAGAGGTGTTATTGTAGTTATTACTTCAAGATTTCTCTTCATGTTGCCCATGAAGATGCTAATAAAGCAAATGCACTTAACACAAGGAATGAAATATTTACAACTTACTCAAACAACAAAGCACTGTATCCCTGTATACATTTAAACTGTGATATAAAAGAACTTAAAGAAAGGCTACTATTTCCCATTATTTTCTGCAGATTGTTTTCAAGATTTTCTCCTGCACCTACAGCTTTTTGGTTACAGTTATGAAAAAACCCACGTCATTGACAAAGAAAGAAGCATCACTGTTTTCACACGTCATTGGTTAAAACGTTTGCTGCAGCCAGTGAGATCTTTGACTTTCTGAAACATGTTTAAAAATGTCCCTTAATATCAGTTTCCATCAGGCTGTATTTCAGGACCAGTCGTTTGTCAATTGCTCCCCAGAAGAATTACTTATTTCTTGTTTGTATTTGTGTGAGGAGCTCACACGTCCATGAGAAAGTGAACCGAGCAGAGGAGCAGGTGGTCTGCTACTCCTGTGACTGCCTTTATGCTGCCTTTGTTATATTACTTCATAAACCCAAATTTCCTTATGGCCATTTGTTAAATTTGCCTACCTCCACTCTGCAAATGCAGATAACCAGTCAAACCTTAATTGGTGTGTATTTAGATCAAAGTGTGCAACTAGCGTTAGCTCTCAGTACCTGGACTGCCAATGATAGTCACATGAGTGGCTTGCTCTATTGGACATGCTTTTTGTTTAACCGTGAGCGTTGCTGGCAGGCTGCTTTTCTGTGCCCGTGAAAAGGCCTTTAGAATTCCTCTAATTCTGACAAAGAAATGGTCTTTGGGAGGAGAAATTGAGTATTGCCTTCTTGCATCTGAATAGTCTTTCAGCTCTATATTTGCAGCAATATATTTAATATCCACGGACAAGAAACAGAAGGTTTGGACCTATGTGTGCTTTTTTTTTTAATCCATCTCTAACTTCTAGAAACTCTTGGAAGCTTGTCTTTATACCAGTTAAGGAGATTTGTGTAAGTACTATTACTATAGGCATGGATTTCTCTTGAGAATTATTGCAAAACAGACTTTGCAGGAAAAAACATGTTGTTTGTCTATTATTATTTAAGATTATATTATTACAGATTGTTTAAGAAGGATTAAATCAAAGTAAGGCTTGGATAGGGATGGGTGATTCATTCAATTTGCACTGCTCCTCTGAAAATGAGTAGAAAGTGTTTATGGAGATTTTTCCTTTTTTTACCTTATTTGTGATCTAATTTCTTGGTTAACACCAGCAATGGGTTAAATTCCACTTACTTATTACCTTTCACATTTTTCAGAGAGGGTGTCTGTAGACAGGTTCTGGTGTTTCCACTCCCTTTGGCAGCACTATTTTATATTGTCTGTCTTTTATCCATAGATGGTGGCATCTAAAGACCCCAGCTGAGTCCTGGTGTGCTGAAAGCTTTGGAGAATAAAAGGTATCCCATTCCCTGAAGAGCTTAAGTTGAATCAAGTCATCAGGGCACACACTACACCAGGTTCTGAACTCCCCAACAAATGCAAAACCTCTTTGATTAGCGTTTGGCACTGATAACACTTAGGCTTCGGTCAAGCAGAGGTGTACGCAGGCACTCAGCTTTAAGGCGTGTTCAGAGTTCAAAGAGACAAGGACGTATGCAAAGCTGATGATAAATCTACCAGGGCAGAAGGTTAGGTTGTGTGACCAGGCCATTGGTTGGCTGAGAAGGAAAGCTGTTGTTAGGGACAGAAAGTTGACCTGCTCTTTGGATTTCTCTACATTTGAATGCTTAGTTAACAAAGCACAGATTTAGTATGTTTAAAGAGTCAATGCGAAGAAAATACTGTAAAGTAGCTCTGTTTTCCACAAAATTCCTCTCAGACCTTATTCTAAAGGAACTTTGCAAAGAGTAAAGGCCACTTTTGAAGCAACATAAAGGCCACTTTTGTTAGTGAAATAACTCGCTGGACTTTTTCCCCCCAGATTTGTATAGAGCACTGGTTCACATCAGGGTCTGAAAAAAAATTAGTTTTGATTGTATATACATCCATACAAAAGGGTAAACAGTCTGAATAAAGCCTTTTGTACTGGATTAGTGTCTTACTTAGCTCTTTAACCCAAGCTGCAGGTTTGGGATGTCTTTGTTCAGTTAGGTTTGTGGGGCTGACCAAACTGGGTGTGTTTGAGTTTCGTTCCTCACCCTTTTGAGGTCTGTAGGGCTGATTCCTCGCATTCAATGCCAGCAGTACTGTAAGTGCCTGATGCTTTATTCTCAAAGCTATTCATCCTTTCAACCTTTGGCTTTTTTTTCTTTAATCCATCTACCTTACTAAGTTTTCAAGTCAAGTAAAATGTTAAACATGTGCTTCAAGCAAGAGCAACACAGAAAAAAACAGAGTACGTGCCAAGAATTTCTAGCCACCTAGTGTGTTTGGTCTTGGTGCATGTGTGTCTTTATCAATATATGTGCACGTGTGTCCATGTGCAGGGGGGTATGTGACTGCACCACAAAGGGTGAATCTACCATGAGGCAGATGTCACACAGAGCAACTATTCCAAGCAATAGTATAGACAGAGGCAAAATAAACACATCCTAGCAACTTTTCTCTAATATCAAAAACAAGTAATTGCTCTACATCATGACTATTTTTATGGAGAATTCAGATGCTTCATGTTGCTTGTCTGAAACCTTGATGACTCTTTTTTTGGGGGGCTGCAGGGGACAAGTCTTACACACATGCCACCACTTCAAAGATTTGCCTTCTATTAATTTTTTTACTTAAGAGTGTTAAATTGTTCAATTTAAGCCGTGAATACATTTTATAAGATCATCCTAGCCCACCATTTTTCCCAAAATAGAGAAGTTCAGGATATTTGGCAGTTTCACCTCCTCACCAACTCCATGCAAAATATATATGAATAATCTCTTTGAACCTCAGCAGCTTGCAATATAAAGAACCACAAGTTCAAGTCTTAGTCTTTCCTTAACGATGGAAATAGACTGTTCTAAAAAAAAGTGCTGAATTTGATGATTTAGATAAAAAAAAAACCATGCGCATCATAAATAGAAATGTGTTGTAACTTTTCCAATTGGAAATTAAAAATAATGGGCTATTTTCCATTTCCTTGTGGGGCTTTCATGAGCTGAATCAATATAATGAAACGTTCTAGTCAGCAAAATAAATCAAGAGCCTTTTACCGTTTTTATCATGAGAGATCCCCAGTGGGGTGAGGGAGGAGAACAGAAGAGATCGCATGACATTATGCAACTATTCTACATCAGAGCGCGAGGCTGGCTGCTGCTGCCGAGCTGGATGCTGGCTCTGCTCAGCCAGCGCAGGGAGAGAGATGGAGACACAAATTTGCCAAGAATGGGGTGCATAGTCTCTGATCTGTCTCAATTATAAAGAAAAAAAAGGGATCCACTTAATTCCTGAGCTCTCTCCATGACTTGGAGACCCTCTGCTTATGCATTCCTGGGGGTGAGAGCTTGCCTGACCCTATTGCCCTAAGTCAACCAAAAAGCTTCCCATCTTATCTCTGTGTGAAGTAAGAAGCAAGGCACTGTCACACCTGACGGTGTGCTACGGGTTAGAGACAGAGTGGAGTTTCTGGAGTCCTGTGCCCCTGATGCTGGAGCTACACACATCCCCTCACATGCAGTGGGACTGCATACCCACAAGCGCTGCTTAGCCTGAGAGCCTGGAGACACATCCCTAGAAAACCTCCCTAACCACCAGGTTCACATCATGCTGCATTCTGTGGGAAATGTTTGTGCTTACAGGGAGAAGTCCTGCCCTTCAAACTGCATGCCTTTGCCATCTGGTGAAAGTGATGGAACAGCACATGTGCAACTGTTAAAGAGCAGAGTTACAAACACAGTGCAGGGTTCTTGCTAGCTTTACAGTAAAAGTTTCCATCTCATAGGATGGTTTATGCTGCGTTAAGTGAGGTTTTCATCTGAAGCCAAAGGAATTCTGGTGTAAAAAACCTCAGCTTCCATTGCTGTCCAAGTTCACCCCAGCATCCCTCTGTTCTCTGCATCCATCTCTGCTTCCAGGGCAGGATCAGACACTGTGGAGGGACCATTGCTGTGGTGCCAGCCACAAGCAGGTCACTGCAAACATATGGACGCCATGCTCTGCACTGAGGTATTTAGGGGAAAGAGGCTGGCACTGTGAAGGCTGCTTTCTATGAACGATTTCATTTGGTGCTTTTAGGTTGGTCCAACTGGCAGGGACTCTGGGACAACAGTGTTTCAGTCCTGGAGTGACTGGCAGTAGACTCAAGACTTAGAGGGACTCATGCCCACTTTGATAGACATGTGGATAACGTCATCCTGGAACAGAAGTGGCACAGTGTACTGCAGCGCAGGCAGGTGCTTAGCCAGACTACCTGGATGCTTGCCACTCCTGAGTGCTGCTTCAGAACAGATCACTCCAGAGTAGCTGTAATGGAGATACGTGTTGCTATCAAGAAAGTGCCATTACTCTTGCTAATAAGAATAGGTGATATATAGAAGGCTATCAATGAGCTTAGACTCTTGGACTCCCAAAGGCTAATGCTACCAAGTAAATTAAACAACTCCGATGAAAATCCCCTGGCTCTGAAACGTGATTGTCTGAACCATTAAATTACTAGAAGGGTCCTTGGCACAGGTTTCATCCAGGCTAGCTAGCACTCTCCCAGGCAATTCCTGGACACAATACAGAAGGTAGATCAGTCCAGAAAACATTCCCATTAGTCAGTCTGTGTATATATGGTATAAGATATTCCAGGCCAACTGAACAGAAAACAGTCCTGGGTGTAGCCCAAGTGTACTGAGGTTATTAAGATGGATATTTGGTGTCCCAAGCACCAAACATCAGACTCTATGAGTATGTTAAGCTAGATCTTCATGACACTGGAGGGTCATCATAGAAGAGTCACCAATACTGAAGCATTTCAGTAGTCAGGAAATCCTTTATGACGATAAGAAAACACCTAGCACCAAGTTAGGCCGAAGAACCACCATATTGTGCTTAGCAGTGACAAGAGGATGTCTAGGGAACAGTATAAAAACATTATAAAAGCCCTGTTACACTCTTCTGAATATCAGGAATCTGCAGTATTTGATGCCTTGGCATCTTTCAGTCTTGAGAAATGTTGCTTTGTCTAGTGCACTGATAAAAAGGACCCTTTTGCCCCTATTTACAGACAATTCTGGGAGAGCCGTGTAGAATTCTGCTCTCTGGGCTTTCCTAGGAGCTCTTTCTGCATATTCTGAGCACTTCCAGAGTGACAGTGCAATGTGCATGAAGCAGGCACACAGGTATATGGAGGAGGGATGTTTAGCCTGCAGGCTACTAAAAACTACATGCTCCCCCTGGTAGTCACTGGATGCTGGTTTGCACACTAGTTAAAAGGATGAAGAAAGTTGGTCACCTCCTACTCCTTTTCCCACTTGACAACTTCTTCAGCTGAATATTGTACACAGCAATAAAGAGGGCTTCTAGGAAAGAGAGAGGAACATATTTGGCTTTTAATTTTAAATAAATAAGCACATGTGGCTAATGAGTAAGACACTGGTCATACTGTGGTGAGGAGCTCCTCCTGTGCCTCACCTGAGGCTCCTACAGGACTGTATATGAGAGACTTTAATCCATGTTTGGATTCTATGGCAGCGAGCCTGGACATTTTAATGAATTGCTCACGAAACACACCATGAATATAAAGCTGGTGTCAATTAATGTTTTAATAATTGCCAGCAAGGAGAAATAGTGAGCACTGTGTGTCAATACAGTGAGCCAGTACTTTCAAAAACCTAAAATTAAATTATGTGCAGGTAAGATTGTTCCTCAAAGATGACATGAAGCAATGCAAGTGGGAACTAATGGGTGTTCTCTATTCAAAGCACAGCAAAAGACTTGTGTCCACTTGGAACATCCCAGGACTCTCATTCTCCTTGCTGTGTGGTGGCAGGAGTAGGGTGAGATTAGTCCCCCAAAACAGGCCAGTGTGACAGGCTGGACACCGCACCACACTCAGAGGCTGACAAAGGCTTTATGCCTACCCCCTGCCATACCAAAAGCCACCAGGGTGTTCTGTTTGCCTGTCAGTCATCCTTACAAGCCCTTTCTAACCCTTCTATGCACTTTTCTCACCATTTCATGTCCTTTTCTGTCCAGTTTACGATGCTCAAGAAGATACCATTTTTTTCCTCCATAAATGTGTGTGAGAAATGTCTCTCCTCTCTGGGTTCACCTTCCCTCTGATGCCAACTAGAAGATATGAGTGCCTCAGTCCATGGTCACTGCTTTGTGTCAGCAGCTACACTAACATCCAAGCAGCTTTGCCCCTAAATTTTGCAAGCACTGACAAAATTGTGTTTTTTCCATAAACATGGGGATGCCCGTTCTCAGGTTTCAGTGAGCTTGACCTTGGTAAACTGTGACAAAGACACCAAAAGATCCTCTATATTGGTAGACCCTCTGAGCTGTCACTAGAAAGAAACACACATGGATAGAACAGAGCAGCTGTGGCAACTTTGAGGATGGAAAAAAGACGCCAGGTTGACAAGGACTTGCCTAGCTAATGAGGGGAAGAAGAGACACTAACTGTAAATATCTGTCTGCAAGCTGCCCTTCCTTGGAAGGATGCTACAGTGCAGCCTCTCCCCAAAAGGACCAGAGTTCTGCAGAGAGAGGCAGTGAGCAACAGAAAAATTTGCCTTCTTGCTGCTTGCCCAGTGCCCTCTCTCTCCTGCAGGAACCAGAATCAGCAACATACCAGATTAGGGCACATCCTCACTTTTTAACAAGCACAGGTCAGCATAAGATGAAGTGCACAATAACCTGCATCCTACAGCAGCCCAAGGGAAAGGGCCTTGAAAACTCTCTGGGAAGTCCTGCACTGTAGAGTTTTGGCCCATGTAGCTCATTGTACCAGGTACCAGCCTGAGGCTGAGGGCACTGATGAAACTGGTGGTCAGGAAAATATTTCTGAACTTTTTATCTGACATGAAAGTCGAAGTAGCTTTCTGCAGAGCATCTACCTTGTAATATATATGGTACTGCTAGCTGCCTACCACTGCTTCAGATAGTGTGAGGTTCATGGGGCAGAGGTGGGAGGGAGAATAACAGCTTCCATGGCAAGAGTAGGAGATGCCAGGCTGCATATGCATCTGCACTGCATATTGCAGTGTTACTTGTCTTTTTATCTGAAGAATTCTTCTTTTCTCTGTCAGATGTAGCACAGAATGAAGCAAAGATACTGTCTAACTAGTTATGCTTTTATTTCTGCCCTTCCAGAAGAAGCTTGTATTCCACATTTACCAGAAATTATTACTTCTACTACAGTGAGCTTGCTGAGTAAAAAGAAGGACAGTCCAGGCTCCTGAAGCCATGGTAAGTCCATAGGGAAGGAATGATCCCAGGAGCCAGCCAAGTGGCAAGAAGAGCAAGCAGATGTGCAGTGAGTACAGGGGGATGGGGATGCAGGCATCCCTGAGGCACTGCAGGCAGGTCTATCTCTGTGGGTTTCCTAATGTGCAGTAGACTATTAGATGATTTACAACTGCAACAAGGTTGGTTGTGGGCACACAGTATATGAGAAAGAAATGCCGTTCATAGAGCAGTCCTGAGGTACCCTACTCAAAACTGGCCTTTTGATTTTCTTACTCAGTTTTCTTACTGTAAATAAGTTTAATATTTAATTCAATGCTGCTATATGATTTAATTGGTTGATAGTTTTAGCTCATAAAGTTAAATGGTATGTGCTTTTTACTTAACTTTGCTTACCATTAATTTAGCTGCTCCATTAATGAGTGGCCCTAAGCTTTTTCTGTGAGCAATACTTAAAGCCAGAGCTCTACCAGTCTTTAAGCGATGAGGGACATTCTTCTGTTCCTACTGAAGTGGGGGAAAGTCTCACAGCATCATTTTCTAGCATGGTCTTCATTGTGGGCCATGAACCAGGGTAGCACAGGGTGACGCCTTGGTCAGCACTTCATGTTGGACCCTGTGCAGGCTTAGGGAAGAAGTCATCGAATCATAGAATCATAGAGTCAAAATGAGAATAATGGGAGAAGTAAAGCAGAGAAAGTTTCTTTCCACTCTTCCATATCTGGTGCCAGTTAGTGCAGCAACTTCAGTGTAATATTATTATAACATTTTTTACAGTAGGAATTATAATTGAAATTTGTTATGTATGAGGATAACTAAAACTCGATCATTTCACACTCTTCAGTCCATGCCTGAGGACATTTTGGGGTAAATAGATTGCCTGGAAACAGCCAGTGACTACAGCTAAAATTACATTTTACCAACTGAGCTGAATGGCTTTTTAATTACAGCACTGATATCCACATGCTGTCACCACCGTCTAATACTCAGATGGTATTGATTTGATTTTTAACTTTGATGCACCAGGGGAAAAAATGCAGAGTAGTATTTTTTCTGAAATCCTTTTTCCAAAGTAGTCAAGAATCCCAGCTCTAAAGTGATGGGCTATTTTTTTTACGTCTGTCTCCTTTTCTATTTCCTTGTGCCTGTTGTATACAAACATTTTGAAATAAATGTTTAGCTGTCTACAAACATTTTGAAATAAAAAAATTCTAATTTCAGGTACCGGTGAGCCTTAGGAGCTATGACATATGTGTCACACATAGCCATGTTACATGAAATCACTGGAATTGGTCCCATGCACACCTCTCAGAAAGCCATTGGAATCTGTGTCATAGAACCATCATGGCTGGAAAAGACCTCCAGGATCATCAAATGCAACCTTCATCCCAACATCTCCCAAGCCTCTAGACCATAGCTTCACGCTCTTTTGTGGTAATGCAACCTTACTGCGTTCATTTCCCACAAAAGCAACAGAAATACTTGCAAACCAAGATGTCAAACACTTTATAGCTGATGAGATAGCATTTATTTTACAGGGTGCGTTTTGTACGTTGGCTAGAGCAGAGACTGGTCACTAAGTCCTACTTGGGGCTCAGGAGTCTGGTCCTCTGTGAACACAGAACCTTTCTTCTTTGTCCAGGGAAAAACTTGCCTGGACTGAACCTTTGCCAAAGGATTACTTCCCTGCCTGTGAGGTGTCATGAAGCCACAGCCACACCATGTCTGTCATAGTTTAACCCCAGATGGCAACTATGCACCACCTATCCACTAACTCTACTCCCACCCAGAGGGAAGAGAAAGGGAATGAGAGGATTAAAAGTGAGATGAAAACAATTTAATAAGTAAAGTCTTACATCCATGCATGTAAGAAAAGCAAAACATGAATTAATTCATTGCTTCCTGTGGGCAGGTACGTTTTCGGCCATCTCCAGGAAAGCTGGGTTCCTTCACATGTAACAGTTACTTAGGCAGGCCACCATATCTCTGAACATCCTCCTCTTCCTCCTTCTCCTTCAGCTTTAAATGCTGAGCATGACATCATATGGTACAGAATAGTCCTCTGGTCAGCTAGGGTAAGCTGTCCTGGCTGTGTCCCCTCCGAACTCCTACTCTACCTCCAGCCTACTCACTGTTTGGGTACTGTGAGAAGCAGCCTTGTGTTTGTGCAGAGGCCAGCATGACACAATTTCATTATTTCAGCAATAATGAAAACATCCCTGTATTACCAACACTGTTTCCATGAATGAAAATAAAGCTCAAGTGAATGAACTGCAGACATGATCCATTCAGCTATCTCATAGACTTTTATGGCCTTTTAGTGTCACCAGTCAACAAGAGGATGGGATGCTGGGATAGCTTCCAGGAGCCCTTTACTTGGGTTCTAGCTTATTGAAGGACTTTTGGTGTGTCCTTGGGAAAACTGCTTTCATGTGCCTTATAACAGGGATGACAAGTATATGTCATTTGTATGTAGGTCACCTGAATGGCGACTTCAGTGAAGACTTCTCAGTAATTAAAAGAAAATACAGTTTACTGTGCTATTACTTCCCCTGTCATCAGTAGAAACACTCTTACTTAACCCAGCTAATGCACACCTCTCTGTTCTTGCCATTTTCAACCTAAAGAGCTTTGACAAATAATCAGAGAGATAGGCAAACAGCCACAAGAACAGGGAGTGACTATGCCAACCCACTCTAATGCTCCCAACTCAAAGATCTCATGAAGAAGGCTTGGCAAAGCCAAGAACAAAAGGGAGAAAAGAATTTGGATGTTTATGACAAAAATTTCTTCACACTTTTCAGGGTTCATGATTACAGCCATTTTTACTACAACCCACAAGACTGAAGAACCAAACAAGTAGAATGCAGGTTCTCATGGAATAATGTAACCACCGGATCTGGACCTCTCCACAGCTCAACAGATGCTGTCACACATGCAAGAATAGCGAGTGACTTTTACTGTGCAGCTAAAGAAAAATATTGTATGCACAGACAGAGTAGGTCTTGGGTTGTTTTCATTTTTGCTGGGGCCAAAGTCAGGAATAAGGGAGTGGGTAACCCATTCCCTGGAAGCTTTCCTATCCTGCTGCTCTTTCAAGTAGAGTTTTGCCCCAGGCTGACTGATCTTGCAAACCCAGCTCTGCTTGAGCTAGCTGATTTTATAATGGATATTAACTAAAATTTCACTCTGTAGAAATTACAGTAAATTCCATTACTCTGCTAGCACCATTACCAGTGCTTTGTATGTATTATTTCATAATGTGTAGCATACCATTTACCATACAGTAAAACAACCTCTCGGCAGCACATTGAGAGCTCTGCCATCTTTCAAAGCACTTCAAAATGAAGAAAAAACAGCAGCTACATGCAGATACTCAGCCCCTGAAGGGTTAATGAACAACGTGGAATTTGTGTATAGCTCATTAATTGTTATATTGCATCCCTTTATCTAAATTGTTAGTGGCCTGCTTAGTCAATTGAAACATATTACTTTGATATTAAAGCTGCAATCAAAATCTTTATCCTTGTGCATGTTCTACTTGAGAATACAAATCCTTTAGAACAGGGCAGCCAGAATTATCTTGGAAAGTAGTACAATTCAATAAACCTCAAAAATAGAGACATTGAGTTCAGCCAAACATCCCTGGCGCTAATGCAGCGGTTGTGACTTCCCCAGCTAAACACACCAGTTTGAAATAGTGGATGGAGAAAAGGCCCTGCTACTTGTGTTCAAGGAAAATGGGGATAATTGTTGTGCATAGTGTGTAATGTGTTATATGTTATGGATTGTATGTAATGATGTGTTAGAGCAGCCATATGAAAACAGCGTTGCTGTGCTGCTGTTGTTCCACAGGTTCATAGGAGAGAGGGTGCAAGAGCTCCATGTGGCACAGGCACCTCTTCAGCTCAGGCCTCCTCCATTGACACTGCAGAGGTGTATTCAGACATGGGGCTTGGGCAGCAGAGTTAAAATATTTCTACTCTTGGGCACAGGGAAGTGTTCAGAGGTCCATACAACTGCCCATGCCCTCCAGGCATGAAATTAGAGTCCTTTTGGTGTGTTTATAGTGTTTCTGTGACTCTTGACATGGTGTGGTTTCCTGCAGAGGCCAGCATGACACAAACTTCCCTTCATCCCCTTACCCTAGTAATTTACAGCATGCTGCAGTCGGTCTGTGTGCACACACACATGTGTGTGAAGTGCTGCTGCTGAGGACCAGGTATTAGATAAACGGGGAAAGAGACAGTGCAGGGCAGGAGAACAAACACACATATTGATATTCTGTTGTTGCTTTTCCATGGTAAGAGAAAAGAACTGCAAGTGAAATAAGATTTTTCAGTCAGAACTGTCTGTTTTTCAAGCTGTTCACAACAAAGTGTATAGAAACCTGTGGTTCTATAGGCATTCACATGGGTTTGTATTATAGCTTTTTTTTCCCCTGTTGCTGTCATGCCTCAGCTATTATTAAGAAAATGTCTATATCACAGATTCACACAGAATCACAGAATTATTAAGGCTGGAAAAGATATCTAAGATTATCAAGTCCAGCCTATGACCTAACATCACCACAACCTAGACCACAGCACTAAATGCCATGCCCAGGCTTTTCTTAAACATCTCCAGGGATGGGGACTCCACCACAACCCTGGGCAATCCATTCCAGGGTCTGATCACCTTTTCTGTGAGGAAGGGCTTCCTAACATCCAACCTAAATCTCCCCTGGTGCAGCTTCAGGCCCTGCCCTCTTGTTCTATCACCAGTTGCCTGGGAGAATTGCCCAACCCCCCACCTGACCACAACCTCCCTTCAGGTAGGTACAGAAAGCAATAAGGTCCCCACCAAGTCTCCTCCAGGCTAAAGAACTCCACCTCCTTCAGCCTCTCTTCATAAGACTTTCTCTCTAGTCCCTTCACCAGCCTCATTGCTCTCCTCTGCACTGCTCCAGTACCTCAATCTCTTTCTTGAAGGGAGGGGCCCAGAACTGCACGCAGTACTCCCGGTGAAGTCTCAGTGCCCAGTACTGGCCACACTATCGCTGATACAAG